>JARFYF010000001.1:86749411-86768758 GCA_030265395.1 Rhina ancylostomus
AATCCACAGACTACTGAATAATTTTACTACCACTGAACCAAAGTTGCTGCTTAAGACCTGTGTTAGGAATTGAGAATGTTGTATTGCCTGTATTGCCTCTAAATAAACTGTGTGATAAAGACATGAATACAGCTGGCAGCAAGATGAGTTAACAGGAAGTACATTGCACTCTGATGACAACACCAAACCCATGTGCCAATTAGTAGTTGATGTCAGAGTAAATATTATATCAGTTGCAATTCTGCATTTGGCATTTCTGTAATTTGGATTTAAGAATTGGTGTAAAATAATGCATTTTTAAAAAAAATCTTCAGTTGGAGCTATTACCCAAATGCTTTTAGCCAAGACTCTGACATTAGAAAGCTCCTGCCTGTTATGAGGAATAATTGAACTCGTTCTACCTTTCAATAAACTTTACTTGTATGGGACATTTTGTACTTGGCTACTTATATTCCATGAACACAGAAGCCGTCTGTAATACAATGCACAACAGGGTTTCTCTTCCACTGTCAACTCTCTTCATACTCTTCTTAAAGGTGGTTACTTTTTAAAGCCCTTGTTGCAGAATACAACATTCTGCTATCAAGAAGATATGTAATAACCTTTAGTACCAGTGTTGAGAGATGAGATAAGCTACCTCAGCTTCAAAATTTACCATGCAAGGAGGAAGCAATTCAGCCCATATGTCCATTTTGATTGAAAAAGAGCTATTGAACCTAATCCTACTTTCCAACTTACAATCTTCAAGTACACAAGCATATACTACTTGAATGTGTGGATTCCGCACTCCAAACTCCCTCTGGGTCAATAAAAAGCTCCTTCCTCTCCCCTCTAATCCTTCTATCAGTTACTTTAATGCTATGCCTCTTTTTTTATGACCCCTCAGCTATTGGAAGCAAGTCCTTCTAGTTTATTTTGTGTAGGGCCTTCATAATTTCTTGCACCAATTAAACCTTCCCAAGAAACAAACCCCAGTCTTTGCAATATTTCCTCATAGCTAAGATTTTCTAGTCCTTGCAGTGTTCTCTCAAGTTATTCATCGGATTTTTCCACTCACTTACAAATATCTTTACCTTATCTCATGAGAGCACTTAAGGAGAACATGGATTCCAAGGGTGCTGAAAATTTCTTCCCTAACTAGCTGTTTCTGAAATGTGAACTTGGACAGTGAGTGCCATCATATTGTTTTACTATAGTGGAATCATGGTGGTGTGTGTTGCTGCCACGCATGCTCACTTTTTATCAGGCTTACTGGATAATTGTGATGAGAACAGATCAAGTTTATTCTCTACCATGAGCCCCTGGTTGCTTGGGCCTCTTGAAATCACTAGGCTGAGATCAGATCAGTGTAGCAGCATTCACGTTTCGGCGAATAGAAGAATCAGTTGGGAATCTTTCTTGTCTGTGTGCCTCAGGATTTGCTGAAAAAATGTTAATTTTGAAATCTAAATACTGGAATGTGGCTTGTGTTCTGATCTCTTCATAGCACCAAGAAAACTTCAGCACATTTTCATCTATGTGGGAACAATGTTGGAGGAAATACCTTGAAGACGGAGGAGGGGACAACAATGTACTGTATTTTAATCTATTTCCAATTGCCTCCTGTAGGCTGCCATTCTTCAGTATGTTGGTGGCTAAAACGCTGATCTTTTAGAATTTGCCTTGTAACCTTCTTGAATTTTTAAAAATTTTGCTTAGGATGTTGAGTAGGTGGTCGCAATGCGTTTGTTGCATATGAAAGGACACCAGTGACTTGACTTCTCTGTAAGGCCATTAAGTGAAGCAGTGCTACTGCCAGAAACTGCAAATCATTTAGAAAATCCTGCAAACAGATAATTCAAGCCACTGTGCATAAAATCTCACATTTTTCTTTGTGAAGCATCAGTCACTTTGGGTCTATCCTCTACGCTATTTTTCATTCTTTCGGGTTTGTGTGTTGCTGTTAAGGCCAGCATTTTCTGCCTTTCCCTAACTGCCATTAAACTCAGTGACTAGATGGGTCTGACTGGGTAGGTAAGCATGGCAGAATTTCCCCTGCAAGGTGTGAGTGAACCCGATGGATTTTCACAATACCAATTTTATAAAAAATTCCAGATTATTAACTGAATTCAACAGCTGTCATGGTGATTTGAACTTGGACCTCTGAATTACTAGACCTGTAATTTAACTACTACACTACCACTGTACACATTCATTGCGTTATGCAAGTAAAACATTTTACAAATAATATAGTATGTTTCTTATGACCACTATAGCTATGATATTCTGTGTTTGATACCTCCTGACCCTTGTGCCTGCTGCTGTAAAGCAAATTTGCCTACTGAAGTAGTAGTAGAATGATTCTTCCTTTCATTGTGCAGTTGCAAAATAATCTTATTTAATGTTTAGGTATAGGTAAAATGCCTTCTAGAATAACTTGTCACTTGCAGCTGCAGTGTTCTATATTTGACTTAGAGTGTAACCTTGCAAGTATAAATGCAATGTTCCTTATGTATTCATATTGTAACACAACTAATTAATGGAATTTAATTTGGTAATCTACCAAATTAAAGGTGAGCACCAAAGCAAGATCATGAAAGTTGCTGGATGGTTGTTTAAAAAAAAATTAAGCTGGTTGATTAATATTATTCAGGAAAAGGAACCTGTCACGCTAACCTGCATTGGCTGGTCCCCTTGGGACCTTTAGGGATGATAATTAATGCCACCTTGCCAATGTTGCTACCTTGCCAATGTTGCTCATGTTTTTTGAGCAAAGGAAAATGCTGTTGTAGATGGGTCTCAGGATTTTTTTTCGCTTGCTCTCTGGGGAATCTGAAGCTCCATTTTATGTTCTGCAACATGATACCTTGGCAATCTTAAAAGGTTTGTTTTCAGTTTTACTTACATAAACATATCCCAAGGATCATGGTCTTTTTACACATCAGCCACTCAAACATCCTAATCCAACATGACATGAAAGGTTAGCTCGCTTGTCTGTTTCTCACCTTACTCAATATAGAGCAGCAGTTTTCACTTTTACTTGAATGAGACCTGACAAATCATAGCTGGCCAAGGTTTGAAAACTGATGCCAAGGACCTGAAGGAAATGAAGTACCAATCTTCTGATTTCTTGTTGGAGGAGAAAGATGTATTAGAAATTGTTTTGATTTTTTTAATAGCAATGTAATCTGTTTCACAGTTCTTAAAAAAGAAAATTCTCCTTATTTTGCTGTTTTGTTAAACAAATGTAACTTTCAGCACACTATTTTCTTTTTGATTTCTGATTGTATTAATGCCTGTAAAAGTCTTTGATATAAATGAATTGTACTATTTAGTTAACATTGAACGCAACATGTTTATTTATTCGAAACCTGGCCTTTATCTATACGGTTTGTAGTGATTGTTAATATTGTTTCTTGATGACAAATTTGAAGATGAGGTCAAATACTCCAAAAACTTTTGTTTGGTTCAATAATAGATATAATTACCTGTTAAATCTTTGAAAGAGACTAACAGTTATGTATTTCTAACAAGCCTTGGGAATTGGAATTGGTTTATTATTGTCACAGGTACCAAGATACATTGGAAAAACTTAGTTTTGCATGTAATCATGCATATTTCAAAACATAAGTATATTGAGGCAGTACAAGGGAAAAGTAATAACAATGCAGGATATAGTGTTACATTTACAGAGGAAGTGCAGTGCAGGTAGACAATAAGGTGCAAGGGCCATGACAAGATACATTGAGGGGTCAAGAGTTTATCTTTAATATACAAGAGGTCCGTTCAAGAGTCAAGAAGTGGGTTTGGATCCAATTTTGAAGGTAAACAATAATTTTTCCTCTGAGCTAATTGGAATGGTTTCATCTCTTTGCCCACATGTTGTTGTTCTGATATTATTCACAGTTATATTGGTCAGATTTCAACTGTAAGCTTGTGCCAAATGCCTTGTGTCATTTCTCTAATTTGAATTTTAGGGAAGTTTAAAACACTCTGGCAAAGACTCCCAACATTTCTTACATTGTTAGGCAGTCCCTCAAGACTGTGGGCGATTTGCTTCCACTCCTGTTCTGGGTGGCCAACAAGACCAGTGCGGAGCCTCTACCATAGGTGGGGCTGGAGATGCTTGACAGGGCAGGTAGTGTGGGAGGTGGTGCAATCCTTTACTTTTTGTAGGGCCTTCTCATGTTCCTGACAGAACAATTGAGGTTCTCTGTGTCATCCAACTGATGTGGAAAGGGGAGCAGCTGGTAACTAGGCCCCACCTGGGGGCCAAGAGGTCATATACGACTGTGATGTAATAGTAATATCTTGGACTTGGCTCTGGGAGGGGGAGGGGTTGCATGCTTAAAGATATTCAAGAAAGAAAGGATGTTAAATAATGAAATATTGATCAACTAATATAGAACTTGGAAAGTTATGAGCTAACTCCGGGCTCAAATCACCCATTTGATTACAATTGAAGAGTGATAAAAGAAGTATTATGTTACTGAGTGCATCACCATATATTATCAAATGGTGGAAGATGCTTGCAGGCATATTATAGAAAAATGATAGATGACAAAGTTGTGAATAATTGAGGTATTTCAGTTATCCATATATAAACTAGAATCATATCCATACATGGGGGAAAAGAATGGGAAGAATTCGTGAAACACGTATGAGAAAACTTTCTTGACTGTGTTTCCAGACAAATGAAGAAGGAAGCAATGCCAAATTTTGTTCCAAGAAATGAAATGGGGCAAATGTGCATGATTTGGAGCACTTGGAGAGAAGTGGTAAAAATCTAGTTAAAATTGTTATGAAACAGATCTTAAAAACCCGAACATAAAAATAAATGGGAGAAGGCTACTTTCGGTTGTTTGGAAAGGAATCTGCTTCGGGTAGATTGGAACAAAAAAGATGAAGTAGTGATTGAATAAAGAAGCTGTAAGAGGTAATAGTTTTGGTGAAAACTAAAAGGTGAAAGATAGCTTAAAGAAGTTTTAAAAAATGTAGTCAATAGTAATTTAAAATCTTGGAGACAAGGTATGGTTAATAAACTAAATGAGTTCTCTATCAGTCTTCATTGATGAATACAATGATGCAGTAAAAGTAATGTATGGAAATAAATAAAGGTGGGGCAGATGTCAGCAAAATTGAAACCCATGGGATTAAACGAACAATGGCATTGTCAATGAAAATTGAACAGAGAGCAGTGAATTGTGTGTCTGTGTCTCATGGTATGTTGTGTTCCCTGGCCTCTGTCACTGGTGCTTTTTCACTCATTGATACATATTAGTGATTTGGAACACATTGCATCTTCAAACTTTTGAAATTTATGACTCTTATGTAAGCCATAAATCAAACATAGGATATAGACGAACTGGTGAGATTGCATTTTCATGGAGAATTAAATTTGTTGCAGAAAAGTGGAAAGTGATTTGCATGTTTGCACAGAAAGGCAATATGAATAAACTGCTTAAGTTTTAATGAATGTAAAAATGGAGGTACCTCTGCTTTTATGTACTTAGCATGGCAGTTGAGACTAATGTCAGAGAAAATGAATCTTTTGCTTTATTAGCAGATTGCTAAAACGCACGACTTGGGCTGGATTTTTGCATTCATTTCAAAGAGCTGTGTATTAGTAAGCATGTCAAAGCCTGGAGAAGGTGCAGAAGAACTTATTAAAATGATTGGAGGAATAAAGAACATCATTTGTCTGGAGAGACTGGAATATTTGGGGTTCTGCATAGAGCAAAGGTTTAGAAGAGATTTGATGGGAATATTCAGAACAATGAAGAATTTTGATAAAATGAGAAGTGATTTTTCAGTGGCATGTCTTTAAGCTGATGATGCATTTAAAAGTGGCAAAAGAATCAGAGGTGATGTGGAAGCAGTATTTTAGGTAGTTATTGTGTTCTAGACTGTACTGGTGATGGAAGGAGATCCAGTTGTAACTTTCAAGTGGGTGATGAATTAATACTCGGGGGAAAGCAAGAGGTATGGATATGGGGAAAGAATAGGAACAGTTGGAAAGTTCTTTCAAAGTGCCAGCATTATGTACATCACAGGTCATCTCTAAGCTTGATGGACCACAGGGCTCCCTGTGGTTAAGAGGATTCAAGGTAAGTTTAACCCTTTAGCCCTTAAATAAGTCAAGCAATGAATCTGAAATCTCTTTTTTGATTAATGAACTTATTCCACATCAGCTGTTTTTATCTTTTCAAGTAAATGTATACTGCATAAATGTATTAGATATTCTTTTATTTTTAAAGAAATTTGTTTAAGTTAAACTGGAATTGGGTTTTCCATCCATTAATGAAGATGGATTGGAGATAAAGGAATGCTATAGCTTTAAAAAAAATGTTGTTATCCCAAAATCTTCTAAGTGTTCATTTGGACATTAAGGCTCATTTGAAGGCACAGGAAGCTGGAACTTGACAATAAAAGTAATGTAAGGTGTAAATGTTAAAGTGTTTAAAGGGTTTGAATGCTCCTCCACAAGGTGTTGCGATGTGATGAATAAGGTAACATTTAAGGAGGGATGTTAAGAAGGTTCAGAAACATCACCTGATGTCGGTGATTAGGCATATAGTAATGACTTGCTTTATTCTGAGGGTAATCCACTTTGTGTTTGTATGATCCCTGTTGATGCAAATGAACTGTACTACTCCAACCAAACAATACAGTACCTACTAATTTTGTAAAATATTACCTTGGGTTAATTGAGTCCTGCCTGAAAAAGAACAAACACTAAATCTTGTTGCAGAAGGATAACCAGTGTCATAGATCCTTTTATTTACATTGGGGAAATTACTGTCTGTTTGTGCAATGTGATCCACTTTTGTATTGGGACCTGAACAGAATACTCCTTTGGGGGTGTCTCCTGAAGTTCACATTATTAGATCCAGCTTTGTTTTCCTGATGTGAGAATAAAATGATAAGAGGAGCTTGTGTTTCTATAAAAGCTTTCACATCTCCAGCCAGTTGAGCACTTTTTAAACCATTGCCATTGTTAGAATGCAGGTAACCCTGTAGCTGATTTGGAAGCAAAGTTTCACAGACAGAAATTTGTAATGATTAGATTATGTTTTTCAAGAGGCTGGCTGAGAAATAATGAATTGGCCAGGACACTAGGGATATTTCCCCAGCACTCCTTTGGAGTATTGCCATTAAATCTTTTGTCTGCATATGAGGGAAAACCGTACTGGGTTTAATTTTCTTATGAAAGCTGGCGCCTTTGCAGTGTACCATTTCCTCAGTATTCCACTGGGACGTTAATCTAGGTTCTTCCTGCCCCATGTGCTTGCCAATCTATGGTGGCATATTGCGGGAACACTTAGCAATTTTGATCCGTGAAATATGATGGAGGGCAATTCAGCCTTTTGTGAAAGCCCTCCAAATTTAAATTGACTGCATTCATTCAATACTTTTATGATGCTCATTCAGCAATTTGAGGTGCAATTACTTGGTTGCAAAGGAATACTTGCTCTACAGAATGCAATGCTTTGAAAGGTCAGTTTGTTGTGAGGCTGATCAATGGAAAAATATAGACCAAGAAAATGGGGATAACTCTCCTGCTCTTCGAGGTATTAATCAGCTATTTAAGTCTGCCTGAGGGAGCAGGCAAGGCCACTGTTTTAAAAAGGTGGTATTTTTGATGCACCGCAGTCATTACAGTGGAAGCTTAATATTGTAGTCTGCAATTTCTGCCAAATCAATGGAGTTCTTTCTTCCATTTGCAGGTGTATCAGAAAACAAAGGGCATCCATTAAAATAACTGATAAAAGAAACACTTGTACAATTATTCTTTTGTGAAGGAATGTGTGGGTAAAGTGAGGTATTATCTGGAATGGTTGTGATATCCTATTTAATTAGTGATTTTCAAAAATGAATTGAAAATGTACATGAAAAGGCAACATTTTGTGGTGCAATGGGATGGGTTTTCAGACGGTGAAAGCAGTCTTGATGGGTCAAATGGACTTCTGTTGTGCTATGGGTCTCAGTAATGTCAGATGCAAGTTATGCCCAGTTTTCAGTCTATATGACAAAATATCTAAAGCCTCTGAGCTTGAGCTGCCTGTAATAATGGAACAAGTTATCCATTAATATAATTTTTCAGATGAATGAGACTTCAACCTGAGAGGTTAGTTCCTGCAGTTTAGGATTGATGTCCATGTAGGGATAACAACAGATGTCTATGTAATTGAATGGGCCCTGTAGATCTCGTGGGTTCCGACTAAGATTATGACTTTGCCGAAGTGAGATGCTGAGGATGGGAGTAGTTGTTAAGTTGACACTTGCTTGCTGTTACCTTATGGTTTGGGAAGGGGCAATCTATAGCTTCATCTGCTATAGATACACTGCTACTGTCTCAGACTATCAGTCAAACCCAAATCAAATGGGCAGAGTTTGGCTGATTTATTTTGTAGTCTCAGCAAATAATAGGAAATTGATATTGCTGAAAAGCTATGTTCTATTCTTATATTTTGTGTATAATTGGTTCAGTTCATTGATTTGAACTTTTCTTATTAATTTGCTTTCTGGACAAGAGGAGACATTCAACAAAAATTGGTGTGTGCTTTACTTAAATAGAGTTATTAAGACCTCTGGTTGCCCTGCAGTTTAACTAGATTTTGGACAATAAAAGTACTCTGCAGTTTATGGGCACGTTTAGTGATCCTGCATTTGAAAGCATATTAAATGTATTGTAAAAGTATTTTAAACATGATGTTTCTATAGTTTTTGGTGATTTTTAAACTTCGATTCAATTTGACACAATATCATTTGTGCATCCAGACAGGTAACTCAGTTGATGGCAGTGTTAGTTAGATATTGCTGAGGGAAATAGCTTGCTTAATCCTTTGCCCTTTGAAGCTGATTATTTAATGTTTGCTGAGTTCTTATGTACTTCATGTTATAATGATGCAGTTAAATCAACAAGTCTCTGAACCCATCAAGATATGAAACTTGCATCTATCCTCTCTGTTCCTACCACCACTATTTCTCCCTGAAATTTTTTTGACTTTTTTTTAATTATGAGGATTTTTTGTTGAAGGGAATGATGTTTCCATGGGAAGGAGCACCTGGGCAGACTTCTATCAAAGGTAAATGAGGAGAAAATAATTTACATAGAATTATAATCTGGACTGCACTGTCTGAAACAGTGACAGGAAATCTAACAGTAACTTTCAAAATGAGAGTGATAAATTTGGAAAACGATTAGGAAAGTGGAAGGATTGAGGGCTAATTAGATAAACCACTCAAATGCTGGCCGGCCTCTGAGCTGGGGACTACCAGCTGTATTGTAAGATTGAGTCTATAAAAGAACAGTCAATATGAATATTATTTGTGGGTTGTTATTACTGCTTTGAATCTGTTGAATCTGATGGTAAGCAATCTTCCCTTTTTTGACCCCTCCCCAGTTCACACACTGGCTGATATATTTAATGATCTGTGCCGCAACATTAAAAATCATCATTAGCAGTTTAAACACACAAATAATTGCCTTGAGAACCAACAACTGTACCCACCTTTTTTTCATGGATTCAGTTTTACAGTAGCTGAGAGTTAAGTTGTTGGATTAGCATCCAGACACCTGTGCCATCAGTTCAAAACCTATCATGACAGTCAGGGGAGTTTAAATTCATGTAACTAAATTTGGAAGACAAAGCTAGTATCAATAATAATAACCATGAAACAATCAGAATGATGTTACAATCCAGCTGGTTTGTTAAGTTCCTTCAGGGAAGGAAATTTGCCATCTTTATCCTGTCTGGGCTAAGTGTGATTCCAGGCCCATCTTTATGTTTGACCCTTACCTGCATTTTCTGTTCAGTAGTAATTTAGGGATGGACAATAAATGCCAACATTGATTGACGGTGACATCCATATCCTATGAGCAAAAACCTACAGGCTCCAAATATTAGGAAATTCCTGAACTTGTTTTAATAGTGCATCTTAGAATCTCCAGGACCTTAGTTATATTAAAAAGAACAATTTTGAATAACACCTCCCCACTTCAAATATATTTTAAACTGCTAGGAATATCATTAGATCAGGAGAGCGAGAAGAGAAAACTAATTTCATTTTAAAGTCAAGGTGAAGATTCTGGTAATGTGTGTACCATCGATCTTCTGGTGGGGAGAAAAGCAAACTTGCATACTTTTTCTACTTGTGGTTATCATTTTTACTGATTTGATTAACCTTGCCCCTAGCTAATCTGGTCAGTTTTAAAGTTTATCCAGCCTGATTGCAGTATATCCCATAAGAAAAGAATTTAAACTGCCTTTCCTTTGCCTTTACAGTGATGTTTATTGTTTTATGGATCTGCTGTCATATAATTTGCCACTCCTTTGAAACGATCATCACTGTAACTACACTGATAATACTGTAGCTGTATTTAAAGGAAATAGGTGAGGCCACTGCAGATGCCAAACCTTTTCAAGGTTTTCTTATTCAATAATTGTTTTAGATTGGAGAATTGAACTGCTTGTGTAATTCACCTGTTTAAGAACATTGAAACAGGGGTGGGGGAAAACAAAGAAGTATAGACCAGGAACATAATATCTATTGTCAGGAAATTGCTAACCTGAAACTAAGGATAGATTACTGAACACCTTTAATTTTAGGCTGATTTGAGGGAGCTGCTATGGAAATGTAAAGAGCCATCATACCTTATGCACTTGATTGAAATTTTAAAGAGCTGACTTCAGTGATGGGAAGAGGAATGTCTATCAGTGTTATTTATAAGGGCTTGAAGAAGATATTTGAAGACTGAAGACTAAACGGCACAATTCTAAATGGTCAGCAGAAACAAAGGGACCTGGGTATATATGTAAATAAATCATGGTGTCATGGAGAAAAACAGCATGAAAGTGATCCTTTCAGCCCACTGAATCAGCACTAACCATCAATTGCACATGTAGTCCTGCATTAATTCCATTTTATTCTCCCCATATCCTTTGTCAACTGTCCCCAGATTCTACCACTTACTTACATACTAGGGACAGTTATGAACCCATGTGTCTTTGGGATATTGGAGGAAACCAGACCACTTGGAGAAAACTCAGATGATCGCAGAGTGAAGGTGCAAACTCCATACAACCAGCACCAGAGGTCAAGATTGAACCTGGGTCTCTGGTGCTGAAAGGCAGCAGTCCTATTAGCTGCGTCTCTATGTTGCCTGAAATCCTTAGAAGTTGCATGAGTTTTGAAAGAGTGTTGTTTTCAGTAAAGCGTATGTGATCCTGTGATTCATAAATAGGCCTAATGTACAACAATAGGGAGGTTGTGCTGAAGATTTATAAACGCTGATTAGGTCACAAGGGGAATGTTGTGATCAATTTTTACATGGTGGGAAAATTGACTAGTTACAGAATAGGTTTACAAAAACAATTTGAGAGATTTCAGCTGCAGGGTTTTGAATGGAGATGCTGGGGATTTCTCCTTTGTAACAAATAACCACAAAGGTTGCCGCCTGGAATGGAAGCTTCCCTTATCAGGCGAGATTGGAAAGGCTTTTTTCTCACTGGAACATAGGAGGCTGAGGTGTGACCTTATAGAGGTTTATAACATTATGAGGGGCCTAGATTAGGTAAATGTAGTCTTTTACCTAGGGTGGGGGAGTCTAAGATTGGAAGGCATAGGCTTAAGGTGAGAGGGGAGAAATTTAAAGGAGATCTGAGGGGCCAGTTCCTAACAGAGATAGGATCAGTACTTGGGAACAGAACCCTTTCGTGACCTGCGGTGGAAAAGATGGTGGATATCTGGAACTATTACAGATCAAAGAAACTTCTGGGATGATTAAATGCCATGAGCAGATACATGAAATAATCAAAAAAATTAATGTATCATTGGCTTTTATATCTAGGTAATGCATCAGCATGGTAGTTACAAACACAACCTTGGTTAGATCACAGCTGGAGTACTGAGTAGTTTGGGTATCAACTCTTGGAATAATTATAGCAAAATGATATCTGTATTTCAAGAGTTAAATAAGAAAGAGGTTTACCCAACTAGAATTGAAGTTTTTGGAATTTGGGTTAAGGTATGATTTGATCAAGCTTTGCAAGATATTAAGCAGGGATTGATAGGTAAATGAGGAAATTATTTCTGCTGGTTTGAAAGATGGCCTTTGGATAATGGGCTGATGTCACTTGGTAAATGTGACATAATTTGAAAAAGCCACAATCATTCTCCATAATTATAAATGTTTTAACTGAAGGGGTAGAAAGACACACGAGAGATTGCAGAAGCAAAAAGGGTGGGTGACATTATAGTAAAATGATAATGACATTCTACCGGTATTAAGAACTTTCCTGGATGATTGGTAGCAACATCTCCTCCTCACTGATCATCAACACATGCACTTCAAGGCTGTGTGCTTAACCCCCTGCTTTTCTCCCTTTACGCACATAACTGTGTGGCTAAGCACAGCTCCAAAGCCATATACAAATTCGCCGATGACACCATCGTTGTTGGACAAATCGCAGGTAATGATGAGTCGGTGTACAGGAGTGAGGTAGAATACCTACTTCAGTGATGCTGCAACAACAACCTCTCGCTCAGTGTTAGTAAAACTAAAGAATTGATTGCTGACCTCAGGAAGGAGGAGGGCAAGCATGTGCTAATCTACATTGGAGGACAGGCTGCTGACCATCTCCACTGCTTTAAATTCCTGGGGGTTAATATATTGGATGACCTATCCTGGGGCCCAGCACATAGATGCAATCAAAAAGGTGTCCCAGCATCTTTACTTTCTGAGAAGGTTAAGGAGGTTTGGCATGTCACCGAATACTCTTAACAAATTTCTACAGATGTACTGTTAAAAGTATCTTGACTGGTTGCATCACGATCTGGTACCATGATGCAATTATGGAGAATTCGAATGTGCAGGAACGTAAGAAGCTGTAGAGGGTAGTGTACTCGGTTTAATCCATCACGGGCACATCCCTCCTCACCATCGAAAACATCTACATGAGGCGCTGCCTCAGGAAGGCAACATCTATAATCTAAGATTCCCACTATCCAGGCCATGCAGCTACCATCGAGCAGGAGGTACAGAAGCTTGAAGCCTCACACCATCACGTTCAAGAGCAGCTACTTCCCTTCAAATATTTAGTTCTTGAACCAACCTGCATAACCCTAATCACTATGACCAGTTTAACCACTTTGCACTACAATGGACTTTTTTCTTGTTCTAATTGTGTATAACTTGTGTTTAATTTGTTTTTCTTGTGAATGTGCCTGTGATGCTGCTGCAAGTAAGTTTTTAATTGCACCTGTGCATACATGTACTTGTGTATATGACAATAAACTTGATGTTTTGACTAGACTCCAGTGACTTTGGTATTTAGTTACTGATGCTGGATTTGAAGAGATTTTCATGAACTAGCTGGGACCATGTATGCTGTCAAAAGCTCATCAGATCTCAATTTATCTCTTTGATCTTTGAGACTTGAGGTATCAATTTTTGAATTGTGTATCTTTCTCTCTTTACCATTTTCAAGATGTAAAAATTTTGAAAAAGTGGGCGTTTCTTGTAAAGCTAGTATTTATGATACATCTCTTATTGTCATGATTAAGTTGTTTGCTAGACTACCATGGCAGATGGTTAAGAGTTGATACTAAAGTAAAATACTTTTGGAGTTGGAAAGTTGAAATAAAAATAGCGAATATTTGAAGTATTTGGGGCAAGGAGAGCAAAAGTTAATATCTTACTGCAAAAGATTAGTGTCCTGAAACATTAATCCTATCCTGTTGATTAATTCCAGTTTTGATGCTTAATAGCCTTTTACTGTTGTAATACTTTTACTGTTGCCAATCTTTTTGTTTCAAGTTTTTGTCAACAAATTCTTGTGTGAACATTATTTGAAGACTCCTGAATCCATAGGCCAGGCTTTTGGATCTCTGCATCAGTAATGTAACTACTGCAGCTGTACTATACTCTTGATGCCCAGCTACAGAGATCAATTCTCGCATCTAAAATATGTGAATTGTTGCTTTGATTTAAGTAGATCAGTGAGAGGCCACTATAGAGTTTTTGATATCTATTAGAAGGATTTTGAGAAGGAACTTTTAAAGTTGAAAGAATGAGTAAATCAGATGATTAATTTTAATCATGCCCAAGGATTGACCTTTATCACTATGTAATGCTTCCCCCATTGTTTCCCATAGTCTGCACAGAATTAATCTTTTGACACCTCTATCATGGATATTGTGTAGCTATTTGGAGACTTTAACAGCTGATAATGTATATTATATAGTTAATGAAATCCTTCAAATAGCTATACATTATCAGTAACTCTTCCTTTATTTAAATAGCTGTTTTAAAAATCATTTACTTTTTGTGAGATTCTTCTTCCAAGCAAGCTATTGAGCAGTAATGTAGAGGCAATTGAGTATTTGTTCATTGTATGGCACTGAGTAATAACTGTGCACACAGATTTCAAATGCAAACATCAAATTGCCAGAAAAGAATACTACAATGCCTCTGTCTAATCAAGTCTCTGCTAATCTTTTGTACCAATTATTCATTCACTGTTAACTTCAAATAACGTACTGCTGTTGACTAGAAAGCCATTTGTCTAATTCATGTTTTCTAAATTGTATGCTGGTGCACACAGAAACTACTGCCAGGGTTACCCATTGATCTTTCAGTTCTGGGGACCTTGAGATGCACTCAAATCCCACATAGGGAACAGAAGTCCTTTAAAGTGAAATTAGGGATGATTCAGTCCAGCTCCTAATGTACATGGCTCTGCAGTACAAAGCTGCTGTCAATTTTTTGTCCGTGGGGTGGTAAAAGGTTTGTGATGAGCATGGGTCTTGTACTTTGCAACTTGACCTGGGTAGGCTTAATGCTGACATGTTCCAAGAAGCTTCCTATCTTAAAGATTGCAAAGAAATGGGAAATCATGTCCATATTTATGAGTTTCCATGTCTTTTCCATTTTCTCCTCCTGAGTATCTTATTGTGGGAGTAATATTTCACAGAGAGATCTCTGTGAAATTGAGTGCTATTGTTCATGTGGGACCTCTGACAGTATGGTACTGTAATGACTACTCTTGCCTATGAGCCCACTCTGTTAATTCTTAACTATTGACGAAATGTGGTGGTTGTAAGAGCAACTCCAATGCATGTTTTTCCATATACCTTGATGAAATGCTGGCATTTATGTCATTGTGGCAGCTTATTATTATGAGTTCAATTGTACCTGCAAGTTGAGAAGCTCTTCTATATAAGAATCAAATCCATGATGTTTGCTATACTTTGTGCAATGACCCTGATTTACATGGTTTGGAAAAAAATCATGATTGGAATGCTTTGCCAATAGTAAGTGGTTGAAGCAGAGACCATTGTTACTTTTTGGGGGATAAATGCTTACAGTTGGGTGTTGTTGGGGAATGACTAGGAGTACAGAAGAGATTAATAGTGGATTAGTTTTGGGTTGGTAGCCTGGTACTACTTGGTGGAGATCAGCAAATGTGGATGATTTTTTTTGCATATATTTTGGTAGGGTTGAAGATGGGATGGGGCAGATTGTAACCCCCAAATACATCCTTGTCTGAGATTCTTGGAGAACAATGTGAATCTGGCCAGCTCCATATTGCTTGCTTTTTTCCACGTGATGTATTTGCCAGCTAAAAACTTCATTGTGGATTGGATATTTTTTAAAAACTAAGTTTAGTTGACAGTTGACCAAACTTGTGTTTGGTTATGTCATGTACTTGATCTGTATGAGGTCCATGCACTTCCTAGCATGTGGATTAATGGGAATGCTGACTTATTCCATGTTTCCTTCCCCTGAGGTTTGCCTGTAGATAAAAGCTGGAGCTCTTGCTGTCTGAGAAACCTTTGGAAATGTATTTATTCAACAAGACACTGGGGAGTAGCAATGCTTTAGGGAGCTTTGAGTTTCATTAGTGATTTTTATGATGCAAAGAATTCAGTAACTGGTTTTTATGCGAAAGGCATTTTCAGTAAGAAGTGCATGGTCTGAAAACTTTAAGAATAGAAGATGCAACTATATTTCTCAAACTTCATTACAATAGACACTCGTGTTTTGAACTGATAAGGAAATGAATATGATTTTATTCAGAGTTCTGCTATTCCATCCATTTCTTAGCAAGAGGATAATGTATTCATTGAGATACGTTAATTCCCTCATCCATCCCACCTTAATTGTCTGATCAATGCCAGTTGAAATATTGCAGATTGCTATGTATACAAAATATAATAAATTGTTTCAAGTGACTTATCCATTGCCTGATTTATTTAACTTAATTGTCTCACTTAACAATGAGGAAAGGGATGCAGCATTTTAATTCATTTCAGTTTTGCAAAGTGCCCGAGAATGCCACCTCCATGTTCCAAAATCTAATTCTTGGACGCCATGTAAGTAGCAGCTGAGAGAAGCTGTATTATGGTCAGAATATAGAAGAATGCAGAATATTTTTTATTACTTATGAGAATATGGATTTTGTTTGCAAGATGAGCATTTATTGTCCAATCCTGTGCCTTTCAAGATAAGTCCTTCAGAACTGTTGCTTTCCATGTAGTGAAGCAGCTTGCACAATGTTGATAAGAGCTCCAGGATTTTGGCTCAGTGGTGATAAAGGTCTGGCGTTCCATATCTAGATCAATGTGTGTGATTTGAAAAGAATCTTCACTTCTGATAGTGTCCCCATGCACTTGCTGATTTTTTTCCTTTGTTAGTGGACACCATGGGAGGTTCTGCTGAAGACGCCTTGGTGATTTGTTGCATTCTTATTTAGTCAAGGTGCATCAGTAGTTGATCTTTAAGTTTTTGGATAAGTTGCTGTTAAACCAATAAGTGTTAGAACTTGCATAAGTGTTGACTTACAGAATATCAGTAAAGGAATTGGCGATGATAATGCCTCAACAATTGATTGCTCTCCTGTTGGAGATGATCATTGTCTGGTACTTGAGTGGTGCAAATATTGCTGTCTGCTAATCAACCCAAAAAATGTTTTGCTACATGTGGGCGTGGACTGTTTCCTTACAGAGGAACTCCAGATGGAAATTATGATTGGGTAGTTATTAGCCCTCCAGTGTTCTTCAGTTGTGTATTTAAAGTTTGCACTTGCATGTGACATATTTTGAACAGCTACTTCTGACACAGCAGAGAGGAAACTTCGTCATGATCAAAATTCTTCCACTAAATTGGCTATTTGAAATAATATAAATATAAGTTCTTCACACTTAGCCTTAAAATTGCTTTTGAATTTTGCATTATGGTATTCTCTCAGTCTAGGCTGGAGATGACCTGCAATAATTCTTTACACAAACCAACAGTTTTTTGTGCATAAACATTTACAGATTTTATAACAGCTGTGATGCAATACAAATATGTCTCATAATGATATTATGTTTAGTGATGAGCTATGTGCACTTTGATTTTGCATGATACGTTTGGATGCACAGTTAAAAATATTGAATGGTGTAAACTGTTTGATTGGTACCAGATGTTGCCAGAATCAGAAATTGCATCACAGCTTTTGGCCCAACTGGTCTACGGTGGTGTTTATAGTATATACAAGCATCTTTCCAGCCTCCATCTAATCTCACCCAGACAGCCATCTTCTTCCTAAATTCATCCATGTTATTTGCCTCAAAAACTTCACCTACTAGGAATTTCCACATCCTAAGCATTGTCATAGAGTAATACAGCATGGAAACAGGCCCTTTGGCCCGACTTGCTCATGCCACAAAGATGCCCATTTAGAGCTCATCCCATTTGCTCGTGTTTGTCCCATATCCCTTTTAACCTTTCCTATGCATGTACCTGTCTAAGTGTCTTTTAAATTCTCTAGGTGAACATTTTTTTCCCCCTGAAATCCTTTTTGTCTTAGTTTCTGGCCCATAATTTTGGGGTACATTCTCATGGAAACATTTTTTGTCTACATTACCAATTTTCATTATACTAAAAGCCCTATGGGATCATTCCCCAGTTTTCACTTTTTTATGATTCTGTTGTCATTGAAGGAACTATCACTGTTGCTGTTCATGGTTTCTTATCTCTGCAGTTTTGTTTTTGCAGCTTTATACAGTGTACAGGCTGTTTGAGTTACAAAAGAGTTCCATTTTTACTGATGTCCATAAGTTGATTTTATACAAAATCACTCTATCATAACCATACCTCCACAGTATTTTAATGAATGGCATCAAAAGCACAAGACTGAGAAGAAAGAACAATTGCTAAAAGTAGAGAGAGAGAGGAAAGTAGTTCTGCTGTTCATAGGAATGAACATGTGTACTTCTGTCAGATTTTTGAATTTAATAATAATATGTAAGCTCATTTGTAAGTAAGGGTGTTGTAAATTCAGCATTCATAACCTGCTGATGGCCTGCAGTATTTTGCCACTTAATGTAAGAGCAGAGATGCTTGGAGTAAGATGTACTGTTGGGGATCACAGCCTCCCTTAGCCAGATTTGTGTTGATGTTACTGGGTGTCATTTAGTTTGTGTTCCTGGATGTTATGACTTCTGTATTTGGTAATTATTGACATGGTTTATACAGCAATTGTCCGAATGGCTATTGTAGTTGGTCTGTCTCATTCTATGGAGTTCAATTTAATATTCTGGTATGTCAAGAAAGGAAGCAAGCCCTGTTAAATTTTGGAATGAACCGGATTCACTTCATTGCTTAATGAAATGTGAAGTTTAATCTAAAAGCAATCTTAATATGCTCAAGTTCAACGTAGAGTCCAAGTGAAAAATCAGAAAACTGCTAAAAAGACGCTTGGTTTGAGTGTGACTGCTTCCTTGCAATGATGTGGCTTCTGTCCATGGTAAGCATTTGCTAATTGATAAACCAGTGAGAAGTGTGCCAAAAGGGAGTTTGTGATACAAAACCTGTTTATACTTCCATAGAGATAAAAATGCAACTTGAAAAAAGCTGTATGACTAGTGTTAGAGATGCTTGATGGTGGAATTACAGACCACTGGGATTATCCAGAGAAAATTGCTATCGAAGCTGGAAAGGGTGCAGGAAAGATTCACAAAGATGGTAACTGGTCTGAGATGATGGGGCTATCTTCCCTCAAGCATAAGAGGTAGACGGTTGACCTTATAGAGGTTTATAATATCATGAGGGGCAGAGATATGGTGGATGAATGAGTGGAAAATAGAGGGATATGGGCATTCTTTAGATAGGAGTGAATAGCTATGTTGATACAACATTGTGGGCCGAAGGGCCTGTTCTGTGCTGTACTCTTCTATGTTCTAGTTATTGCCATCTTGCCATTCCAGTTAACAGTGTAAAACTTTATAAAATCTTTCTTGCATACCCAATGTCCTGAGAATGCTTAAATACTCTTTTCTCTCTTACTGTCTCTGTTTTATGAACCCTTAACTTCTTTG
>JARFYF010000001.1:86783424-86795224 GCA_030265395.1 Rhina ancylostomus
AGTGCTGTGATATCCATTCAATTTATAGGGTCTAGGATGACTGTGCATTCCATGAACTAATTCTGCAGGACTACTGCAAATGAGTTGAAAATTAAACTATAAACTGTAATTTTGAAGGTAGAGGATCAATAAGTTGTACATCAAAATGATTCTTAAGAAATTTTCATCAAGTGCTTTGTAGTTGTTTGACGCATGGCAAACATTGAATGTAAAAAGAAATACTTAATAGATGCTTTAAGCCTTTCACATATCAGATGGTTATGGCAAAACTGTCACTTGAGCTAAACATAATTATATCACATAAAGCTGCTGAACACAGGTTACTTCAATTTCTAATCCTTTGATTCTGGGATGGTATGCTTATTCACAAACTTAACCTGGGAAAATGTTTTTTTTTCAGAATTGTTGCTGCTAAGTATGAGGGATATCACTGCAGAAGCTGTGTTGCTTACCAGAAATTTTGAACGGTTTCCAGTATTGAACCAGGCAACAAACAGCTACATTTAAAAAGAAAACCCTCCTGATGAGTATCTGCTGTGAAGCTGGCTGGCATGTGTGTGGCAGTTTTTCACTGTAGGAGCCCCTTGGAGACAAAGCTCAACATGGTGCACTGGTTCCTAATAGTGCAAGTACTCAAACAAGTTCATAGCTGACATCCTTCTCTTTCTCATGTATCTTTTCATTTTGGTTGCAGTTTCTGTTGGTGACATCTGTACTACTCTCAAATACGAGATTGGAATTTTTAATTTTGCATGTGATGCACTTCGTGTTACCATTGCTGGTATGGATCTTTACCAGCGGAAAAACATCTGATGGCTTGGGGAAAAAAGATTTTTTTTTCCCAAGTAGGCATTTGGTTATTTTTTCCAGCTTTTATCAGTTAAATCCAAACACTTAAAGCCCAATTCACAATGCAGGATTGTTGGTTTCAAATAAAAGTTTGTGTGCCCGTACGCTTGATCTGTTTCTTATTTCCATTTTTAAATAATGTGAATTCAAATAGCTGTGGTGTTGAGCAGCATTCTCAAAACACATTGAAATTCTGAGTTTCGTTCTTGAGGTTTTGAAACCAGAGTGAGCTCAACTTTGAAAACTTATTTTCTCTGCCTGAAAAATCATCTCATTGTAGAACCAGGCAAAAGCAGATATGATTCTCCCAGATGCTTTAATGGCCAAATACATAAACCACAACCAGTATTACCTTCAGGTCAGGTGTGAAACTTTCATAACAGAGTAATAAACTTAGTTTAAGTGATTTGAACATCAAAATAATTCAGATATAAATCCATTCCAGTTCAGTGGATTGTCAAGTTAAATAGCATAAATTAAACAGAGTGCTGGGGAAAATATCCTGGACTGAACACACAGCATTGACATGTCATTGAGAAAACTACTAAGAACTTGCTTTGCTATGTTGTGGTCATTCAGACCCTCTTATTGCTAAGAACCTACTCCCAGTATGTTTTTTTGGGGGAAAAGTGTTTCAGATTTTCACTCGTCTGTATGGAAAATATGAAGCCATATGAGACAGCAAATGTCCTGAACTATTTTCAGCCACGTGCTTTCATCCTGCCCCAAACCAAAAACGCTAAAAGAAATTTAAACCAGGAAAAGCACTCCAAACATTAGAGTTCCCTTTTACCTTTGTACTGAATAAACTACTATAAACTGTTCCACAAGTTCGCACCTGTGGTGTATGTAATATTAGTTTTGATCCAATAATTATGACTTTAAGATTGTTGTCCCTTTTAAGAATTATCATGTGACTGACTCCTCTCTGGTCTTCAGTATTGCCTGTGAAATATTAAATAAACTGTGTAGTGCCGTTGAAGAAGCCACACATTTGTTTGACTCTTTGTGTCTACTGTTGCCATTCAACAATCAACTTTGAGTTTAGGAATCTAGTAAACACATACATTTTACAACACCAGGGGTAAATTTGTCCAGCTTTGAATCAATTACATTAAATTAAAGGATTAAATTTGGTTAAAAGTCTTTTGGTTGCTCAAAAACTGTATCTCCTCCCAGGATTCCATTATTCGGTTCTGAAGTTTGAGCTCCTTCATTAAGTTCTAGCATCCAAAATCTGCTGGATGCAATTTAAGTTTTGTGGCATTTGGTCTGTGGTATGATCAGTATATTTGTACTGCCATTTGTATTATAATATGCAATATGTCGAGTCATAATTGGTATATATTTTTAAGCAGTTAGAACCTCTCAGGTGAAAGTAAAGATACTTTGGAGATGACTATAATGCAGAATCGGGGAATTCTTGTATCCTGTGCAAAGGGTCTAGAATAACAACAGAACTGATTATACAGGCACAATCATTATATGGCAGCTTGCTGTGTGAAAATTGGTGGTCCTCTTAACATTACAGGAGCTATTACGCTTCAAGACTATTTGGTTTTGGAATGCCCAAATATGACAGTTTTTGTGTCATTTGTTGTTTGTACAACAATTCCGTCAACTCTGCTTTATTGCCTGATTGTTCAGATGCTTTTATCTCTCTCTTGTTTTCCTCAATTCCCTTTTGAAAGCTTCCATTGAATATGTATCCAGTGTACCTCCAGGCCATGTGTTCCAGCACATAACTACTTGTGGCTTTAAAAATTTGCTATCGTCTGAGGGCTTTGGGTAGCTTTTAAATTTATGACCATTTGCTTTTCAACTCTTTTGTCAACAGATATAATTTCTGTCTGTATACCCTGACTAAACCTTTTACACCTCTATCAGATCTCTACTCTAGGGGAAAGCAACCCCAGTCTGTTGTCATAACTGAAAGCCCTCATATCTGGATTCATTCTAATCCCTTCTGCACCTTTATTAGATCATAGTAAACGTGAGGTAAGCGAAGTAGAAGGCCTAACTAGTGCTTGTTAAAGGTTTAATGTAACTTTTATTTTTATGAAACTTAGGAGCTCCATTAACCCTTCTCACAATCTGCCCTACTATCTTCAAAGATTTATGAACTCTGTCTGCTTCTGCATCCACTGTAAAATTGTAACATTTAATCTTTAGTTGATCTCTTGCCAAAATGTATTATTTTGCATTCTGTGCATTACATTTTATCTGCCATGTGTCAATATTTTGGTCTACTAGCTTTGTTACAGTTGGCCTCATATTCAAGCTTTTTGTCATCCACAAATTTGAGAACTTTGCACTGGACACCTGCGTCTAAATCTTCTGTATGTATGTCAAAAATGGTAGTTTCAGGACTGACCCTTGAACATTGGCACTGACTTATCTCCGAATATTTTGTCCCTCTACCAATTTTTTTTTCTATTAAGTATGTTCAGTTTTGAAAACCAGTCTTTAATGTGGGACTTTATCAAATGTCTTCTGAAAATCAATATGCACATGCTGCATTGCCTTCATCAACCCTTTGCATTAAACAAAGGGGATCCAGCATAAATTTATTAACTCTGGCTTTTCTTAGTTGAATATATTTCGTATCCATTGTTTTTAAAAGCTTCTTCACCATAAATGTTGAACGGATTGGCTGAAGTTCCGAAGGTTTGTCCTTGCGACCCTTTTTGAACAAGAATGCACCATTAGCCTCTCAATTCTGCTTGTTTTTCTTGTGAGCTTTTTGGTGTTTTTGTGTCTTACAGCTGTAAATGAAAATTATTTGGTGAAAATTAAAACTTTTGAAGTTCGTAGAGGCTAGCTTGAGCCCACAACCTTCAAACTTGAATGTGTTACTGAGGCAAGCTGATAATATATTTTAAAAAAATGTTCAAAAAAGAATGTAGACCCAAGCAAAGGCAATTTACACACAGACTTCTATCAGGGCTATTTCTTTAATTCTTCAACACTATTGCGTTTCTCTTTGACCAACCTGGAGCCCCAATCTTACACTGCCTATTTCACTGACTCTCACCCAAGCCTTTACTAGATATAGATGCTGCCTTCAGAAAAGGGTAAGTAGGCAGAAATACTTCATTTCTGCTTGATGCTGTTTTCTTCATCGCTGTGCCCAATTCTGTTTGTCTATTCAAAGGATTTCTTCAGAACCCACAGTGCTGTTTCGCTAGAGACCAAGCGCTCTGACTGCAGTTTCTTTTGTATAACTTATGACTACCAATTAAATCTGTTTCTATGGTAACCTGAAAAAAATGCTTGCTGAGTTGTCCACTTGAATTATCTCCATTTTACTTCATGTTTCTATTTCTCTCCTAGTTAATCAATTTTGAAAGAAATAATGCAAATGTTTTCATTATTTTATGGTTGGTTAAGTGAGAAAGAACATGATAATGTTTGGTGCCACTTGGGTGAATTATGCAATCACATTGATTGCATTAGTCACCCTAAGAGACATCAAACAGGTGGAAGCAGCATATTCAAGAGACCTTGAAGGTACAGCAAGGGAATCACTTATTGGAGGTGGAAAAGGCTGCAGCATTGTGCCCGATGCTGATTGTGAGACGCCTCTTAAGTTTGCTTTGTGCATATTCTTAAGATAATTCATAAATCATCCATCTCTATCACATTTGAGGTAAATGCAGTCTTTCCTCAGCTGGTGAATCAGTGCTCCTCATTTTCACAATACTTGAAAGAAGCACTGACAGTAGCGAGGGCACAAAATTTTAATTTGGGGGACCACGAGAATGGTAGCACCAGCAGTGACTCGGCTGGCCAAGTCCTAAAGGACATAGACGCCAGACTGGATTGGGGCAATGGTGACAGAACCAATATCAAGCGTATACCACCTCCCCTCAGTGGTTTGTTTTGCAGATACATTGGCCTGCAGAAGAGTTAGTTAAAATGACCACCGCACATTTAGAGTGGAGACAAGGACCCATCCAGTGTATTTTGTGGAACTGGCATCTTGCTAAATGTCCAGCTCAAACCTAGATATTCATGAAGTGCCAAATTTTATAATCAGGATAAAATTCTCCTGATTTCTTAAATTATGATCGTTATCATTGTTACATAAATTTGCTTGATTTAAGTTATTAAAATTTATTTAAATTGGCTGTAATTATGGCATGTATTAATGGGTGCACTGAAACTGTCCCATGTTGGAAGAGAAATAAAATATGACTTCATCTGCTTCCCTATTCACTCTGAATATCTAGGAACTTTGTCTTGTGTAAGAATGTTGTCCAGAGCGAACTGTTGCATTATGTTCTAGTTCAACAAAGAAATAAACTCTATCAACCATTTTTGCTTGGTTTATCATTTCGGCTGATATAGCTAAACTGTTCTGAATAATGTTATGCCCCTCCTGTCTCAATACTGAACTCATTATCTTTCTGGTCTATTGATTGGGGAATGTTTCCATTTTGGAACAGATGTGACACACCTTGTTAAAGAATGCAAAATGGAGAAGATAATTAATTTTTTATGCAATGATGAGAAATGATGCATAACATTATGGACTGATCCTAATCCCTGATGGCTCTTTCACTTTGATATCCAGCCTGGATTTATTTCTGATGTGCAGCTTTTTGAGCTGGTGCTCCAGCCACATAATTCCCCAAAGATATTTTGGTCTGCTTGTGGAGCATTCATGTCATATTAACTGTTTGACTCACTGAATACAATCAAAATAGCATTTATATATATTTTCCACATATGTCCCTGACTAGGGAAGGTAACGTTGCTATGGATTAATAGTGAAATAGTCTCTGTTTGTATGGTTGAATCATTCTGGACTTCAGCATGTATTAATCTTTGAAAAATAAATAAAGGCTGCACATTGTGGTCATGGTGCCATAGAGCATGGAAACAGGCCCTTTGGCCCAACTGGTCCATGTCGACCAAGATGCCCATCCCAGCTAGTCCCATTTTCCAGCGTTTGGCCCATATCCTTCTAAACCTTTCCTATCCATTACCTGTCCAACTGAATTTTAACTGGTAACTGTGGGGTTAGCAAATTTCCAGCGAGGGTACTCCATTTATCACTGAATTAGTCTATTTCAAAACACTTGCTTCTACCATTTGAAAGTATCCTTCAAAGCAAACTATTTTGTCAGTTTCTTTGCTCCAATAAAGGTGTGTGTGAATACTTCTTTGAAAATGGGGAAAAATCTTTGAAAATGGCGGGTCATTTTCAAAGACGTGGCATTGCTGCAGTGAGCTGAATGTCTACCTCTTCATGCTATTAGATTCTATCCTATAATGTTTAATGGCTGAACATACAGTCAACCTGCTTTACAGCTGAAGATTTTAAACTAGTTCAATGTAATGCAAGCAGGAGATTTGTGTTTTCTGCTGTACTCTCTCAAAAAAAAATTGTGAAGCAAATCAGCAGTGCAGTGTTCTGGGAGCACAAATTGAAGCCAGAAGATTGATCTGATCTAGCTGACAAGTAAATATTGATCTGACCCTCTAATTCCCTGACTGCTCCACCTACTCGTAAATATTGTTGTCTGAGTATTCAGATTTTGTGTGTTGATTTCAGGAATCGGGAAAAAACAAACACCTTGGAGACTTCATCCAAGGTAATATTTCATGCTGTAACAAAACATTATTGTTACAAATGATTCAAAATTTTCACTTCAAGTTCTTTAATTTCATTCAGAAAGATACATATATTATAGTGACCTTCATATAGCATAGTGCACTTTACAACCAACATATTCCTTTTAGAATAGTCACTGTTGTAGTATGGGAAATGCATAGCTGGTTTGCTTCTGAGAAAATCCCATAAACAGTGTGACAAGTGAGTAAATTGTGATTGTGACTAAAATGGTAAATATTGGTTAGGAATAATGATATGGGATCTTTCACATCCATTTCTGGGCAGAGAGAGCTTCTGTTTGATCTGTTATCCAAAAGATAACACCACCCCACATTTTAACTAGAATTCCAGGCCAGTTATTGTGCCCAGGTGTCTGTAGAGGCACTTGAACTCTAGATGCTCCTAACATGAGTAAAACGTCTGTGTAAGCACAGTGGTAGCAAACACTTAAAATGAGACTATAGTGTTGGTCTGTGGACACAACATAATATCTTAGATTGTCTAATTTTTGAAATAATTCAATGAAAATGCAAAAAGGAAGGCAATAAATTACTCTGCTCACTAATCTGCTTGTGTAAAAACTGAAAAAGCTGGAAATACCAGGCCAGAAAGGACCTGTGGGGGTTGACTGTGTTAAAATTTAAGATTATGATTTTTCATCAGGAAAGTTAGAAATAAGTTCCAAGTTGCAAGAAAAGAAAGAAGGGATGGAGAGAACAAAAGGGAAAGGTCTATGATGGGATGGAGTCATTGAGTCATACAGTGCAGAAACTGGCTCTTTGGCCCACTGTGTCTATACCAATCAAGTATCCATCTACACATCGTATTTACCAGCACTTCGTCCGTAGCCTTCTACACCTCTGGTGATTCAAGTGCCTATCCAGATGCTACTTTGCCTCCAGCACCATCACATTTCTCTTGGGTAGCACATTCCAGATTTCAACCACCCTCCGGATGAAAAATTCATCCTCTGATCCCCTCCAGACCTCTGCATTCTGTATGGAATTTCTAGTTGGCCATCGGCATGATCCAACCCAAAATCGAGTCCAGAAGGCTGTCATGTGCCTAGTCAGAATATGAGGTGCTGCTTCTCAAGCTTATGATGAACAAGAGCAAGACCAGAGTGGGAGTGGAATGGAGAGTTAAAGTTATGGGCAGCTGGAAACTCGGGTTAACCTTAATGATCGAATGAAGGTATTCTTCAAAATGGGCACTCACTCTGAATTTGATTTCTCCAGTGTAGAGTAGGACACATTGCAAGCACTGAATATAGTGTACTAAATTGGAAGATGTGTGAAAAGGCTGCTACTTCATCTGGAAGGATTGTTTTGGGATAAAAAGGCAGGGTGTTCATATCGGAAGTAGCCTTGAGAAGGGGTGTAGGTATTTGTTGAGATGAAGAATGGATGCAGAGCATCCCGAAGGGAATGTTCCCTTTGGAATGCAGAAAGGTGAGGGCTAGCGAAAATGTATGTGGTGTGGCGTCATGTTGGAGGAGTTGGAAGTTGCAGAATGGCAGATGTGGGGGCTGATCAGATGAAAGACGGGGGCAAGAGGATCTCTATCTATGTTCTGGGTGGGAGGAGAAGCGAAGAGAACAGAAGGTAGGAAATGGTACAGATGCGTTTGAGAATCTTGTCAGCTGTGCTGGCAAGGAAAGCATAGTTTTCAGCTTTGCCAAGCATCCCTTTTATTCTCTTGCCTTTATTGCACTTACAGCTGATGGCAGTACCAGCACTTGTATCATTCAGTCTCTCCTGACCTACACCCTTTTATAGACCTTTCCTTTTGTTCTTGCTGCCCTTTACTCTTTTGTCTGCATTCCAAAACACATTTAACCTTTCCCAGTTTTGATGAAAGTTCATGAAGCTGAAGTGATTTTCTTCTTGCCTCAGATGCCATCTGACCTGAGTGCTTCCATCATTTTGTTTTAATCTTATTAGGTATTACGTTGGTTATCCACCAGTCCTCTGACAACGTACCCTTTTCTCATGGATTGTTAAATATATGTGGTAATACATCTGCTATCTCCTTGATCTTTTTTAAAATGTGTTAATTCAATCCATATAGGGCAGAGATTTTATCCTACGTTTCACATAATTTAATAAAACCCTTTATCTCTTTTGAATGAACTCTTTTTATTACTCAGCTCTTCAACCAATGTCATAACCATCTACTCAATTTCTGTTTAACCACAAAATGAAATCATTTAATATTTCTGTAGTCTCCCCATCATTACCTGTGGTATTGTACTATCTATTGCTTAATAGCACCATTCCCTTTTCTGTTTTTCCTTGTTGATGTATCTTTAGACTATTTTACCCTAAGGTTTGTTAATAACCCTAAGGTTTGTCTGATATTTTTGGATTTCCCTCTGATCATTTCTTGCCTCATTTCCTGCATTCCAACATTGGGAGTAGCAGATAAATAGAATATACGTGAATTGGGGACTTCAAGGTCAAGCACCAAGAGTAACTTGGCAGCTGACTGAATTTGCTGGACCCTGAAGCGTGAAGCTGCCAGAAGTATTTTGTTAGACATGAAGTACTTTGGAGTGCCCTATGGATGTGAAAGTTAGTGTAGAAATGATGGTGCTTTTTATCTCCATGCTGATTTGATTGTCCATGAAGTTGGCCTGAGGTATAGGTTCAAAAATGGTCATGTTCAAAGGTAGTGAAGGCTTAAGGTGCCATGTGATCTTTTCCTAATTTTTTTAGGTTCTTATCTTGATGTTTTCTGCTCATTGTGAAGTTAGAAATTATCTTGCCTAATTTTGATGAATAACACTGTTTATGTGATGAGCTTCCTGTAGGGCATCGATGATAGTAATGATGACATCTGCTTCGTGATAGAAAATCTGCTGTCCTGTGTTTGCGTGAGAGGTTGCTATGTGCTGCAGTGTGGGTATTTGTTGGAGATGGAAGAGTGAACATCATCCTAAAGGAAACTGTTCATTTGGATTGCTGAAAGGATGGAAGGGCAGATTTGCCTGGTGCTGGACTTGTGGACGAGATATCAGAAATTGCTAAGGATGGTCTATTAAATGTGAAGTTTACTAGGATGGAAAGTGAGGGCGAGGGGATTCCTGCCTTGGTTCTGGGTGGAAGAAGAGATGTGAGCAGAAATGTGAAAGGTTGAACAAGCATGGTTGAGTGCCTTGAGATCAATTGGGAACATCAGTACAAAAGATGATATTATTGATATGGAAGGTGGGAGGAAATCCAGTTAAGATATCTATGGCCTTACAGTGGATATTATTCAGTAACTTCTGCAAGAGTGAGTAGATGAGTTTTAAGTTAATCACCTTTTGCCATAAAGCAAAAGATCTTGGGGAACCAGAAAGAGTAAAATTAAAAGATTGGATGTAGTGGGAAGGATATAAGCTATAAAAATAATGTTGGTTGTTGAGAGTGATTGGGAGAGTTCACAGGTGAGTGTAGGACCTGTTTGTGATTCCAGGTGTGGAAATATCTGCAAACATCTGTAATCCAGATTAGACACGAGTAAAGGTTGGTTGGCTGACTCATCAGGTTGCTTTTGCCCATAAAACTATGGCAGAATAAAAATATAGTTGACATAGAGAGCTTTACATGTTCCATTGTATGGGGAAAGTGAATCTGAATATTAATGACTATTTCATAATTCCAGCATCTGCAGTAATTTGTTTTTATGTTAATGCAGGGTAACCTTCTGGAGGAGCAAAATATAAAGAACTTGGCTTATGTTGCAAACAAAATTAATCATCTTGCATTTTCGTAGATCTTTAAGAGGATGACAGCATACACTAGCTTTGGTTTATTTACTTCAATCCATCTTCTCATTCTAAAGCATTAATGTTCTCTGACTAATAAATTTCCAAGCATTGTCATTTTAAAAAAAAATCAAAGTTTAAGTAGTTTATTTTCGGGCATAATCCAAAGCTTTTGTGATGTGCCCTAGTACTTGACCATCTTTGATGCAATCAAATGATGACAAATAAATGAATGGCCCAACACTTTTGCATATCAGGAAGTCAAAAGCATGGGTAGATAAGAACAGGTATTGTTTTTGTGGGCTCTTTTGAGACTGCCCAGCCAATGTTTCATTGTTATGGCTGGTAATTCAGTGTAGGAATTATTTCATCAATGCAGATTGACAAAATGTGTTTAGATTGCACATCAGCTTGGGGTTGTACAAGAGGACTAGTTTGAATTGCTCAATTCTAAAAAGGTATAAAGCAACATTGTCCCACTTTGACTTGGGCACACAGATTGTTTGGTTAGTAAAGTTGATTGGAAATGATGTTTATATGAGAAATGACACCTTTTAATATTTGTCTTGTTTAGGAAAGTTGAATGATAAAAGGGCTATGTCAGGAAAGCTGAAAATCTGTTGTGGTTTCCCTCCATCCCTGCAGTGCACACATACATGGATGAGGCAATTCTGTTGGTCTTAGCTACTTTTTCAACTTTGTCAGATTGGAGCTGATCACCTAACAGTTGGGTTCAGTGCTCTCCTTTTCCAGGAGAGGTGTTTGGGATGTGATTGAATGAGTAAGAACTCTGGATGCAACGAAGACAGGGCACACAAGGCAGCAAGATACAAGCTTGTATCAAGACAACAAGTGGAGAAGACAAAAGCAAAACCCACTGTGCAAGAGCTCCTGTGGTAAGCTATTAGGTATTGACAGGAATATCAGGAAATGCAAGCGACAGTATTTATAATGGTATCAGATCCGATGGTAGTCCCACAGGAACAATGGAGCAATGTTTATTGATCTTCATAAAAATTAGTCACTCTTGTTCAGAAGTTAGAATATTGCCATTTGTCATACTGCATGACATAAAGACTTGTTTGTCCTTGATATTTAACTAAGACTAAAATAAAACATACCTCTGTAAAGTGGAAATGCACACTCTGCATATATTTGCTATGATTTTTTTTCATTGCCATAACCTATCGCGTACAACATACTCATTCAATGTGCACAGTAGAAACCATAAAAAGCTTGTAAAGTTCAGTTTGAATATGTATTAAAACTTGGAGACTTAATGAAGTAAATGCATCTCCAGTGTGCCATGGCCCAGACTTTAAGCCTCCTCTACATCTCAATTTTAATTCTGAATACCAACAAGCATCTGTCTAATGACAAACCACCATGTATTACAGCATGTTTTACACATACTGTTTATTCTGAGTCTTAATTTTGAGTCACGGTCGTTATCACAAGATAAGGGAGCAGAAGTAGGCTATTTGGCCCATTGAGTCTGCTCCATAGAAAAGGGGCAAAAGAAAAAAGACATGAGAAAGGCGAAGTTGGGGGGAGGGAAGGAGTCAAGAAAAAAAAATTCA
>JARFYF010000001.1:86930661-86945301 GCA_030265395.1 Rhina ancylostomus
GTGATAGGGAGGAGGAAAGAGTGGAAATAGCAACAGAGGCTGGGAGGTGATAGGTGGAGCTAAGCTGCTAGACTGGAACTACACCAGGTAGGAGCTGAACTAGCACAAGGATATACCTACTTGACTTCTTCACCAACTACCTGAGGCAATGCATTTGTCCACAATGGCATTGGTAGAAGTGACCTCACACAGTCCTTGTGGAAACAAACTCCTGCCTTCACAGTGGTGATGCCCTGCATTGTACTGTATGGCACTACATTCATGCTAAGTGGGATAGATTCAAAACAGATCTAGCAGGTCAAAACAGAGCATCCAAGAGGTGCTGTGAGCTGTCAATAGTAGCAGAAACGTACAGTGCCATAATATATAATCTCCTGCTCCACCTTTAGAATCAAGTCAGGAGATTCAATGAAGAGTGCAGAAGGGCATGCTGGGAGTAGTAGCTGGTAGATCTAAAAATATATTGCCAACTAGTTATGCTGTGTCACTGGACTTATAGGCATGCCACATTGCAAAGAATATCAAGCAACAAACAAAGGTAAGTGATCTCACAACCGTCGGATGAGATTGAAGTTCTGCAGTCCTGTCACATCTTGTCATGAATGGTGGTGGACAATTAAACAGCTGAAAGAAGTCCCCAAGTCAATGATGAAAAAGCTTTCCATTGGTTGGAGTCAGGCAGTCAAATCTGCACCTTATAGCTATGGTTGTGGTTGCTGCCACAATCATCCCAGCCACAGGATATTATCGAGGAGTTTCTTTGGGAAGAATCTTAGGCCCAACCATCTTCAGCTGCTTTATCAATGACATTCCTTCTAAAGTAAGGATTTTTGCTGACGATTATACAACTGTTAGAGGATCAGGCAGCATCTGTGGAGGCAAAGACATAATCGATGTTTCATGTCAAGACCCTGCATCAGGATTTAGTGTGAAGAGGAGAGTGGAGCAGGAAGAGGAAATTGGAGAGACAGGTGAAGAAAAAGTGAAGAGTGTGTGGAAGATGGAGGGGCGAGGAGGAAGATTAGCACTGGAGAAAGGGTAGGAGTGAGTGAATGAGTGCTGAGGAGGGTGTACTGCTGGGAGCATTAACTTGTGTTTGTGAATGGATAAGGATGGAATAGAGAGAAATTGATAAGAGAATGGGAAGGAGAGAAGTGGAGGGCAAGAGAGGGAGAGACAGAATGGGAGAAGGGAAAAGAACCGGATTGTGTGTGGGTGAGGAGGGCAAGATGTGTCCCACCCTACTCCCTCACCAATCTATGTTGTGCACCAGTGGCTAATCATGCCATCTTCTTCTTTCCAGCTCCCTTTCTGTTGCCCTGCTCACTGGAATGTCAGTTCAGCTTGTGTATGAGCTCTTTGTCGTGTGAGTTGATTGGGGTTGATTGTGTAGACATTATGGGTTTGGTGGGAACCAAGCTGAGAGATGACAACTCCTCCTCCTCCAAATCAAGCTTCACCTAGAACAAACTATGCTCTCATATTGTGGCTCTCAGATCTCCTCCTCCTCCTCCTCCTCCTCCCTTGGCTCTTTCTGCTCCTCTATACATCTCATCTTGTTCTAACTGTGGTTCTCATTTAAAATCCTCGCTCTATGTTTAGCTCAGGAAATATAAAAAATTCTCACGAAGGAATCTTCACTGCCTTTCTTCCTCAGCCTCTGTGCTTAATACTTTTTCTTCCTCTGTGGCAGCGACTTCATCCCCCCATCTCATTTCACCCTCCCCCTCCCTCCCCTCTGAGTTCACTATCCTAATGTTGTTAAGGAAAGGAAATAAAGGGGAGAGGAAGAAGTAGAGGACATGAGCATATGTGTGTCTGAGCCAGGAGCATACAAGGAGGGGGTGATTCACACTGTGTGTGACCCTCCGTTGGGTTAACATGTGCCACCCTTTGCTTTAATCGTGGAGTATTGTTTGATATAATTGAACACTGAGTATATCATGAGTAAATCTCTACTCTTTAACACTTATTATTCTATTTGACCCTTTAATTCTTACCTTTCAACATGTTGTGGGAGGGCTCCATTCTTTAATATTGACTGTGTTTGTCTCACATTGTTTCAGTCTCTTCTGTGTGTGCTTCTTGTCTTTGACACATTGCAGTTAAGTGTTTCCGTGAGGTTTGCACTTCATTTAGTATACATCAGCATGCTTTACCTGAAACCTTAAATTCACCATCTCAAAATGTACCCTCCAGTCAGCCGCATTTCAAGGGTACTATTTCAGCCTGCATTGCTCGATTTTTACAGTTCAAGTGGGCATTGAATAATGGTTATAGATATGAAATGCTGTGATGCTTTTTGTTGTGATAGAACTAATGCTGAATGTTGGAACAGGAGAATTAGGCATTTAGTGCTGGCATGATTTGCAGTGTTGGCCAGTACCTGGGACAGCAAGTGAATTTGGTTTTGACAAGGAATCCCTGCAAAGGGACCAGAGCTAAGGAGAGTTTAAAGGTTTGAACATAAGTTTAAAAGGTGGATTACCATAGGAGTGAAAAGGCAACTGATTTCACAGGTACCTTAGATCCAGTACATTGGCAAGAACTATTCTTACCAGTAATGCATTACTTTCGACTGTGTCCTCCAGACCAGATAACCCAGCTGCTTTCCTCCACAAGCTTCACCCCATCTACAACTCAGCTGTGAATCCTAACTTGCATCAAACACCTTGTCCCTGTACTCACTCATCTACATTGGCTCCCAATCTACTAACACCTTAAGTTCAAAGCACTCATTCTCAAGTTCACTTGCATTAGTGACTTTTGCCCTCCTCTCTGTAACGGCCACCAGTCCTACAACATTCCAAGGTGTGGCTGTATCTATCTATCTTGTCTCTAAACTGATTTCTTCCTCATATCTCTACTTTTCCATCCCTTCTCTTTAACAATCTACTTAAAACCATTCTATTTTAGCTTCCTGTGGACATCTCTCCTGAAATTTAAACAGAAAATGTGGGAAATACTTATCAGGACAGGCAGCATCTATGGAGAGAGAAAGAGTTAATATTAGAACTGGGGAACTTAGAACAAATGGATGTTTCAGCTTGCAGAGAATGGGAGCAGTACGTAGAACAAGCTGAGTGTCCGTGATAGGATAGAGACTAAGAGAAAATGGAAGACATAGATTGGTGTCAACAGAGAGTGACGGAAGCTTGTGAATGGTGTCTGGAATAGATGTAAATAGAAGAGTCAAAGTTGAGTTTATTGTCATATGTACAAGTACAGGTTCAATGAAAACTTGCAGCATCATATGAACATAGCATCAGATAAGCAGCATTCAGAAGAATGACATAAATTAAACATGAATTAGACACAAATTTTACAAGAAAGAACACAATTAGATCAACAAAATGTCCATTGTAGTGCAAAGTGATCAAAGTGGTCATTGTGTTGCTGTACTATTAGAGTTGTGCCGGTTGGTTCGAGAACTGAATGGTTGAAGAGAAGTAGCTGTTCCTGGTGGTGAGGGACTGAGGGTTCTGTACCTCCTGCCTGATGCTGCGAGAAGATGGCATGGCCCAGACGGTGGGGATCTTTGATGCTAGATGTTGCCTTCTTGAGGCAGTGCGTCAGATAAATAATACCAATGTTGGGGAGGGATGTGCTCGTGATGTATTGGGCTGAGTCCACCACTCTCTGCAGCTTCTTGTGTTCCTGTGCATTTGAATTCAAGGAAAGAAACACAAGATAAAAGGCTAATACTGTGAGATATGAAATTCAGGTGTTTTGAACCTCTGGCCCTACTGCTGTAACTCATTTTTTTCTCTCTCCACAGATGCTACTTGACCTCTGGCTTTCCCAGGGTTCTTTCTTTCAGGATCCCAGCAACCACAGTGTTCTGTATCTCACTGTTCCATTCGTATTTTTTTTCTTTGCTCTTCAAATACTTGCATCTCGTCCAGGCAGATTAATTACTTAAATACCTTCACCACCCTCTCTCAGTCAACACCAACACGTATCGTTCATTTTCACTTGGTCTCCATTCCTTCATAGACATTCCCTTCGTTCTCTTCACCCCCCTCCCTTCTCTGCCACTTGAATTGTGCCTGTTTTCAAAATGTTCTTAGTTCTAATGAAAGGTGATTGACCTGAAACATTAACACTGTTTCTCTCTCGGCTGATGCTGCTTGACATACTGAATATTTACTGTTTTTATTTCCGATTTGTAATTTTTTTGTCATGTCGCTTTATATGGCTCAGTCTCTGATAATCCTTCGTGAAGAACCTGCAGATGATTCACTATGTTAAATGTTATAAACTATAACTTTTATAGGCATTATTTTGTGGGATCTTGACCCTTCTCTCTTGACTTAGGTGCAGACTGAATGTCAACGCGACGACTGAACCATGTCTCGGCCACAAGCCCTAGCATTGACTGCGGCCACGTTACTGGGTACTGCTGTAGGCTGCCTGTATTTGTGGAGGACTTTTAGAAGTCCCAAATGGAAGAGGGCCCTAACCAGCCAGAATGGAGAGGCTGTGAAGAGACGAGAAAGGACCTCGCCAAGTGGCAGTGTGGAAACCTGCTATCAAACCAGCACACATGACCCCTTAAATCCCAGCCCACTGGTGAGCAAGATACTTGGAGCAGGTGCCTTCGTAGTGGAGTCAGAAGTGGATTGGGAACAACTGTGGCCGCTCTTGAGGACTGAATTGGACCATTACCCTGTGATTGGAATTGACTGTGAGTGGGTGAGTGTGGCTGGCAATGTCTGTTTTACTTAATGCTGATCCATGCTTCGCCTTGCTGCTCATGGCTCATGTACACCCGCCCCAATTCTGAACCCTGTGTTCTTGGTCCCTGATCTTACCACCCACCCCCTCCCATACTATCACCATAAAAGGCAGCCTTTTCCCTGATCGCCTTTTCCCTGGGCTGATCTCCCGGGGCTCCAACCTCCCTCGCATGTATCTCATCTAATGTTTATCCAGCCAGCTCCTGGCATCCTGCATCACTGACTGTATCTCCACTGGTGTTAATCCAACTCCCTCTCACTGTAATTCAGTAACCCTTCTCCTCCAGTATCCTGCATCACTGACTATCTGACTATATATCCACTAGTGATAATCCAGCTCCCTCTCATTGGTACTCAGTAACCCCCCTCCCAGCACTCTGTGTTGCTGACTGTATCTCCACTGAAGGTAATAAAATTCCACGTGCTAACAAACATCTTCCACTATTCCTCAGTATCTTGTGGTATTGGCTTCCTCTTAGTAGATACTAACACAGCTCCCCTATTCTGTCACTCAACAACCTTCAGAACATGAAAAATAGGAGCAGGTGTGGGCCTTGCATCCCCTTGAGACTGCTTCACAATTAAGTATGATCAAGGTTGATCTGATCTTGGTTTTGCTTCAACTCCCGTGCCCAATCTCCATGGCCTTTGATTCTTGTATGATCCAAAAAGCAATCTATTGCAGCCTAGACTATCCTTAATTCCTCAACACCCTGTACTATTGCTTGTAACCCCCATTAATGTTAAATCACACTGTCACTCATACATTTTTGTTTTGTTCATTTTTGGGATCTGGGCTAAACTGGTAAGGACAGCACCCTTTTTGAACCACTGCAATCCTTCTGTTGAAGGTGTTCCCACAGCTTCATTGGGTAGTGAGTTCCAGGATTTAGACCCTGTGATGTATTTCCAAGTCTGGATAGTGTGTGACTTGGAAAGGAACCTGCAGACGCTGATGTTCTTGTACACCTGATGTCCTTGTCTTTCTTGGTGATATAGATCACAGATCAGGGAGGTGCTGTCGGAGTAGCCTGGGCTAAGTAACTGTCTTGCATTTTGTAGATGGCAGATACTGTAATATGTACAAGTGGTGGAGGAAGTGAATATGTAGGGTGATTCGTGAGGGTGTCGATCAAATGGCCTGTTTTGTCATGGATGTTGTTGAACATCTTGAGAGCTATCAGTGCTGCACCCATGCAGGCAAGCAGAGAGTATTTCATAGCACTCTTGACTTGTGCCTTGTAGATGGCCATAGGGTGTTAGGAGGTTAATCATTTGCCATAGGATTACCGGTCTCTGACCTGTTATTATAGCTACTGTATTTATGTGGCTGGTCCACTTGAGTTACTGGTCAATAATCACCACCAGGATTTTAATGGAAATCCAACCATGCTAATGCTGTTGATTATCAAGGGTGGGTCTCTCTTGTTGGAGATGGTCATCGCCCAGCACATTTATATCACAAATGTTGCTTGCCATTTATCAGACTATGTCCAGGTCTTGTGCATGTACAGGTCGCTTCATTTGCTAATATGTTGTAAATGGAATTAAACATTGTACTATCATCGCTGAATATGCCCAATTCTGACCTTATAATAGAAGGAAGGTAATTGATGAAACCGCTAAAGATAGTTGGGCCTAGGACACTGTCCTGAGGAAGTCCTGCATTGATGTCCTGGGATTGGGATGACTGACCTCCAACAACCACATCGCCTTCCTTTATGTGAGGTATGACTCCAACCACTGTAATGTTTTCCCTTTGATGTCCATTGGCTTCACTTTTACCAGGGCATTTTGATGCCACACTCAGTCACATGCTCCCTCGATGTCAAGGGCAGTCACTCTCACCTCTCCTCTGGGATTCAGTTGTTTGGTGCAAGGCTGTGATGAAGTTTGTAGCTGACTGCTCCTGGCAAAACCTGAACTGAGCATTGGTTTTTAATAAGTAAGTGCTACTTGACAGCATGGTTGTTGACATCTTCCAACACTTTGCCTATCATTTGGGATAGAGTGATTGGGCAGTAATTAGCTGGATTTGACTTTTCCTGCTTTTTTGCGAACATGACATACCTGGGCAATTTTCCACTTTTTTGGGTACTTGTAAGTGTTTTAACTTTATTGAAACAGCTTGGCTAAAGGCATAGCAAAGTCTGGAGTGCAAGTCTTCAGTTCTATGGCTGGGACATTGTTTGGTCCCATAGCCTTCACTATATCCAGTGCTCACAAGAAACAAATTAGTTAGACACTGGCTTCTATGACAGTGGAGATCTCAGGAGGAAGCGTAGATAGTTCATTTATCGGCACTTTTGGCTGAATTTGGTTGTGAACTCTGCTCTCCCATTCTTCATTGCCCAATGTTAGTCATTGTAATTTTACGATGCTGATGCAGCTCCCTCTTCTTCAACTGAAATAATTGTCTTATTCATTCATGTAGTATGGGTAGTGAATTTATTGCATATTCCGTGTCCCTTTGAGGTAATGATTGGTGAGGTGTATTCTTTAAGTGATCTATGATGTGTACTCTCGCAGCTCAGTTAAGTAATACGTTTCAGGCTTTGACCCAGGGATGATGATATAGTGTCATTCCTGATCCTTGGGATCCTCCAAAGAGCTATACAAAAGAAAAAAATACTTGGTCACCCTTATATTGTGAGAACCATTTTGTACAAAGCAAGCCCCCAAGATAACAATGTGTTTAAACCAAATAAGTTGCCTTTGTGATGTTGATTGAGTGGTAAATATTGATCAGAGAAAGCAATCCTGCTCTTTTTGGAACAATATCTTTTATATCATCTGAAGGAGCAAATGTCCCCTCATATTTACATTTCATCTGAAGGATGGAATCTTAGTAATGTGCTAATGTTGTAACTTAGAAATTCTGGGCTCATGTCATTGGAGAGGGGCTTGAAACCACAACCTTTTGATTCAGGGCAAAAACTTGACCCATGGTCACACAGTTGATATTATCATATCCACAAAGGTATTTGGAAACTCAACTGAAATGGCCAGAGATGCAAGTTAATTTAAAACCTTACTAACTGAATTTTACAAAGCAATATGGAGTAAATCTTGGCTTGAGAGCCAACAATCCTGTGGGTGATAATTTATAGTTAGTTGAAGAACTTGCGGTTGGTTATGGATGTAGATATTCGTGATTTGTTCTGCTCTTATCTGATGTCCAGTGTTAGAATATTAGAAATGGGAGGAGAAGTAGATCAATCAGCCTTTCAAGCCTGCTGTCCCATTCATTAAGATCATGGCCTTCTATGATTAGAAATCCCACCCCACCCCCCCCCTTATAACCACTGTCTTTTGTCTCCAGTCTCTGCTATAAATTCAGTTCCCTGGACACCAATATGAAACTGAACCAGATTGTGGGTACCCTTGGCATTTAATGCCTGAGTTGGACTTCAGACCTTGTATTTTCTCTTTCCACAAGACTGCCTACATCCATTTTCTTAACCGCCTGCTGCAGAGATGTATCATAGATTCAACTATTCCAGCATTCTCTTCTGTAAACATTAACTCATCCAAAATTCTGCTGCTTGTAACCTAACTCATGCCAAGTCCCATTCACCCAATGACCCTGTGAATGCCTACCTCTATTGATTTCTATTCCATCATTGCCCCAGTCTTAAAATTTTCATTGTTACATTCAAGTTCCTTCATCCTTTTTTCCCCTAAGTTCTGTAGCTCTCCATTCCTACAGCCCTCAGATCTCTGGACTCATCCAATTCCAGTTTCTCGCACATGCTTGATTTCCTTTTCAGCAATGGGTGTTACTTTGGTTGTCCAGACCCTAAACTCTGGAATTCTATTGGTGAACTTTGCCAACATTTCTTTCTTTTTGTCACTTAAAATCGTGTCTTGGTTTTGCCCAGCCACAGTTCAATGTCAAATTTTGTTTGATAACACTGCTGTGAAGTGCCTTGGGAAAGTTTACTAACGATTATGAATGCATGTTGTGATAAATCTTGGAGATGACATCTCCCATGATGAATCTGGAATTGTTGAAGACTGGCCTAAGCTTAGCTGATTTTTGTCTTGGAAAACAAACAAAACTGCAGATGCCGGAATCTGAAACAAAACTAGAAATGCTGGAAGAACTCAGCTAGTCACGTGGACCCAATGTTAACCGGTTTCTTTTCCATAGGTGTTGCTTATGATTTTCCCTTGACTGCTTTGAACTTTCAGTTTAACCCTGGAATCCTCAAACTTATTTTTAATTTTCTCCATCTCTAAAATGTTTTCCAGGTTTCTGTGAAGGGTAAGGCAAACCCTGTGTCTCTCCTTCAGATTGCCTCCTACAGTGGCTGCTGCCTTCTCATCCGCATGCCCCAAATGACCAAGAGTAGTTGTTTATTGCCAAAGACTTTACTGTGCATGTTAGGGGATGACAATATTCTGAAGGTTGGCGTCGATGCCTTTGAAGATGGCTGCAGGTTGCTGCGTGATTACTGTGTCACAGTCAAGGGCTGCTTGGATTTGCGATATTTGGTCACGCAGCAGAGGTTAGTAATGGATTAAATTATAGATCGTTCAGATTATGTTTGTACTTCCTTAAATATAGAATATTAATGTTTTATTTGAAGTAGATGGATAGGTAGAAACAATTTCCCCTGAGGAAGTGCAGGACAAGAGAGACAATGTAAAACTTCAAGACTGAGGCCAGAACATGCCAACTGGAAGAGAGGAGTTGAGTTTGGGGCACATAATTAAGGTAGATAAATGGAGTAAGAATAGATTACCCATGACATAGTTGAATGGTGGAAGAATCTCCAGAGGCTCTTTACTGTTTGTTTGTTGCTCCTGTGGAGTTGTTTACTTTCCTATTTGCCCTTAAGGCTATTTTCCCCTAGCGTAGAGATTTTATTTCTTTCTCCCTTTAAACTAATCCTGAAACCAAAATTGGTTTTATTAACATTAAAACAGAGATAATTAAACTTAATCAGTGATGGATCTTGAAGTGGTCAAATTCTGCTGCTTCAATTCTGCATTAATGACTATCCCTGCTCCTGTCACTTTCACTTGAAAGAACCTGATTTTATTTAGTTTGCCAACGTGAATGGCTGTTTCCATTGGCTTTTTGAGGCCTAGCTAGACAGCTGTTTTTATTTTATTTGACCTTCTAAGCTCTGCTATATGTTAGACCTCAGCTTTGAAATTCATACTTACTTCCCAATATGTCATATTGAAAAGTAAAGTTTCACAGTTTTCTGATCAATTCTTTGTTAATACTTCTAACTCAATTTTGTTCTTTTTCAAACTAATCCATGGTATTAAGAATCTAAATTGGAAGGAGTCCAAATGACCTCCTAGCCACTGATTAACCTACTTTTGTTCTTACTTAGTAATGAGACCCACTACCTTGCACTACATAGCAAAAGTTAGCAACTGAACAACTTGAAATAGCTTCTTCCAGGCTATCGGTGCCAGTTTTTTGATTGACTTCCTTTATGTTTCTCAAGCTACTTTCTTCATCTTCTGTCTATAATCAAACAGCTAAAATGTTGTGTACACTTGATAGGGTGAATGGCATCCTTCTAGTAACTTCAGCATTCTCTGATTCTGCCTCCTGGTGTTTATCAAATGTTGGGCTGTCCTCTACACCTGATGTTTATCAAATGCTGTGCTATCTGTTTCTGAAGATCAAATGGGGAGACCTCTACCCTGCTCTTCTTTGAAGTCAGTGCTGCTGGATCTTTTATGTGAGCACCTCACAGGGCAGGTGGGGCGTCAGCTTGATGTCATGTTCAAAAGACTGACTTGACGATGCGATACTGCTTTGGAGTGTCAGCTTTGATTTGTCTTTTATTCTCTTGTAGGATGTGCGTGTCACTGTCAAGGACAGTATTTAAAACCCCTTTCCATTTTTCATTGAGAAGGGTGGCAGAGTAGCACAGCCAGTAGAGCTGCTGCCTCACAGCGCCAGAGTCCCAGGTTCAATCCTGACCTCCAGTGCTGTTTTGTAATTTGCATGTTCTCCCTGTGATTGCGTGGGTTTCCTCCAGGTGCTCTACTTTCCTCCCCCAAGTACCAGAGTTTGGTAGGTTAACTGGCCACTGTAAATTGCTGCTAGTGTGTCGCTGGGTGGTAGAACCTGAGGAGTGTTGATGGGAATGTTATGAGAATTAAAAATGATATTAGTATAAATGGGTGTGGTCAGTGCGGATTTGGTGGGCCGAAGTGCTTTTATATGGTGACGTTCCCATATCTCTACTGCCCCTGCCTGTCTGGGTGGTAGTATTTCTAGGCCTGGGAAAAACTATTGAAGAAGCTTTGTTGAGTAACTGTAGATTTTATAGGCAATACACATTGCAGCATTGTGTTCAGTGACAGAGGGAGTGAATTTTCAGAATAATGGATGGAATTTCAATTAAGTAGGTTCCTTGGTCCTTGTTGAATGTTATTGGGTTAGCACTTAACAAGGCAAATGGAGAGTGTTCTGACACATTCCTGATTGCTGTCTTGTGGAAGGATAGAAGAGTTTTGGTAAATCACTCAGTGCAGGATACCCAGCTTATAATCTGTTCTCTAGTCATTTCGTTTGTTCATTTATTGATGATGGGAGGGTGGGGGCTGAGGGCAACCATGATAATGCTGTTGGTAGTTGGATTCAGTCTTAGTGGTAGATTGTGAGGTCCAGAGTCCATCTTATCATACTAGGGCACCATTCAATAGTCTTACCACAGCAAGATAGAAGCTGCCCTTAAGCCTGGTGATGCATGCTTTCATGCCTTTGTATCTTCTGCCTGATGGGAGGAGGTAGAAGAGAGAATGTCTGGGGTGAGTGGGGTCTTTGATTATGTTGGTTGCTTTATTGAGGCAGCAAGAAGTGTTGACAGAGTCCATGGAGGTGAGGTTGGTTTTCATGATGTGCTGAGCAGTTTCTTGCTGTCCTGGGCAGAGCTGGTGCCATATGAAGCTGTGTTGCATCCGGATAGGATGCTTTCAATGGTGCATCTGCAAAAGTTGGTGAGGGTTAAAGGAGACATGCTGAATTTCTTTAGCCTCCTAAGAAAGTAGAGGCACTGGTATGCTTTCTTGGCTATGATGTCTACACAGTTGGACCAGGACAGGACAACTAACAGGGGAAGCAGGATCCACAAACATATCCTTCCTCAACAATGGAGGACTAAAGTGTGGGTACAAAATGACCAGGCTGGCAATTGCAACTATCTCTGTCAAAAAGTATTTTCATTTCAGTCATCTCCTATGGCTATCACAGAAACCAAGCTTCAACCAATTCAATTCACTCCACACAATAACAAGACAACCTTCTTCATGCTTGTGTGCCCCATACCAGGTCAAGATTCAGGATTACTCCTGGGAACTTGAAGCTCTCAATGGCACTACTGTGATGCAGGTATTATTTCCTACTGCCAGTGCATTCCTGAATGGAAATACTTTTTGATGGGGTTAGCTGCAATTGCCACAGTCTGGTCATTTTGTACCCACACTGTAGTCCTCCATTGTTGAGGAAGGATATGTTTGTGGATCCTGCTTTCCCCATTAGTTGTTTAATTGTATGGGCCCATTTACAACTGAATGTGGCAGGACAGCAGAAATTTGATTTGATCCATCACTAACAAGATTGCTTATCCTTACCTACAGCCTGTTTCATAGTGTCACCTGACACAGTAGTAGGTGTTCTCAGTTTGAAGACAAGCATGTGTAGTAATCAGTTTACCGATTTTGTTGTGAATAGCTATGTAGTGCATCATTGAGATGGGTGAAGATGGGGTCTAGTATGTTTTTCACAAGATGAGTCACTAATCACCTGTCATGGCTGTGATCTGGCAGCTGCATCCATCAGGACATAACTAATTGTTCAGTGGTGGTACAACTAAATACTCTTGGTGATGGGCACTGAATCCCCTTAGAGTAGGTACTGTTGTCATATTTAAGTCAGACTGAGTAACAGTGAGTTGATTCCCTTCCTTGAAGGACACTAGTGAGTCAGTTGGTTTATAATGATAGTTTCACAACTTTCATTGCTATTTTGGTCTGCTGGTTGCTTGTCCCTCTTAATATTCCCTTTGGAATAGCATCATTTTTATTACCCCTTTGATGGGAGCCTTGAGATATTTTCCTACATTAATGGACCACTATAAATGCATGTTCTTGTCTGTAATTTACCTGATTTATTGAATTCATCAATTTTACTATTTGTCACAGTGTGATTTTAGTCTGTTTGCAAAACCATGAAGCCACCTTTGTTCAGTATCAACAGCTTAATTTATATTAGACCCCATAACCTTGCAACACACCCCAAGGTGATTCATGTTGCATTTTCAGACAAAATTTGACACTAAGGCACATAAGCAGGTGTCAGTGCGGATGATCAAAAGCCGTGCCGAAGAGGTTGGTTTGAACATGGTGAGAGCGTAGGGAGGTGGACAGGAATACAGAGCAGAGCTTTGGCTGTGTGAAGACGTGACCACCAGATAAAAAGCAAAGGAAATCAGTGGTGTTTAAGAAGCTCTGACTGGACCCAGGCACATGTACCATGTTAATGTGAGTGCTTAGAGTGGGTCCTGCTAGTAGGCCTAACCGTGTATGATTCAGCTCTTTGCAGAGAAGAGGATTGGTCTTGCAAGGAGAAAATAGTTGGCTTGTAACTCTTTGCACAGTCAAAGAGCTGAAGTCCTCTATCAGTGGTGAATCTTATCCAGTTAGAGCATCTAAGTCACCATGTACAAAACAAATGGTGGTTGTCTGTCCTTTCAGTGACTTGTCATTTCCATCCAATGCTGAGGCAGTGCGAAATGTGATTGTTGTTACTCCAAGCCTGTTACTTAACCAGTTGAGCATGTTTCTGGTTTTCTTGGTCATCCTTTATGGCAATGTAGTGACTATGAACTCGCTGTTTAGCAGATCTTGCTTGGATTCTTTGTCATGGTCTCATGACAAAGAGCTCATCTGACTTTGGTCCATGGTCTTTTTAGAGGTTGCCAGGTTAGTTGCTAGGGATGATCATTCACAGGCTGTGTTGTTTATTGCCATAACATTGGGAACAGGTAGAACAGGCCTAAAACTGCAACCTTTGCTGTTGAAATAAAGCATTTACCTTGATATTTTTTCCAGAGTTTCTGGAGATGACCATTTGTTCCTGATTGAGAGTGACTATCAACAACAGGCAATCTATGCCATCACATGATGGTCTTGCATCATGATACTTGGAGCTTGTGGTTAGCACTGAAGTTGGCGATGGATAATGGTTAGGATGTTAAGCTGGGACTGTGATATTTGCCTGAGACTTTCGTGGGGATCTGGATTGAATAGTACATCAAGGTTATGGGGTGTCTAGCAGGAGGTGAAGGGGTCAGTAGCTTAAGACTGAAGATGCTAATCATTACTGCAGTTGATAATCTCCATAAGGATGTTGTAGTGGTTGCTTTCACCAATGCTTTAATGGACAGATGCATCTGCTTCAGAAAGATTGTTGAGGGCAAAGTCAAGTAGGTTTATCATTCACTTTGGTTCAATCATAACCTGCCACAGGGCTAATCTGGCAACAATGTCTTTCAGGACTTGTCCAGTTTCATCACTGGTGGTGATGTCAAGCCACTGTTGGTAATGGACATTAAGGTTCACCCAGAATAGGTTCTGTGCCCATGTCACTTCCAGTGCTTCTTCCTGTTGGTAAAGGAAGAACTTAGCAGCTGACTGGGGATGGTAGGTGGTCAGGTTTCCTTGCCCAAGTTTGACCCGATGCCGTAAGACTTCATAGGGTCTGGACTTAATGTTGAGGACTCCAGAGCTCCTCTCTCTTACCCACATACCAACATGCTGTCCCCTCTGGTGTCCTGAATGCTAATTATTCCTGGGACAGGATGTCACCAGGAATAATTAGCATTTACAAAATTGAGCATTAACGTCTTTGGAGCACTGGTGTATT
>JARFYF010000001.1:87039557-87049750 GCA_030265395.1 Rhina ancylostomus
GCACACACACACACGCACACACACACGCACACACACACACACGCACACGTACACACGCACACACGCACACACACACACACACACACACACACACACACGCACACACACATACACATCCCCCTCCCCCAAGGGAGGATCAGATGCACCCACATCAAATCCTCACTCTCACACCACCCCTTCTCAACGTCCCACAAGGTTTTCTCACTCAGATTTGTTCTGACTGAGAAGATCCAGATGGTTGAGACGCTATTGTCACCTGCTCCTTCCCATCCCTGTGGGCATCCTCTTGAGCCTTTCACAGTTCAGCTTAGCTGGACACCCACCTTAAGATTTATGATTTGGAGAACTAGGAAGAGGAAGAAGACCATCTTGCTATGGGAAGCAGCAGCCAGGGATGGCTGGTAGACAGCCATTAGGGGTGTCAATGGTGGGATGCGAATGGTGTAGATAACAGATTTGTGTTCCACTAACCCATTGAGACATCCCAAGGCCAAGCAGTAGCCTTGGTTGGCAATATTTAAGTAATCGCGAGATGTTCTGTTTGTGGGGATGGCCAATAGTGTTTTTACCGAGTCTCCAGGGTGTCCAGTGTGACTTTCACCTGTATAGATGTCATTGCTTGTCATTGATCCAGCACCATATTTAACCGATCACTTGAAGTTTCAAGTCCACAGCATGGCAAGGTGGACATTGGGGTCCTGTCTGCCTCATTGCTCAGGATTGGAACAAGTGCTGTGCGACCTTCAAGTGTACCTTAGGATTATGAAGAACACCCTGGCAGCAGAGAGAGCCTCTTTCTAACGCTGATGACCACAACCTTCCTCCTTCTCTTACCCCTCTTTCCTTTCAACCTCCCTCACTCACTGTTCATGTTGTCAGTACTGTGTAGAATGAGCAAGGCTGCGCTCTGATGATTGCAACACCATTCGGCAGCAGCAGATGGACTATCAAGTGTGGGTCCCTCTTTGGAGATTACTGAAGGTGGCCTTCTGAGTGACCCAAGCAACGGTGCCACATCATAAGGTCTTGATTACATCTCTGCCCATCTCCTGGTGTTGGTGTAGCTGTAAGTGCAATTTCATGTGAGAAATAGCTGGGTATTCTGCTGAAGAGGTCTGCTCTCAGTATTGGAAAATACCACAAATAAAATGTCAAGAGTCAAAACTTCTCCAGATCTCCTTTGAAATTAAATTCCATTTTTTCAGCTGTCACATTACCTGTCAGAAATTTCTAAATCTATCATCATTAGCCCTCTTCTACAACTGTCAAAAACTGCAAGGGCTAATCCACACAAGGTTGCTTAACTTAGTGCAGAATTGAGACAGTTATGTTCTGTGAGTCTGTGTTTATTCATAATTCAGGACACATTCTTTCTTTCCCAATGTCAATGCCTCACACTTCCCAAACTTTGGGCTCCATCTATCATACTCACTGGGCTAGATCTTAATTTTTTGTCCCAGTACAAAATGATGATAGCAGATCAGCAGCCTGTTTAATTTTCTTCATTTCCATCAAAATTACTGTACATAAAAATTGGGATAGGCATAAAATGGGCTGCTGATTTGCTACTATCTATTTTATACAATCTCACAAAGTCAAGATCTGCTCTATTTAGCCTGTCTCTATACCTTTGTTATTTACTGAGCTGCCTAAATATTTTTCAGCTGCAAACTTGAATACACAATCCTTCATCCAAGATATTAATGTAAATGTTGCAAAGCTGAGATTCCTGTGCAGATGCCCCAGGGAAGACATGTCTCACCCACAAATACAAGAGAATGCCCCAAATCTCCATCCCTGTCTCCCAACTCCCGACCTCACAAGGTTATTTCCAATTCTGTGTACTTTTTTTATTGTGAATCATGTCTTTTCTAGAATCTTGTCAAGTATCCCCTGCAAATTGCAGCATCCTTTTGTAAGTCCATACACACAATACAATCCCTGGACATACCCCTATCCATCATCCTAGTGTCCTCCTGAAAAAAAATCATCAAGATTACTTGCACCTGACCATCCTTTACAAATGCGTGCTGGCTTTCCTTTGTCATCTCATTCTTGTTCAAGTCCCCGGGCACTCTGTCTCAGATGATAGATTTCTTACATTTGACAAATTGATGGGTCCGTAGTCTTCTTGGTTTTTTTTACCTCCTTCAATTGCAATTTTCTAATCCAACTGCACAATTTTACAACCTGTTGTCTGTGGAAAATTACTACTAACCCATCTGCAATATCCTCATCTGTTTCAGTGTGCTGAGACCCACTCTTAACCTTGGTCCCTTGACAGGCAGGTGATAAAAACCTGAACTTGGCAAACAACTTGTATGTTAGCACCACGTTGCTGCTCCGAACTACAGGTCCATATATATGTTGACCATCACCTGCAGTTGCTTGGAATGATCCAGTTTCATTAGATTTCAAGGGAGATGATCCCTCTGTCATCATGGAACTCCAGTGTTTAGCTGCACTAAATCATGTCTAATTTTCATGATAAGTTATCACCACTGAGCATTGCCATTTAAGGTCACCTCCTCTTGGTCAAAAAGTTGAAGGTTTGATTTCTAGTCCAGAGGTGTCTAAGTACATAATCCAGTCTGAATATCCAGTGGAATACTGAAGGAGTATAGCATTGTTGGAGATGTTGCCTATCAGTTAAAATGTTAAACCAAGGTTCCACCTGCTCTCTAATACTTCATAGAAGATAGTTTAAAATTCAGTCTGGGGACCTGGGCATCATTAGCAAAGTACCAATTTATCCTTGAAAAGGTGATCTATTTTTGAATCCATTTGATGAAGTTCTCCCAGAGTGCTCCTAGGAAGGGAATTTTATTATTCAGCCTTGTTGGCAATCAAGGAATGGTGAGGTATATCTGTGTCAGGATGCTGTGTGACTCAGAGGGGGACATAGAGATGTTGATTTTCCTTGCCACATGGAGAAAATCAAAGCAGGAGTAAGTCACACAGCCCCTTACACCCCCTCTGCCATTCAATAAAATCATGGCTGATTTTAACCATGGCACCATTTTCTTGTAATCACTCCATATGTTCAAGTTCAAGTTTATTGTCATGGGCAACCATACCCAGGTATAAATGCAAGAAAGTTAGCTTTTTGCGGCTCAGCAGCACAGTACACTACAAACATAAATTATACATAACTTACACAACAAAAATAAACAAAATAAACATGACATTAGTGCAAATTTGAGCAACATCAGTGCAAGTTAATGATATTAGTGCAAGCCGATTCTCTTAACATCCAAAAATCTATCATTGACTGTTTTGTGTAAACTACTGAATCTCCACCGCCCTCATGGGCAGAGTTCTAGATTCACTACCCGCAAAGTGAAGACATTTCTTCACTCAGTCCTGAATGTCTGACTCCCTATTTTTAGGCACCACACCTGATTCTGGACACCATAGCCAGAGGAAACACCATCGTTGCATCAACCAGGTTAAACTCCATAACAATTCTGTACATTTCCATGAGATGATCTTTCATTCTTCTGAGCTCTAAAGAGTTTCTGTCAAGGATGAATAATTACTCATTTTAACAATTCTCCCATCCCTGGAATTAATCTGGTGAATCTTCATTCTGCCCCCACCATGGTGAATATATACTTTTTTAGATGGGAGACCAGACTGAAACGCAATATTCTAGGTGTCATCTCACCAAGGCCCTATAACTGCAGTAAGGCATCTTTACTCTTATACTCAAATCAGCCTGCAGCAATGTCCCACATACTGTTTGCTCACCTTCCTGACTGTTTTCTCACCTGTATGTTAAATTTCAATGACAAGGGCAACCAGGTCCCTTTGAACACCCACACCTTTCAATCTCTAAGTGGTGGAGGTTGCAGGTTTGGGAGGTGCTCCTCTTCTTCTCCCTCAAGGTCAAGGTTGACTTACCTCCACTCTGAAGTGGCTGAAGAGGGCAATGTGGAAGCTGCAGACTCTTCCGCCGGAGGTGGTTGACAGGTGTCTGACTGTCAGTACAGACTCAATGGGCCAAAGGGCTTTTTTCCACGCTTCATCATGGGTATCTGCCTCCACTGAGACGAGCCATGACTCAAGAGGTGTTGCTTGACATGAAGTGATGAAGGGAGAGGTCTACAAGGGTACTCAATACTGCTAGGGGTCCTGAGATGGCTTTGCACCTGATCAAAAGTCCCCACAACACTGGGAACAATACCAGCATTGTCAGCATCATCCGCATCTTGAGAATTAATAACAAGGAAACCCCAAAGTCTGAATGGAGCTCTTTTCCCACTGCTCGGAGTGCTGTGATATATCCATAGCCATTGCCTGCTCTCCCAGTACAATACATAGACACACAAATTAAGTTCTCCTGGCAAGAGATATCTGGCAAATATGGGAGAGTGGATAATTGCTAAGGGTTCGACTACCAAAATGAAGGATTAGCAAATGTAAATTGAGCAATTCAGGATGATTTACATAATATTACTCCTTTGTAATTACATAAACCTTTTGTTTCCTGTAAATCAAGGTAGTAGCATTAGCTTTGTTGACTGTGTGAGTAATGGCGGTGGGTCTCTGCCAGGTCGAGCTAACTTTTGTTCATTACAACACTGCAGCCAGAACTTGAAGTATTTTTGCCATCTAATTGAAGTGAGCTGTCAATAATTATCAAGTGAATTGTCAGCACAGGTGAGGAATAAAAGGTGTTTGTCTGATTTATGGCTTTATAATTAATCTGATAAAGACATTCTGTTCATATCATTAGACTTTTGGTCTCTCTACATTCAGGTTTCAGTCTGTGGGCACTTAACTTTGGGCTGTTTTATGCTTGTATCTCACTCTTCCTAACTATCAGAGTTGTTAACTCTCACCGTCTCTTTGTTGAGTATGTTTGTATGTCCATGCCTCCATGACTTTCCAGTCACGGAGGAGTTGGGCAGAGTGTTGGCAGATGGAATTTCAGAATCAGAATCAGATTTATTGTCACTGGCTTAGATGACGTGAACTTGGTTGTTTTGCAGCAGCAGTACAGTGCAAAGACATAAAATTACTATAAATTACATAAATAAATAAATAGTGCAAAATAAAAGGAATAACAAGATAGAGTTCATGGGTTCATGGACCATTCAGAAATCTGATGGCAGAGGGGAAGAAGCTGTTTCTGAATCACTGAGTGTGTGTCTTCATCCTCCTGTACTTCCTCCCCGATGGTAGTAATAAGAAGAGGGCATGTCCCAGATGGCAAGGATCCTTAGTGATGGATGCCACCTTCTTGAGGCACTGCCTCTTAAAGATGTGCCTGTGATGGAGCTAATGATTAATCTGACAAGTGCAAAGTGATGCATTTTGGAAAGACAAATAAGGGTAGGATACATACCGTAAAGAAAGGGCACTAAAGAATGGTGATGAACAGAGAGACCTAGGGGTTCAAATCTCTAGTTTTCTGCAAGTAGCCACACAGGTAGATAGGGTAATGAAGAAGGCATATGGCGTTCTTGCCTTCATAGGTTGGGCCATAGAATAGAAAAGTTGGGACTTTATGCTGTAACTTTAAAAGACACTGGTTAGATTGCACTTGGAGTATTGTATGCAGATCTGGTTGCCACACTATAGGAAGGATGTGGTTGTGCTGTAGAGAGTGCAGAGGATGTTGCCTAAACTGGAGGACTTTGGTTATGTGGAAAGATTGGATAGACTGGGCTTGTTTTCCCTGGAGCTTAGGAGGCCGAGAGGTGGCCTCATAGAGGTATATGATATTAGGAGAAGCAGAGATAAAGTAGATTGTCAGAATCTTTTTCCAATGGTGTGGGTATCAACAAATTAAGAGAGCATAGGTTTAAGGTGAGGAGAAGGATTTTTATAGGGGATCTGAAGGGTAAGATTTTTACACAAAGTGTAGTTGATAACTGGACCTCACTGCCAGAGGAAGTGGTGGAATCAGATGCAATCTTTGTGTTTAAGTGAGGTTTAGATAGGCATTTGAAAAGGCAAGAGATAGAAAGATGTGGACCTAATGTGGGCAAGTGGGATTAGTGTAGTCAGCATTGACATGGTGGGTTGAAGGGCCCATTTCTGTGCCGTTTGACCCTATGTCTCTATTACAATTAATGTTTCAGGTTGAAGTTCCCTTCATCAGAACTGAAAATGGGAGTGCTCCAGTCCTACACTATTCAGACTGGGCACATGGCTGAAGACTCCATTCACTTCACTGGGGAAATTCAGCCTGGAGAATGAGCAAAGTGCTTTTGATCAATGATTTTATTGACTTGCATGTCAGTGTGCTTTAATTATTTATTTTTTTAAATAGAATTTTCTTTTTAATTATTTATATTTTATTACTGTTTTTGGATGTCTCTGAAAATAAGATATTTGAAAAGTCTCTCGAGCTTTTGACTCAAAGCAAAGTGTCTCCCCCAGCCTTGCCTCTGTGTTCAAAGTCATCAGGGAGCGAGACCTCAACAATACTTACCCTGAGACATGCACCCCTGAGGCCACACCACCCAACTCCAGGTGAGTGCAAGTGGGTGGCATAGTGTGGCAGCAAGAAGAGCTGCTGCCTCACCTCTCCAGCAACCCAAGTTCAGTCCTGACCTCTGGTTCTGACTGTGTGGAGTTTGCACGTTCTCCCTGTGACCGCATGGGTTTCCTCCGGGCGTTCTGTTTTCCTTCCACATCCTAAAGACATGTGGGATTGATAATTGACTGCCTCCAATGTATAGGTGAGCATGGAATATCTGAGGCAGTTGACAAGAATGTGGGTAGAATAAAATGGGATGGGGTAAGATTCGTGCAAATGGGTGGTTGATGGTCGACACTGACTCTTTGGGCCAAAGTGCTTATTTGTATGCTGTATCGCTCTATGACAAAATTGGGTGAAAGCCACCAGTGGTGAATCTGGATGGCAGGCTTGGTTCTGCAAAATCCAGCGGCTACGGTAACTCTGCACAGATGCTGCCTGATCTGCTGAAGATTTCCAACATCTTCTGCTTTCTGTTTCACAATTCCAGCATCTGCAGTCCTTCTTTCTTCAGTACTGTACTTCCATACTCATGTGGATAGCTACAGTCCCCTTTGCATAGTATTAATCTGGGTTCTCTTGAAGAGGCCCTCAGGAGGTGTTTGACGGGGCTTCAGAGACTGGGGGAGCTTTAGGCTGCAGCTAAATTGGAACCACTTAAAGTTGACTCTTCTTGCCTTTATTGTGGGAAAGAGTTCAACTTCTATTTGTAAAAGGAATCATAGATTGTAAAATTCTGGAAGGATCAATGGATCCCATTTTAGGTGGAACCATGGAACAAAAATCAGGAATCTTAGTCACAAAGTCTTGGAATTTCCACAGGGTCTCTTTTGATCTCCCACTGGGTGAAATGATGGAATGCACTATGTAGATATTATGCTGAGCCCCCTGTGGTTCACTGAAGTCGCCTTTGGAGGTTGAGAGACGTTGAGGCAATTGACCTAAAGTTATACACTTGGACTGATTATGCAACACCTAAAGGGGAGGTAATTCCATTCCATTTTAATCCTCCATTATCAATGCTTGGAAGAAAACATCATTTATGGTATTTCAGTTTTATCCTTCTTTAATGCTGATTCTGAATTTCCCTCCTTACCACTTACTAATTTAAGAGGAGCTACCTGAATCCAGGAGAGCTCCTGGAGACGATCCACTGAACTTCATAGCGTTATAACGCCACGCAACAGTGGCGACCTGTGTTTCAATACCACATTATATGCAGTAAAAACATCTCAAGGAATGAGATCAGACACTAAGCCAAAGAACGGCAAGCTATTAAAAACTTAATCAAATAGGAAGGAATTAGAGTTACAGAGTTATACAGCATGGAAAAATACCCTTTGGCTCACTAAGTCTGCATTGAAATTCAGACACTTAATTACAACTAATCCACACTAATCCTGTTTTATTCTCCCTATATTCCAATCAAACTCTTTCAGATTCTACCACCTGCCTGTCCACAGCGGGAGGACCATTTACACTGGCCAATTAACCTACCAACCCGGAGTAAACCAGAGCACCTGGAGAAAACCCACATGGGCACAGGGACAACGTGCAAACCCTGTACTGATGACATGAGAGATCAGGATTGAATCCATGCCACCAGAGCAATGAGGCAGCAACTTAACTAGCTGTGCCGCTGTGCAAATTACGAAGAGGTTTCAGGAAGGGATTCCAGAGGTTCAGGTCCATGAATCTGAAAGCATAACTGGTAATGGTGGAGGAGTAGGGCAATAAAGTATTGAAGGAGATTTTAGAAGTTTATAGGATAAAGCAGATTATGAACTGAATATAAAATCCGCATCTGCTACTGAGGTATTTGAAATCTCATCCCTGTTTGTAACTCCAGGCTTCTGGTTTACTAGGAAGGTAAGCCCACTGCCACTTCAGTGCACTAATCGCTAGTATTGAATGCAACTGGCAGCAGTAATGATTCAAATCTATTAGGGGTTAAGGATTATATGTAATGCAATTGGGAACATTACATTTCCGTGCTATGGAATGATAAGGGAAAGATAATGAAACGAAAGAAAAAAATATCCAATTAATATGCTATTAGATGATTTAATTTGAGGAATACTATCATTATCTTTGTAAGTCAGATCAGTGTTTTAATGTCAGGGAGATGTCCTGCTGGTTTTATTCAGATGAAGAAGCCTTCTCATGCGTGCGTACAGCAAGACCTAGCTAGCATTCAGCGTGGGATAAATAACATTTCTGCCATTCCATGTATTGGGCAAGGACTAGCTCCAACAAAGGAGACTCTGCCCATATTTCCATGACATTCAGTGGGCAGTATCATCAGCAAAGCCCCACTGTCCACGTCTTGGTTATTATCATTGGGCGGTAGTTTAACTAAACCAGGTACACTAATCCTGTGGCAGAAACCCGGCCAGAAATTGGGTATCCTTACCCATCCCCTAATCCACTAAAGACTTCTCCCATCTAATGAGTGCAGCTACAACATGGTGCTGTAGCAGGTAGTGCCGCTACTTCACAGTTCCAGTGACCTGGGTTCAATCCTGACCGTGGGTACTGTATTAGTGGTGCTTGTGCATTCACTCCGTGAGCACAACATCAGACAACTGCAAATGATCCAGATTCCTCCCACATCCCAAAAATGTGGTGGGATGTTAACTGAGTGCAGTAGGTTAATGGCAAAAGAAATCAAAGGGGAATTTATGGGCACGTGAGAGAGAAAAAGTTCCAGAAGTACTGGGAAATAAGGAGAGGAGGAATGGGACTAAAGGAATTTCTCTCCTGGGAGCTGGCATAGACTTAATGGGCCAAATGGTCTCCTTTTGTATTATAAGCATTGGATAGAGTGGATAGGTAGATCAGCACTATTTCCTTCACCTCCAGTGCATAAGTAGTTTGGAGAAGTGTGTGCTTATTAATGGTAGTCAACATGGCTTTGTCAGGTCTTCCCAACTTGACTGAATTTTTGGAGGAGATAACGAAGATGATTGATGCAGTTAGAGCAGTGGATGTTGTCTACAACCACATATCTAAGGTTCATTTGGTGCTAAACTCTGTCAGTTAGGGAGGTTTATATTGTCCGGTGATTCTAAAAATATGACTGCAGGCCAGTTATAGCATGTTCTTCTCTGAAAGTGAAAAGGTGTTAGAAATCTGAAATGAAGACAGAAAATGCCAGAAATACACAAGAGTTGATGGTGCTGGCTGAGAGATGTTGGCCAAAGTTTGTTAAGTGCAGCTGATCTGTCTAAAGGAAGTTTAAGTATTCACTTCCTTCTCCACCCTATCACATACCTTACCTTTATTCTCTCTACCTCCTTCCCTTCAACTTAAAGTGCGTCCATTTTTTAACCTTTCCTCATCCTAATGAAAGGTGAAATGTTAACTCTACTTTTGTCTCCACAGATGCTGCCTGACCTGCTGTGTGTTTCCAGCATTTTCTATTTTATGTTGTAACATATTGAAGTGTTATGCCTCTGGCATGATGAGCACACATGTATATGCATACCCACTCATCCACACACACACTTCGATGGCCATACAACACAATATAAACCTATATGCACACATACTCAGATATATAATACATACACATGCAGTAAATATATCTGTTCATAGGTCAGAGATTCACATGCATATTGTTATGAACCAGCAACAAAAGAAACACACCGAGACATGTATAAGTGTTAAAATCTACTTTATTAATAACTACTTATGATAATAA
>JARFYF010000001.1:87187706-87204476 GCA_030265395.1 Rhina ancylostomus
ATATACATTAATTTCCTGATTTATACTATGTCCTGTTTTGCTACTGCCATATACTGCCCGTTCTTAGCTCTGCCCTACTTGATTCTATCTCCCTCCTTCCCCTCCCCTTCAGCTTCCTTTTCTCTCTCATTATCTGTCTCTTCCTAAAACCCACCAGCTGCTGACTCCCAACTCCAACCCTCCCCCACCTGGCTCCATCTGCCCATCATCTCCCTTCTCAACGGGCTACACCTATCTCCTGCCAGCCCCTGTCTCACCCCTCCCTTTCACCTCTTTATACTGGCTATCTCCCCTTTACACTCTCAATCGATGATACAGGGTCTAGACCCAAATCATTGACCATTCCCTTGCTCCCACAGATGCTTGATCTGTCAAATTCCTTGTGTAGTTTGTCTTTTGCTACGTGTTTTATATCTTTACATTTACTAGTTATACATACAGTATACTGTTCAAATGACCAATCTTTTTAAGAGTGCATCAGACATCCAAGTATACTGGAACATTAACTTTTCCAATGTTTAAAAACAGTATCCTATATCTGTTATTCATTTATTTTACACAGATACAATCTTAGTGCATAATCATTTTGTTTGTTAGTTTCGTACAGATTAGGTTGCAGTTTAATCTTTAAAATTTCCCTGCTAAGAGGATCGATACAAGAAAATTGTTCATAACTGTTTTTAGCAAGAAAAATACCAATGACTTTTTTTTTGTATCGCTTCTGCAGAAGCAATTTGCTTGATTCTGCCTGAGGCAGAATGCCATTCATTCATAGTATGATCTCAGTTTGCCTCCTCCCTCTGCCCTGTGGTTTTCAGACTCCTCCCAAAACTCAGGCCTACCGATCTGCCAGTGACTCTCCGTGCACAGCAGTGAGTTATGTGGTGTTCCCCCACAAATTGGCTGATTTGTAGATTCACTGTTTGAGCCTTGCTTCCTGTGCAACATAATCTCTCTTGTGCGACTTGATTGTGTGACACCAAAGACTGTAAAGATGCTGCTGTCTGTGCCACAGATGGGGTTTGGCCCTCGCTCTCATCGTGTACAGCAAGCTAAAAAGGTAATACAAAGGCTTTTGCTTTAGTTCTGCTGTTTAGTGAACTAGTGAGTGAATGTTTTAACAATCTATCTTTGAAAAATGAAGCAAGTATTTCTTTGAGCTGGGGATTTTTTTAAATTAAGGAAATGACTGAGAAGGAAGTTGCAGGAGCTCAAGCACACTCATCAAAGGAAGTCTTGTCATGTTCCCAGCAGCGGAATTCTTAGAACAGTAACCAGGCCAACATCTTTTCACAACTCTGGTTATAAATTTATGTTTATTTACATGCTTTAATATGTAATATTTTGTGGATCATCTTAGTCGTAAGGGAAGGTAGATAATTTAAAAGTACTTAGAAATACCGAAATTCTTCCACTTTTTGCTTAATACATTTAATTTGCAGTTATGGGTGAATTTTTGCTGTGGATGTGATAATTGCAGAATGTGATAACGTACTCTGAATTCAGAGTGGGTGGATAATTTCTTTGAGATCCTCTTAGTTGCATATTTGTAAAGTTAGACAAAATTCATGGTATTATTAAAATAGTCCTTGTCTTTAACTTGCTGAGATGGTGGCTATATTTTCTGAAAGAAATTTGCATTCCCATTTTACTTTAAATTCAACAGAACAGCAGTGTTAATGCTTTCAAGCCATCTAGACACTTGGAAGAGTGTGCTAATAACAGGAATGCAGTAAAAAGAGAACATTTTGTTTCCGAAACATTTAGTTGAATGATTACATTTTACTTGTATTTGGTCTCTATTGCAATTTGCTTTTTTCAGTTAAATGGCAATTTATTCTTGTTTATCATTTAAACACTATTGTTACTCTCCAGATACAAAATTCCATGTTGCCAAAAATATTATTGAACTTGTGAATAATATTTATCACCGAGTTCTTAATCTACAGGAAACCGAAATTGATGGTTATATTGGTCCTGCCTAAACAATTATACCTGTTGCAATGTGTGCAGTAGTTTATCAAAAGGAATACATTAATAAATTAATAACTGCATAAATCTAGTGCTTGCTTACATATGGAGCAATCTGAAATTATCTGCTAGTCCTCAGTGTTATAAAAAGAAACAGAGTTGACAAGCTGCAAAATAGGCACATTGCTTCTAGCCATTCTTTTCAGCTCACAGTTGTGTTAGAATATGGGGAATGAGCGCAGTTCAGACTGGGGTGACTTGAATATGCTAAACAATCAACAATACTGTGTATTTATCTCATGTCTTTCATGTAGTGACACATCCCAAAACACTTTACGGAGAGGTCTCATCAGACAGAGTTTGACTGTAAGCCATGAAAACAACCATAAAGACAGATGATCAAAAGCTTGCTCAAAAAGCAAGGCTTTATCGAACATTATAATATGGAAAGAGTTGAAAAGAAAGGGATTTTCAGGGTCTTCATTCCAGATCATAGGGCATCAAGTTTGTAGAAGAAAATAGTTGTAGATCCTAAAGTCAAGGGTGGTATAAATGCAGATAACCTGGAGCATTATGGCACTGAAGCAGATTATAGAGAGAAAAAGAAGGGTTTTGAAAACAAGCATGAAAATTTTAACACTGAGCTATTGCTTAACCAAGAGCCTGTGTGGCTCTGTAGGCATAGGAGTGATGGGAAAAGGGTTAGGATACAGACAATGGAGTTTTATTTAAGGTTTTGTGAGGGAGTGTGTTGAAATAGACAAGTTCGGAAGTAACAAAGATATGGATGAGGGTTACAGCAGCAGCAGAGCTGAAGAAAGAGCAGAGTTAGATGGCATTAAGGAGGTGGAAATGGGTAGTCTTAATTACATCAGGATTTGCAATCAACAGCTCATCTCTGGAGGAAATGTGACACCAATGTTGTGACAGTCTGGTTCAATTTTAGGGAGTTGCTAGGGAGAGGTATACATATTCAGATGTGTGTCAATTTGGTTCTGGATTTGGATACTCCTGTCACTTAAAAAAATATGAGAAAAGTATCATCTGCAATTAATTTTTGTTTTGCCAAATTCCAGTAACTGGGAAGATTTCATTTTTAAGTAGTTGGCTTACTTTCTGTCTTCCCATTAGTTGTTTTGAGCAGATTACTGGAGATTATTTACTGGTGTCTTTCATTTCTCATCTCTTGTGATTTCTTTTTTTTTAAAAAGGAAGAATTTTATATCAATCCTTTCTTTCCCCAGATGTCAGAAGTCCTTAAATTATTAACTCCAGAACTGAAATAAAAGATTTTTGTGGAGTATTAGTTTTCTCTGGGCCCCACATCTGGCACTTCCAGTTTGGTATTGGTATTGGTTTATTATTGTCACTTGTACCAAGGTACAGTGAAAAACTTGTCTTGCGTACCGATCGTACGCGTCAATTCATTACACAGTGCAGTTACATTGAATTAGTACAGAGTGCATTGAGGCAGTACAGGTAAAAACAATAACAGTACAGAGTAACGTGTCACAGCTACAGAGAAAGTGCAGTGCAATAAGGTGCGAGGTCACAACAAGATAGATCGTGAGGTCATAGTCCATCTCATTGTATAAGGGAATCGTTCAATAGTCTTATCACAGTGGGGTAGAAGCTGTCCTTATGTCTGGTGGTACGTGCCTTCAGGCTCCTGTATCTTCTACCCAATGGAAGAGGAGAGAAGAGAGGATGTCCCGGGTGGGAGTGGTCTTTGGATGAAGGAGAGGGAAGGTGGGAAAGGGATCACCATGAAGTGGCTGATGTTATTTATTATTATTTACTCCTGTGGGGCCCTCAAAAATCATTCTCTGCTTTTCATGGGCCAATGGAACTGGAGGGAATGAGCGCCACACAGGTCCTGACCTAAAATGGTAACCAGGGTCCTCAGTGAATGCCTAAACTGAAAAGTGCTGGTTGTCTAAAACAGGCAAGTACATTGGACACCCAGTGGAAGGCCCTTTTCAAAATGGAATCCAGCAGTTAATTGATGTTAATGAGAAGTTAAGGCCTCTGACTTCATTTTTAAGATTATCAACTAGTCATGTATTAGACATTTGGGCATTTCCACCTTTCGCATTGCAAATGTTAGGATTCATTTTGTCCTTGAGCTCGATGGTGATCGATTGGTTAATTTCCACATTTTTGCTAATGTTGTGCATCTCACCATAGATGTGACAACCCAAACCAATCTCAAATAATGAGACTGTGCAAAATACATTATAAATGGTTTGAGGGAACGTAAATACTTAACTAAATTGTAACCTCATTGAGTCGAGGAAATAGCACTTAATGAATATTTGGCTAAGGTGTGTGCTCCAGTGACCTGCAGTCTGGGCTCCTCTTACCCATAAGCCAGCCCGCTGCATGGATGCCTCAGATAATGTGTTTTAATAGAGGTTGTAACTTCAAGCTCATCTGAGAGTACACTTAGAGATGTCAGACTTCACAGTGGTTCATACCACAAGGTGAGATTGCATCAGTGTAGGTTGTAATCCAGTAAATGTAGCAGATTGAATTAAGATTACTTGTCCTTATTTTTACTTAAACAAGGTACAGATGTTGGAGTTTATGAACTCAGGCGTGAGTTCGACTCGATTTGAGAGGAAATCTCAAAATCACTTCACTAGGACAGTGTCAATGCTGAGTTTTAATTGGAATTTCCAAGACTGATATGGATTGATTATGGTTGGATGAAGTACACAGAGCAAGTGATGGTGAGGTCCGGATCAGCAATGATCTGATTTAGTGACAGAACAGATTTGAGGAAGTGGATGATCATCCCTCTTCCAAATCATCCCATGAATCTATCACCGTCAACATATTCTGCATACCCAAGAGTATCCTGGGTAGCTTGGTCGGGTAATCACTGGCGGATGTGAAAATGTGTCCTCTATTGTGGTGAGGTAATTGGCCAGTGTAAATCACCACTTGTGTGTAGGTGGTGGAAAAATATGAGGGAATTGTTGAGGATGTGGGGAGAACAAAAGAAAATGGGATTAGTGTAACTGGGTGGTTACTGGTTGGTACAGAGTTGGTGGGCTATAGGGCCTGTTTCCACGCTGTACCTCTCTATGACTCTGAGTTCCTGACATCTCTTGCCCATCGCCAATGTTGCTAGAGTTGCCTTGGGTCTCTGCTCACACGAATGGCTCAAATATCTTTTGTAAAATAATAATGAATTTGTTTCATTCCTCGCAAAATTTTGGCCAGCATGCTTTGAACAAAAAAAAAATTCTTCTAAATTTTCTCTTCTTTCTCTTCTCTGAATTTTTTCTTCAACTAAATCTGCAAGACTCACCAGTAATTTGGAGATAAAAATGATAAATGAGATCATTTGGATATCAACATAACAGTGGGTTATTAATAATATCGATGGTTGATATAGAATAAAGTGCTTTAGTAAAATGGGTAGTCTGTATCCACAAAGGCTTTGCAACCAAATATGCTCCAGAAATGAGGATGTTTCTATGGATAATCATTGTGCTTAACATTGCCAGAATGACCAGAATAAAAGGCTAGATGTTACTGGAGTAGAGGCAAATGTAATGGAATATGGGCTTACTTGATTTAAGTAATGGATCCTAACTATTTTCTTATGTTTTATATTGGATTTGAAAGCTCGACTGACCTCCTGTATTTCTAACATTAATTTAATCTTTCTGTGTTCACATGCTGTCAGGGTTATTAGGTAAGCCCTGTCAAGCTGCAAGTACCAGAGATTTCCCAGCATAGGAGGTGTAAGGTGTTCGTTGATTACCAAGACAGTTCATGTACAGCTTACTTCTTGCAGTCTTTGGGGAAAATCAGCACCAAAGTTTTGTAGAAATGCCTTTATCTCTAAATTCTGTGAATATAGAGTGATATAGCATGAAAACAGGCCATTCAGCCCATTTATTCCGCACTGACCAGTGCATACCTATTTGTATTAATCCAGTTTTCCAGCACTTGGTCCATAGCCTTCAATGTCTAGGCAATTCAAGTGCTCATCGAGACACTTCTTAAACCATAATGCCATAAGACATAGGAGCAGAATTAGGCCATTTGGCCCATTGAATCTGCTCTGCCATTTTATCATGGCTGATTTATTATTCCCTCTCAACCCCATTCTCCTGCCTTCTCCCCATACCCTTTGACACCCTCACGTGTCACTGTTTTTGCAAATAAAAATTGGAAATAGTCGTTTGCCTCTGATGTTTTTCCCTACCCCCACCAACCCTCCCCCACCTGCCTGTTGAGGGAGGGGAAGTGGTGGGGAGGAGGGAAAAACTGGTGGAAAAAGCCATCCTGAACTTTGTGCTGATGAGTATATGTTTCCAAACAGATGCAAACTGATTTTTAATGGTTTTAATTGACTAGGAGAGTCATGGTTGGGACAAAACATTGCCACAGTAAAAGTATTCACTGTCATGGCAATGATGCACTCACCAGTTTGGAAGATGTTAATTCTTTTTGTTGCATTCAGATGAGAATTAGATAAATACATGAATGATAAAGAGAAGTAGGATATGCTATTAAGGTTAGATGAAGAAGAGAAAGATTATGCACAGCTTAGAACTGTTGGGCTAAATAACCTGTTCCTATACTATAAATTGTATGTAATTCTGATTGGAATGTCAGCAGTGTGTTGGTTAAATGCTGCAACCCTCAAATCTAAGTCAGCAAGTCTGCTTCTCTATCATTAGTCATTGACACTGTTGGATTAAATGGATTTTAGAACTGGCAGATACCTTCATTTGTTACTGGCTGCTGGCAGTAAGATTGCATGTTGGTATTCAGAACTCTACTTAAATATTATTTTATTAATATTCATTGTGACATGAATTCAGAAGCAGAGGAATTTGGATCAGTTCTTTAACAATGAATTTCCTTGATGATGTTGCTCCACCCTTTGGAAACTCCTCTGTTGCCAATGGTGGATAAGCCTTCAGCTGAAAAGTCTTCATGTACGGACTTGTAAACTCCATAAATACTACTTGTACGTTTACAAAAGACCAGTCTAAGATATAATTAGCTGAGTAAAAGGATTAAATTCTATGTAATGAAAGGTTGAGTTAACAGTGGACTTGTATGAACAGATGATATGTAGGTGTGACCCTTCCCAAATCACCCATTAAACAGCTATTGATCCAAGATAACTTACGTTTATATAACACCCTTCAATTTCAGTATCTGAAACGCATTTCAGCCAATGATATACTTGTCAAAGCTTAACCACAGTTGCAACATTGGGAAATGCAGCAGACAATTTATAGGGAATGCAGGAGTATACTTGAGAAGGAAATCAGGAGGGTAAAAAGGGGGCATGAGATAGCTTTTGGAAGAGAAGACAAAGGAGAATCCAATGATATTTTATGTGTATTTACGGGGAAAAGAGTAACTAGGGAGAAAATAGGGCCCCTCAAAGACCAAAGTGGACATCGAAGTGCAGGAGGTGGGCAAGGTCCTCGATGAATAGTTCTCCACTTTATCTTCACTGTGGAGAAAAACATGAAGACTTGGGAATTAGGGAAAGTCAATGAGGATGTCTTTGGGGTAGTCCACATTACAGAAGAAGAGGTGGTTGACATCTTAAAATGTATGGCGTAGACAAATCTCCAGAGCCTGACCAGGTTTATCCAAGAACACTGTGGGAGGCTAGAGAAGAAACTGTGGGAGCCCTGGCTAAGATAGTTACATCATCGTTAGCCACGGGTGAGGTGCTGGTAGACTGGAGGATAGCAGATATAGTCCCTTTATTTAAGAAGGGCTGCAATGAAAAACCTGGGACCTATAGACCAGGGAGCCTAACATCTGTGGTAAGTAAGTTACTGGAGAGGATCCTGAGGGGTAAGATATACATGCATCTGGAATGACGGGAATTGATTAAGGGTAGTCAGCACAGGTTTGTTTAGGAGATCATGTCTTATGAACTTGATTCTTTTTTTGATAAAGTGACCAAGAAGGTCAATGAGGGCAGGGTGGTAGACGTCATCTATATGGACTTCAGTAAGACCTTTGATAAGGTTCAATGTAAAGGCTGCTCTGGAAGGTTAGATCGCATGGGATCCAGGGAGAGCTGGCTAATTGGATAAACAATTGGCTTGATGGTAGCAATCAGAGGGTGATGGTGGAAGGTTGTCCTTTGGATTGGAGGCCTGTGATTAGTTTGGTGCTTCAGGTGTCAGTGCTGGACTCACTGTTGTTTGTCATTTATAGTGATCATTTGGATGAGAATGTACAAGGCATGGTTAGTAAATTTGCAGATGATACAAAAACAGGTGGTATCGTTAATAGTGAAGATGGTTATCAGGATTTACATGGGATCTTGATCAGCTGAGTAGTTGGGCCAAGGAATGGCAAATGGAGTTTAATTCAGATAAGTGCGAGGTGTTGGGTTTTAGAAAGTCAAATCAAGGCAGGACATTCACAGTAAATGGTAGAGCCCTGGGGAGTGTTGTAGAACAGAGGGACCTTGGAGTTCAGGTACCTGGTTCCTTGAAAGTGGAGTCACAGGTGGACAGGGTGGTGAAAGAAGTTTTTGGCATGCCAACCTTCATCGGTCAGGGCATTGAGTATAGAAGTTGGGAGGTTATGTAGCAGTTGTACAAGATGCTGGTGTAGTCACACTTGGAGTATTGTGTTCAGTTTTAGTCACCCTGCTATAGGAAAGATATTAAACTGGAAAAAAGTGCAGAAAAGATTTACAAGAATGTTGCCGTTACTTGAGCGACTGAGTTATAGGGAGAGGTTGGGCAGGCTAGGACATTTTTCCTTGGGGCATTGGAAACTATGAGGTGATCTTTCAGAGGTGTATAAAATCATGAGGGGCATAGTCAGGGTGAATGTGCACAGTCTTTTCCCCAGAGTTGGGGAATGAATAACTAGAGGGCATAGGTTTAAGGTGAGAGGGGAAAGATTTAATAAGAACTTGAGGGGCAACAATTTTTACAAAGAGTGTGGTACATGTATGGAGTGAGCTACCAAAGCAAGTGTTTGAGGCAGGTACAGTTACAACTTTTAATAGATAGTTGGACAGGTACATGGATAGGGAAGGTTCAGAAGAATATGGTTTAACTCTGGCAAATGGGACTAGCTTGGATGGACATCTTGGTCGGCGTGGATGAGTTGGGCCGAAGGGCCTGTTTCGGTGCTGTATGACTCTATGACTCTGTTTATATTATTGGGAATAATGACAAAGTCATGTGATGTTGCTTGAAGGACAAGTATTGACCAGGAACCCTTTTCTTGTAGTGCTGTGTGATATTCTAATTTCACCTGAAAAAGCCAATGAGGTCTTGGAGGTAACATCAGTAGCTAATCAGTAGCCTCAGTAGCATCTCATCTAACAGGTGGTATCTGCAATAATGCAGTACTCCCTGGGGACTGCCCTGGATATGTCAGCCTGGATTATGAACTCAAGTCTCTGGAATGGAGCTTGAGCCCACCATCATCTTACTCGGAGGCACAAAATTATATTGGATATATGGCATAGGAACAGGCCACTCAGTCCAGCCATCCATGCTGGTATTTATGCTCCACTTGAGCCTCCTCCTGTGCTTCCTCATCTGAAACTATCAGTCTGACAGTCTTTTCACTTATCCCTATATACTAACCTAGCCTCCCCTTATATATAACCATATTTTGGTTTTGCAGTGACAGGCAAATCCTGAAAAATGAATAAGTAATGTAAGAAAACTACTCAAAAGTACAATCTTTAAGACATAACAATTCTTCCTGTTTAAATCAATGTCTATGTTATACTGTTTTTATTTTTCTTTTGGGAAGTGTTGGTTTTTTTGGCTCTGATATCTTATTCAATCCAAAGTTCCTCTCATTATTCAATTATAAGGTCCACATTGTTTGTCAAACAAATATCTTTTATTTCATCTTCAGCAAATCAACTCATTTTCTACCTTTCTCTGCCAGAAGACAAATATGAACAGTCAAAAATGATTTAACGGAGTCTTGCAGTTGAGTGACTGATGGGGGAGTGTCTCTTTGCAGACACTTGCAGCTGTTAGCTCAGTAATGACAGGGATGGACTGAGAATGTAAAACAAGCACAGCAAAGAGCTTCAGAAAAGTACACCCACTGAGCTTGAAATTGAGTAATTCCTTTTGTCACTTTTCTTCTTCCACCAGAGACTTTAGATTAACAACATGCTTCATAAACCCCAGTGGCTCGTGGCTGTTTATTAAAAGATAGTGGTTGGTTTCTTTGTCAACTTAATCTGGCGAGACCTGGTTCAGCCCATCAATGTATAAACAGCCCAATGGAAGGACATAAATTTATGATTAAAATAGAGAATTTGTACATTTAAACCTTTCCATTATTATCTGTTATCTTAAAGAAAGCAATACATAGTTTATGGGCGGCGGCTCAGTTTCTGTGTTGAATGACTCTAAAGGCTTCGAGGCAATGACAGCTTGTGATTTAGTCTCGAGTCAAATTTTAATATGTTTTCTCAGTATTCCAATGGATATCAACTTGCATCAGTGACGTGGATCAATAAATCGAAAGACTGAGTGCATTTCTTAAGAGCTGCAGAAATTGGGATTAAATTAATGATCATGAGTTGGAAGTGTAAAAGAGGTGAAGGCAACTACATGACACACATCTACCTGAACAGAAAGAGGTAATGATTCAAGGCCAATCAGTCAGAGATCAAAGCAAGGTTAATTCCCATCTTTTCCTTTACCTTCCATGTCGTCTTCTGTTAAAATCTGGCAGAAATGTAATTTCCGAAATAATTTAAATACTCTGTGTCTGAAAATACAGTTAGATCTCAAAATGTGTTTGTAAAACGATTGCCATCATAATAAACATGTTTATTTCAGATGTTAGAAATTTGGACATTAAAGTCTTGTGTGTTAAGAATGACTAATCCAATAGACCATTGACTATGGAAAAAAAAACACTTAATTGCAACTTCTTTTGGTGGCTTCAAGATCCAGGGCAAAGGTATTCTTTTGAAGAGTTTCTGATACCATCCCAAAGCTGCCGTCAAACTCTCCTTATCGTACCTGAGTTGTAGCAAGAGGCCAGCAATAGGAAACCAATAGGAAGAAGAGAAGAGGGAGAGTGGGGTGAACATAGATTTCTGTCAGCCCATCCATGCATTCTTATTGGATATGGAGCAGTTCTTGCCACCCACAGTCTGGAAGCATTTCCTTCCCATTGGCTTTCTCCCCAGACCACCTTTGGAAACAATCTGTTTCCCAATTCATAGTTGACCTGCCTGCCGTCATGTGTCCACTATTTCTCTGGTTGGGGTTTGGTTGTGTGGGACAGCTTGTGTGTTGTGGATGCTCTGATTGTGTGGGATGGAATTCTGCTGGAGCTCAAGAGCTATTGCATTCTCCGGGAAATTCTTGACCTGTTTTTGATACTCTACGAAACTACAAGTCTTGCTGGCAATTGCGATGATGTTCTTGCCAATAAATATAGTAGAAACTCGACTGTCTCGGAACAGTAACATGTTAATCGACCGGATGAATATTGTGACTATGTTGATGGTTACCAAGCTTAACACGGGATACAGCATCATCTTTTGAGGGGCTATGTGCTCACCTTGCATGCTGATCTCACTAAGAGAGACACATGGCAGAATGAGCAAGAGAATGTAGCAGTAGAAAAACATGAGGCCTTCTGCCCACATCGGAAGGCCAGACTTATGTGGCTCCCACAGATTGGCTTGGATGTCCAAAATATCCAACAAGTCCAAAGCTACCCAGAAGAGACGTCCTCTTAGATCCTCTTTCTTCCTGAAAGTCCTGACATAGTCCATGCTGTCTAAGGCGATCAAGATGAGGTATAGCCCAGGCACACAGATAGAAAGCAGTAAGGTCAGTGCCTTTCGTGCCACTATGTCTGTGTTCTTTTTCTCAGCTTTATAGTTCTGAAAAATGAAGTAAAGCTTAATCTCCAGGACGAATATGTACAGAAACCAGAGGATCATGGCGTAACCACGCTTGGCGGTCTTTACCTCGGCTCCAACCCAGACAGCCACATACCGCAGCACGATGAGGAAGCAGATGTCCCCGACCAGCACAATGATGCAGACCCCGATTTTCCGAGGCCCCTGGTTCTGCTCCACCAGGTAGGCATCCATGAAAGCCATGCTGCTCATGATGACGATGGTGGAGAGGCACACGTGGCGCCTGTCTGGTGGTGGGAGGACCATGGTTAGTGGTTGAGGAGCACCCTTTACTGCAGAGCTGTCCCGTCAGAACTGAAGGAATATTCCCACTTGGCTGAAGATTACTAAACGAAGACAACTTTGCTAAGGATGGTGGCTCTTATTATTTTGATCTGCTGTTCCAAAATGTAGTCAACTATTCCCTCTGGTACTCCAGTGCTAAATCTGAACGCTTAGTAGATTCCCACTGGCAATCTTCTCCCATCTGTGCTCTTGTAATTGGTACATTGATGCTCAAGATGCTTTGCGCTTCATTAAAGGCAATGAGGTAACTCTTCACCAAATGGAGAAAGGCCAACATATCTCTGGAAATCATGGGTTCTTGAAAATGCATGACATGCCTGAGGTGTGGACTCTTGCGTAAAGGTTAATGAGTTGGAAGATTGAAGGGGTCTCTGTGCCAACAGCAGTGGTACAAGTCGGGTCAGCCTGAGGTATGAATACATAGTAGTCAATCAATTGCGAATCTTCCAGTGGATGGACCAGGTTGCAGGGGTACATTCCTCAGCTGCATTCCATGAACTAGAGCTGACTTGGTCATACACCACATATCAGCCATTATATTCCTCCAGGGCAGTGACTTTCTCTGGGAATCCTGATTGTTGGTTTTCTCTTCAGATCTATGAAATCAGGGAGAGATCGGGGTGGGAGGGAGAGAGAGAAAGAGATAAGAAAGGAGAGAGGCACATTAGAGATGAAAGGTTACAGATGTGCTACTTGGTGCTGCATATTGATCAATTGCAAACTAGTCTATATTGGAAAAAAGCCAGAATCATCTTTTGAAAATAAAATATTTCGGAGCTTATGGGTCTCAAATGGTAAACTATTCTTCTGCAACATGGAGCATTTGCAAAGGTTCACAGGATGAGCATAATGCCTGACCAAGGAACCTTGCAAGGACACTCAAGGTGGCTTCAGCCCTTGATGTTTTACTGCGTAGACTTGCCAATAGGGGAACCATGGAACATGCATAATCAGAAGGCCAAGTATATCACTAATTCTCTAAGCAGGACTAGCCAAATTTGCAATCAGAAAGAACATGACTGATCATAACTCAGGGAAAGCAAGCGAGAAGAAGATAAAGCATTTTAAAGAAGGTAAATCTCATGCTAGCAAAGTGATCTGTGAGCACGAGGAGTTTTTGGGTCCTGGGCTATGCTGGCCTGGGCTGGAAGCATTGGGGTGGAGATACTGCGTGGGAACCATCAATCTGGCTTCCAATTTATGATCACTAGTCATTGCCTTAAGCTGTCATACTACATTAACTCAACTGTGGAGTATTAAACAGTACTTCTGGCACAAAATTGGTGAACGCTCATTATTGAGGGCTTTATTCATCGGTCTGGTTGCTCTGTTTGTAAGTACAGGGAGTCCCCGGGTTACGAACGAGTTTCATTTTTGAGACTGTTTGTAACCCAATTTTGTAAGTAACTTGGAATGCTGTCCACACATGCGCACTTGGCCTGGGGTTGGGCTGAAGAAGGTGTACCATCGCCATGGTAGGATTGGGGGCCGGGCCCACTTACAAACTGACCATAAAGGTCGGTTCGTAAGTATGGGCGTTCGTAAGTCGGGCGTTCATAAGTCAGGGATTGCCTGTTTGTGAGATGCCAGAGCTTTCATGTCATCAGGCTCACATCCTTACATAAACCACACGGTAATATAGTGGTTAGCGTAACGCTATTATAGTGCCAGTGACCTGGGTTCAATTCCGGCCACTGTCTGTAAGGAGTTTGTACGTTCTCCCCATGACTGCATGGGTTTCCTCCGGGTGCTCGGGTTTCCTCCCATGTTCCAAAAAGACCTACAGGTTAGGAGCTGTGGACATGCTATGTTGGCGCCGGAAGAGTGGCGACACTTGAGGGCTGCTCCCCAGCACATTCTCAGTAATGCAAAAAGACACATTTCACTGTGTGTTTCGATGTACAGTCCATGTGACTAATAAAGTTATCGCATTGCATCATATCCGATGTTTGCTTTTAAGGTTGCCATATCATTTAATTAATCACTCAATGGAAGATGACTCCTCCTTACTAAGTAAAATCTGAATGTTAGTGTTGCAGCTGCACAAAACTTTGATTAGACTGCATGGAATATTGTGTGCTGTTCTGGGCTTCCCATTACAGGAAGGACGTGGAAAACTTTGGAGAGTATGCAGAGGAAGTTTACCAGGATGTTGCCAGGATTAGAGAGTAGGAGCTATAAGTAGAGGTTGGACAAACTTGGGTTGTTTTCTCTGGAGCATCGGAGGCTGAGGGGAGACCTGATAGAAGTGCATAAAATTATGAGAGGTAGACACAGGTTAGACAGTCAGAATCTTTTTCCTAGGGTAAAAATATCAAGTACTAGAGGGCATAGCTTTAAGGTGAGAGGGAGAAAGTTTAAAGGAGATGGGTGGGGCAAGTTTTTATTTACTAAAGAGTGGCAGTGCTTGGAACAGGCTGTCAGGGCTGGTGGCGGAGGAAGATCTGTTGGTGGCAGTAAAGAAGCTTTTAGATAGACATACTGGATGAATATGCAGGGAGTGGAGGGATGTGGATCACCTTCAGGAAGATTGTATTAGTTTAATTTGGCATCAGGTTTGGCACAGACATCATGGGGCAAAGGGCCTGTTCCTATGTTCTATGTTCTAAATGAGTTGACGCCATTAAATTGAACTGTTTTCAACGCTACCTGCCCTTGTAAGGAATAATTGGCTTCCATCCGCTATTTTATTTAATATTTTTGAATATGATGCCTTGCAATGAGGGTGACTAGTGGGGAAGAACCTCCTCTTGTTTGAGAATCGCTGGAAGGCAGTACACTCACAGGCTTGTGGGGACACACAGAAGTCAACAGGTGAAATGTCAGAGCCCTTCACTTGACAGCAGTGTGAGAGTCAGTTTTAGTCCCTGTCTGGTGGAACTAGTACATTGTGAGTGGTGGGGGCTATGGCTCTGCTAAAATGCTCATGTACCAGTAGATCGTGGGATGAGAGATTGCAGCTAAAGTGCACATCATCTTCAGTTCATTGGAAGAATTCGACTGAGTGGGCTGTAAGGAACCTAAATGCTTGCGTTCTCCTGACCCTGCCTGCAAGAATCATTTGGGACCACTGCACCTCCTGTCCTCTCTTTGAGATCCACATACCCCCTCCCCAACTCTCCTCCCCTTCCCTGCACCACAATCTCCCTCAAGCGAGGGTCCGACTTCAGACGTTAAAATGAAGCTGACCCTTTGAAGCCAATAGCCTTTCGGGCTCCTGGGTGCAGCCATCCCTTTCACTGCCCTATTCCACCTCTCCTTTGCTCCTTCACTATGCATCTGACTCTGCGGTCTGAGCATCAAACACTGAACAGGGCAAAGCCAGTGTCATAGAGACAAAGAGCACGGAAACAGGCCCTTTCACCCAGTGAGTCTACACCAACCATCAACCACCCATTTACACTAATCTTACATTCTTCCCACATTCTCTTCAACTCTCCCCAGAGTCTATGACTCACCTACACACTAAGGGTGATTTACAGTGGCCAATTAACCTACCATGTGCATGTCTCTGGGATGTGGGAGGAAACCGGAGCACCGAGAGGAAACCCATGAAGTCACAGGGAGAATGTGCAAACTCCACCCAAACAGCAGCTGAAGTTAGGATTGAACCTGGGGCTCTGGCACTGTGAGGCAGTGGTCCTACTAGCTGCGCTACCATACTGCCATCTTTTCAGTGTAGGAATTGGTGGAGTTTATTCAGCCCCTCCTTGTTCCAGCACCCCATTAGATCATAGCCGATCTGCTCCCCACCCCACTCCTCCAGCTTTAGTTCCCTTCCCTTTAATAGCCTATCAGAAATCTATCAATCCAAGGTCAGGCATTTTCAATTTACCCAGCCTTTCAGTACTTTCACAAGTTCTTGATATTAATACAGCTTTCTCTTTGTTCCATTCCAAGTGAACCATCCTGAGTCAAATCAGCCTCTAGGCAAATAAAACAAGTGCTGTTATTCGTTCACCTGGTTGGCTCTGGTACCTTGTACCTGATGGCTGATGCTCACAACAGCTTATTAATTAGCTATTACCAACAGCAGGAGGTAAACCTGCCCTTTCATGGCAAGGAGGCGTATGCTCAGCCCCTAGAGCTGTTCTAAGATTCAACTAGATCATGATTTATCTGTATCATGGCTCCTTCCAGTGACCTTGGCTTTGAACCCCTCAAGCCTCTAATGCATCTCTCTGTCTCAGTTTGGAAACTTCCAATTGTGCCTCAGTCATTTAGAAGGACAGTTCCAGATTTCCACCATTTCCTACTCTAAGGCCATCCTGACTGGCTGCATCATGGTCTGGTACGGCAATCTGAAGGTGCTGGAACATAAGAAGCTGCAGAGAGTAGTGGACTCAGCCAATTACATCACAGGCACAGCCCTCCACATCATCTGCAGAATCTATATAAGGTGCTGCCTCAAGAAGGCAACATCTATCATCAAAGATCCCTAGACCAATGGTATTAGCTAATATTTATGCTCCAAATACAGATGATCCAGGATTTTTTGAACGATTTTTTGCACTTCTACCAGATTTGTATTTTTATTCTCTGGTGTTAGGAGGAGACTTTAATTGTTGGTTAGATTCAAA
>JARFYF010000001.1:87627638-87639538 GCA_030265395.1 Rhina ancylostomus
ACGTACAAACTCCTTACAGACAGTGGCCGGAATTGAACCCGGGTCGCTGGCGCTGTAATAGCATTACGCTAACAACTACATTGTTGGTCAGATTAACCCTCCCACTGCTGATCGTTATGGTGAACACTGCTGGAAAATACAAGACCACTGGGATTTAAGGAAGGATGTAATTGCACTGGAAGCAGTTTAGAGAAGATTTACTGGACTAATACCTGGAATGGGTTGCTTGTCTTGTGAGGAAGTGTTGGAGAGGCTAGGCTTGAATCCACTGCAGTTTAGAAGAGTGAGAGGGGGCTTGATTAAAACAATTAAGATCCTCAGTGGCGGATGCGGGGGAGATGTTTCCTCCTCCAGGAGAATCTAGAACTAGGGGCCCCAGTTTAAATATAAAGTTATGCAAATAAAATGGAGATGTGGGAATTTTTTTCCTCTCTCAGAGGGTAGTGAATGCCTGAACTCTCTTCCTCAAAGGGCAGTGGAAGCAAAGTCTCCAAATAGTTTTAGGCCAGAGGTAGATGGCTTCTTCATGAACAAGGGGGTGACAAGAGTGCAGTGCTGAGGGTACCATCTAATCAGCCATGAGCTTATTGAATGGCATAGCAGGCTTGAAGGGCTGAGTGGCCTACTCCTAATTTGCATGAAATTACAAAAGAAAATCACACACATCTGTAATGCCACGGCAGTTGAATACTCTACCAAAATTTTCTGTCTGAATGTCCATTTGGAAGCAGTATTGCAGCACAAGAGAACAGGTGAGCAGAACACTCCATTGCTATAAAATAGATGATTAAGCTATTGACATAACAACTTCTCTTCAATCCCTATTGAAACTTAGGTTAAGACCCCCCCCCCCCCCCATTTCATCCCAGAGCAATCCATAAAGCATCAAAGTGGGATGTAAAACTGTCATAAAGATTTAAAGCCTGGTGCAACATTGGAAAATGTGACAGTCATTTCGCAGACAGCAGGTTCTTATACAGAGCCGTGAGCTAGTGTGCAGACTCTGTGTTATTAAATGACTTTGGCCAAAGGATTGGCAATGCCCCCACAGAAATCTCCCCTCCCCTTGTTCACAAAGAGCTGTCATGAGATCTTTTACACCTACATGAGAATTTGAATGCCTTATCCAAAGGATGACACCAACAGCAGCGCAGTGCCATTCTAAAGTGCTACCCTGGGTCATGAGCTCATATGTGTTCAATGGAACATAAACCCTCAAAAACAGCTACCACTGAACATTTAATCAATAGGAAAGAAAACACATTGAACAGTTTCAAATGATGTAGGATGAGCATCTCAGTAACTGTGTTTAAAATTGCTGTAATTGTTCTTAAATAAATAGACAATTGAAGTTAACCATTTGTGTAATTGGTTCAGTTTCTCTCTCCATTAGCATAGCCTGACCTGCTCAGCACGTTCTACATTTCACTTTACTTTCTTTGCATTCTCACTCTCCATCTGCATCATCTCAAACCTTTTGTTCATTTTCTTAATTGTCCCTATTAACTGATCACCTGACTTCAACAATTTACACCCCTCCCCCCAAAACACTCCCGGTCTCACCCTAACATAGATAGTCCTTTTGTCCTATCCATCCCTCCCACACACTCTCCACAACCTAAAACTGACGTTTTGTTTTCTCTTTCCCAGTTGTGAGGAAGGGTCTTGGACCTGAAACATTGAATCTGTTCCTCTTTCCACACACGCACGCTACCTGACCTGCTGTTTTCAGCAGATTTTGGTTTCGTTTCAGACTTCTGGCGCCCACAGTTTTTTGATTTTCAAGGTAACCCCTCTGCTTGCAATCCACTTGGCAACAGTAGGAACCCTTGGAGTCTGCGAGAGCAAAAATGCTCTCTTTAATAAAGGAATCAGGGTTTGTCCCTTTAAGGCTGCAAATCCAAAACATGACCGATTTGACCCTGGCTCCTCATTGGTGGGAGCTGTGACGACTGTAGTTGCTGAGATGCTTGGAGAAGGAAGTGAGCCGCGGAGGTGCGATTGGATACATTAATGATCGGAAATACGGCCTCTGCTGAGTTACGCTGGCGGTCGGATACATTTTGGAATCCTGATACACGGATCTTTTCCTCCGATACGTTTTGAAATCGGATACACGACTCCTTCCCTGGGACGTTCCTGTGCTTGGGATGGATACAATGTGAATGTCGACTTGATCTGCCATTCAAGCGATCGCTTCACTTAGGGGTAAGTTTTTTCCCCCTCTGCCCGGCCTTCCTTTGTCAGTTTCAGCTTGGTCTGGGATTTCAGCGCGGCTGTTTCAGCTCCGGCCGTGGCCGCTGCTTTTTCCGGGTTGCTGTTGCAGAAGAACTGGGGAGTGACATGAATTAAATATTAGCCGTGTGTGTTTGCACACATTGTCTTGTGGAGGGTGGCAATATTGGTGCAACCGGGTCCTGTGTGTTATTTAGTTTTAATAAAATTAAACTTTATATTGGGTAATATTGACTCGGTTTGAGAGGAATTTGTTTTCTAACCCAGCATTTTTTTCGACATATACATTCCGAAACAACATTTCCCTAAATCCTTTACCACCAGACAAAATTAAGTAAACTGCAGGAGGGCAGCGCGTTTATTTACACAAGTGTGTGTGTGTGTGTGTGTGTTTAAAGGATGTTGTATATTATGCCAGACAAGCTGAAAAGCTCTAGTTGAGAAACTCTTTATTTTTTAAAAAAACTTACTTTCCGACTGCAACCGGAACCCGTTCCTGGATCCAATTTCCCCTTGTGTTTCGTAATAGTTCATACTGGGCTTAAAGACCCACCGTCACTACTGTGCGTGGGAGCCCTTTGTTTTAAATTGTTCCCTTGCGCTGTTCGCAGGGATATTATGCAACATGTGAGGTATTGAACACAAGACAGGCCATGATTACTAAATCCTCCTTGATCAGGGTGACCAACTAACCCGGTCCAACGGCTGGGACTGGTGTCGGCCTCGACAGCTGGTCCCAGCGTGTGGCGATGGGAAACTGTCCATAAACCCTCGAAGCATTTATATTCCCAAGTAAACTTTTTGTTGTGCTGATAGCTTTACCGGCATCAAGTTACGTCCTAGAGTTGGAGGTAGATAACATCTGAAGGGCTCGGGGCAAGAAATTCTTGGTGATACAGCAGCTCTCAAGATGCATTGGCTGTCTCGCTTATTGGTCGCTGTTGACCTATTTAAACTACATGGGCCAATGGTTCTATCAGAGTTGTGCCACATGAACATATTCCTGGTCTGCTCACTGTTACAATAAACAGCCATTTCCCGGTTGCAGAGCTAAACTTAATGCCGAGAGTCGGCATGGCTGGACTCTTCAATGTATTGTGGATGAACGAGCCCCATTGTTGTTTAGCCGATGTCAGCTGTTGGGTAGGCGACGCGATAGTCTCAAACTTGCGGGACGAAACTGGGGAGGACCCTGGGGAAACACGCGTGGCTACGGGGAGAACATGCGAACTCTACAGGGTCAGCACCTGAGGTCAGGATTGAATCGATGGTGTTGTGGTGGAGATGGTTGAGAGCTTCGTATTCCTAGGTGTGGACATCATCAAAAGCCTGTCCTGGTCCAACCACGTAATACCATGGCCAAGAAAGCGCACAAACGCCTCTACTTCCTCAGAAGGATAAGGAAATGTCATGTTGCTGTTGACCCTCGCCAATTCTTATAGGTGCACCATAGAAAGCATCCTATCCAGATGCAACACTGCTTGGTGTGGCAACTGCTCTGCCCAAGACTGCAAGAAATTGCAGAGAGCTGTGGACATAGCTCAGTCCATCATGAAAACCAGCCTCCCTTCCATGAACTCGCCTATCACCTGACAGCTTATGCTCCCCTCTCTACCTTTTTATTTTGGCTTCTGCCCTCTTCCTTTCCAGCCCTGATGAAGGGCTTCGGCCCAAAATGTCGACTGTTTATTTCCCTCCATAGATGCTGCCTGACCTGCTGAGTTGCTCCAGCATTTTGTGTGTGTGTTGCTCCAGCTTCCAGCCTCTACAGAATCTCGTGTCTCCTCTCCATGGACACTGGCTGCTTTTCTGAAGCAGCGGCCAGTGTAGACAATGTAATCAAAGACTCCTCCCACACTGCACATTCTCTCTTCCCCCACCTCTTCCACTGGGCAGAAGATACAAAAGCTTGAAAATGTGCACCACCAGGTTCAGGGACAGCTTCTGTCTCACTGTTATAAGACTCTTGAACAGACCCCTTATTTGATAAGATATATTCTTGACCTCTCAATCTACCTCGTTGTGGCCCTTGCACCTTATTGTCTGCCTGCACTGCACCTTCTCTGTAACTGTAACACTACCTTGATGTACTTGTATTTTGAAATGATCTGTCTAGATGGCATGCAAGACAATTTTTTTACACTGTATCTCAGTACATGTGACGATAATAAACCAATTACCAACCTGGGTTGCTGGAGCTGTGCCACTGTGCTGCCCAAATATTTTTGGTCAGGACATGGGTGAAGTTGGTGTTTGTCCCTGTGAGAGGATGGGCTGTGAAAATTGGTAGCACTGTCAGTTGAACACTTTTTCCACCCCCCTCCCCCTCCCCTCCTTGCACTGAGAGTATCGATGCAGATTATAATCGGATTGGGTTTGAGACTCAATATTCAGCCTTTGAATGTAGTGTCTGAAATTCTACAGCTGAAGCCACTGAGTTATGTTGAGAGCATGTCTGGCCAAGCAGATGAATTGGCTTTTGATGTATCTACTTCAGCAGGACATGGGGAGAAGCCCAAAAATGGGGCAGTCATTGTGGGAGTAGGATACGTTTGGGAGCTTGGAGTAATGCTTGCTGATACAACACAACTGACTAATTATCAGCCTGCATTCAATCTCCCCATGTGAACAGAGAATACTGCACCCAAGGTTGGAGGAAGTTCTGTCTGGTTTGAGGAAGAATGACTTGAGAAAAAGTAGGAAGCTTTTAGAGGTGGAGACTAAAGGATGACTTGACAGACTTGTTTAGGAATATAAAAGAAAAGGGCGGATGGACACTGTTTAATGTGATTCAGGGATATAGAATGAGGGGCATTGGATGCCAAGGTTAAACATCAGGTAAATAGGGCTAAGGAATGTTATTATTATGGTGGTGGTGAGCCACCTTGTGCAGTGAGCACCTTATTAGTATTTAAGAGTAAGTTGCCAGAATGTGTTCGGGTAAAGAGCAATGGAGGAAAGGGGTCAGGATTAAGATGTAGGAGCAGAATTAGGCCATTCGGCCCATCATGTCTGCTCTGCCATGCCATTTGATCATGGCTAATTTACTTTTCCTTCTCAACCCCATTCTCCTGCCCCCCCCCCGTAACCTTTGATGCCCTTACTAATCAAGAGCCTATCAACCTCTGCTTTAAATATACCCAGTGACTTGGCCTCCATAGCTGTCTGTGGCAACGAATTCCACAGATTCACCACCCTCTGACTAAAGAAATTCCTCCTCATCTCTGTTTTAATGAAATGTCCTTCTTCTATTCTGAGGCTGTGCCTTCGGGTCCTGGACTCTCCACTACTGGAAATATCCTCTCTACATCCACTTTATCCAGGCCTTTCAATATTCGGTAGGTTAATTTACATTGTTACTTAATTTACACAAGCTTGTGTAAACATCTGCACAGACTGGACTGTTACATTTATTTGTTACATTTTCTGTGACTTCTGTGTTGTGTTCCAGTGTCTATACAAGAATGCTCTCCAGCAGAAGTTAATGGCATTGGAGTAGGAACCCTAGGAAACGTTCCTTCCTGCACATTGCCATCACGACATCATCTTTACCCAGCCTGATCCAATGTGCACATATTTTCCAACAAAAATCTGTGGATGATATCAGTAGCAGAACCCACCCCAGAGCACAGTTGGCATTGAGCAGTGTCAAACACCTGCACATTGAGAATCATTGTGCTCAGTTCTGCACCATGGGGTAATCACCATTGAAGTCACAATGTGGGAGATTGGTTCTTGGTTCCTTTTTCTGGCTTCCTTTGTAACTGAAGGATCTTTCCTGCAATGGACATCCCAGTAAAGTCTGCTGGCATTGCAGCAGGGTTTTGACCTGAAACATTGACATTTCCTTTCCCCCTTTCAGATGCTGCTTGACCTGCTGAGTTCTTCCAGCAGATTGGTTGCTCTTGGCAACAGTTTATACTTGAGTTAGGACCATTGTGCCCTAGAGGCCAGTATCAATAATGACTGCCTTGGATGTCTTTTGGCTAGAATGGAGAGGAGATTTTCATATAGTATTCTGGACTAGACTGTGACCAAGATCCACTGGATGGGAGAATAGATTTAAACCCAATGCATCTTCTGGTTTCCCTTGACATTTGTATTCTGGTTTCTGTTGTGAGAATTTGGAGAATGTAGGTGAATAAATCACAATATGTAAATGTAGAGGCCACATAAGTTTTCTAAAATCCTTTAGGGAATGTTGAAATGGCAGTGATTATTGCTGAAAAAAAGTTAGCTTATTCACTTTAATAATTAGACAAACTTCCCTGCAAACCAGAATTTGTTTCCTCACTGGAATTTCTGACATTGAGAAAGCAGAACAGACTGTTTCACTTCAAGTGGTTACTCATGACTCATGGCTCTCGCTCTCACACTCTCTCTCGCTCTTTCCCCCACCTCCACTTCTTTTTTTTCTCTCTCTGCTACTTATTCGCACAGCAAGATCTCATTGCTAAATAAATCTCTCTCTGGACAACGGAGAGAACACCTAAAGTGTGCCTTAAGAGTCTTTTACACCAACTAGAAGCCAGGACCTCACTTTAAGGACCCATGGGATTGGACATAACAATTGGTTGAAGGACAGGAAGCAGAGCAGTAATTAACTGCCTTTTTCAGTTGCCAAACTGTTACTAGTGGGGTGCTCCAAGGAACAATATTTGCCCTTCAGTTGTTGACAATTTGCACAAATGAAAAACCAGTGTCGTGCATCCAAGCGTGCTGGCGATGCAAATCTAGGTGGGGAAAGTAAACCGTGAGGAAGATTCTGCCCATAAAAGGGCATTGGTGGGTGAAATGAGAGATGGCAGATAAAGTAAATTGTGGGGAAAATGAGAGAACATGCGCTCTGGGGAGGACAATGTTTTGTTAAGTGGTGTATGTTTGTGCACGCAGGAATGTGGGTGAACTGATTGAGGAGATGGTAAATTGGATGTACCAGCACAGCAAGCATTTAGGAAAGCTGATGGTGTGGTGGCCTTCGTTACAAGGGAGTGCAAACTAACACAACCATGCTGAGATTTTGCAGGGCTGTGGTGGTGGACCCATGTGCCGTTTAGTCTCTTGTACCTGAGGATGGCTATACTGATCTTGGAGCCAGTGGAGTTGCTGGTTTTTGAGACTGACCTGTGTATCCCAGGAAATGATCTGTGGAGGAGGATAGAATAATTTGTCCCAAATTCACTGCAATCTGAGTGAGCGATGACCCCACTGGGAGATTGAATATTCTGAGTGGGTTTTGATATGGTGTGTACTGAGATGCTGTTTCCTCTGGCTACTGAGTCTAGAGCCAGGAGGCCTAATCTCAGTATACAGAGTTGGTCATTTAAGACAGATGAGGAGAGAAGTTTTTGCAGGGTGTGTTGCAAATCTTTGGAATTCTCTACGTTCAAGTGGGTTGCAGGAGCTCAGCTGCTGAGTGTACCGACGAGGTCGATAGATATTTGGACACCTGACTGCATTGGGCAGAAGATTGGCATCGATCTGGTTGAATGCTGGAGCAGGCTCGGAGAGCCACTTGGCCTGTTTCGGTTTCTTTATATTGCCATCTTGTCCAAATGATGGCATACCTGACACTCCCTCAGCGCTTCACTGAATCAGCAGCCTGGGTCTTGTGTTTACCTGCCTGCAGTGAGAATTGAAACCACGGCTTACTTTCGGACTCGAGTGTACACGCTGCAACTGAACCAATGTTGATGACTTAAAAGCAGGCACTCTTTCTACAACTTGTGATTCTGCTCACGAGTTAAGAGAGGAAGATGTTATCCAAGCTATGTGAGTTAGCTTCGCTAGTATCCAACAGTTTTGGGAACCCTACAATAAAAACAAAGTGCTGGAAATGTTCATCAGTGGAGAGAGAAAGAGGTAATGCTTCAGGTCGATGAATTACATCCTAATACATTGCCAACTCTAGCCCTGCTTTGGCTTGGGTCACAGCTCTATGCATACCAGAACCTGACTGTAGAATGCGTACAGTCAATGTACCCTTGATGCACAAGATGTCCTTTGGGATTTTCTTGGAAAACAAACATAGAATGGTTCTGATGAAGAGTCATCAATCTGAAATTTAACCCTTGTTGTCTCTCCACAGGTGCTGCCTGGCCGGCTGAGTACCCCTGGCATTTTCTGTTTTTGTTTCAAGATTTCCAGCATTTGCAGTTTGCTGATCTTTAACAGGGATCCCGTAACTGGATTTGGCGAGGAAAATCGTGCATCCCTGCTGTTTCTGACCATGCTGAGAGCCAGTTTTGCCTGATGTCATCTGCTCAGCTAGCTGTGTGTAAACCAGATCTAAAGTTGACATCACACCTCTGGCGCACATAAGCGTTGGAAGGTGAAGTTACAGTTCACTGACCAGAACACAAACTACAGGCTGCCACTTTTAGTGGAGTGCTGCACTGCCTTTTGGCTAAGATGTTACTGAGAGCTCAATCCATCCTTTCAGGAGAGCTTAACTCGTTGCCATGGCCCGACTGCTCTAAGAAGTGGGGCTGCACAGTAGCGCAGCTAGTAGTGCCACTGCACCAGAGAGCCAGGTTCGATCCTGACCTCTGGTGCTGTCAGTGTGGAATTTACACATTCTCCCTGTGACCGTGGGTTTCCTCTGGGTACTCCAGTTTCCTTCTGCATTCCAAAGACGCAAGGGTCGGTTGGTTAATTTGCCACTGTAAATTGTCCCTTGTATGTATGTGAGTGTTGGAATCTGTAGGAGTTGCTGGGAATGTGCGGAGAGTAAAATAGGTGGTTTATTGTTGGTGCAAGCCAAGCCACGTTTCATATTTTTAATATTTCCTGTTTCCTTACAACATAAAAAGAGACCATTCAGCCATTCAAGTCTATCCTGGCTCACGGAATAATCCATTTCCCCCACTTAATTTACCTGTGACCCATTCTCTCCAATGCCCATTAACTTCACCCTGAATATCCATTACCCACCTACGTTCAGGGCACTTTACAGTGGTCAATTAACCTACCAACTTTTGATATGTGGAAGGAAACAAACATCCAGGGAGAAACCTGTGTGGTCACGGGGAGAACAGATCCACACAATGCTAGCGGTCAGGGTAAGACCTCTGTTCTCTTGGCTGAACATTAGGGTGGCACCATGCATAGTTAGTAGAGCCACTGCCTCACAACTCCAGTGACCCCGGTTCAATCCTGACCTCAGATGCTGTCCATGTGGAGTTTGCATGTTCTCCCTGTGATCATACAAGTTTCCCTTGGGTGCTCTGGTTTCCTCAATTCATGTGGGTTGGTAGGTTAATTGTAAATTGCCCCTTAGTGTGTAGGTGAGTTGTAGAATCTGAGGGGAATTGATAGGAATGTGGGGAGAATAAAATATGGGATTGGTGTAGAATTAATATAAATGGATAAACTTGCTGGGTCGAATGGCCTGACTCTATGCCGTATCTCTCCACATCTCTATGACTCTAAAAGCAGTGAATCCTTTCCAGTGCAAGGGCAAATACTGTGCAGGTACTGGAAATCTGTTTTCAGAACTCTCTGCTTTTACTTCAAGCTTGTCATTTTGAATTGAGAGCACTTGGCAAGTCAAGCAGCATCAGTGGAGGGAGAAACAGAGTTGAGCCAAAGACCCTTCCTCGGTTCTCTTCCCACAGATGCCGTTGGACCTGCTGAATGCTTCCAGCATTTTGGATTTTCCAGCATCTACGCCTTTTGTGCAAATGGTGTTTCAGGTTGGTGATCTTTCTCCCCAGAGTCCTGGCCACTGTCTCTCTCGGCCACCTTGTGAGAAAAGGACTATTAGTTCATTATTTTATTGCTGTTTTTGGATCTCTCTGTACTTTCTACCTAAATTACAACAGAAACTACACTTCAAAGTATACCAGTGCACTTTATAGCTAATTATGTATGTTCTGAGGTTATGAAAAGGGCTGTATAAGCACATCTTTCTAAAAAAATACTCAATAACCTCATTAACTATGTGCAGTTTCAGGAGGGGGTGGAAATGCAACCTTTTATTGGGAGTCTGCATTGGTGAACAAGACAAAAAGACGTTTCACCTCTCTGTGCATGCCTTGCAGGTGAGGGTGTCTGCATAGTAAACCTCTTCCTCTCAGCGGTGAAGCTAGTTCTGCTGAGTTAAGTTAATTCGGAGCACACCACTGATCAAATGTGGCATTTTTCTATTCTGCCTGGTTGGCAGGTAGATCGATTACTTTCAGTCAGCTTTGGTGTCTGTCTGTATCACCACCTCCCACAAGCCCAACTTCATCATTGGAAAGTGTGAGAAGTTTTGTGGATTTTATCACCCCTTACTATCGCAAGCATTCAAGCAGATGCCTCTACTACTTCCAGCCCTTGCTTTTTCTCCTTCTGATCCTAGGATCCCTGTTTCCCAACTACTCTATCTGGGAGTATTGCAAGCACATCTCTGCCCTGAAACCTAGCTCCTATTCTATCGAGATTTTACTCCCTCTGGATAGTCACCATCCCATCCCTCTCTTGGCTCTGTGCTTGTTTTGCTGAGTAATGTGTCCAGACGCATCTGCATTAAGGAACTATTGTTTTGGTGTTGTACAGATAGTAATGACCTATGGGCTAAGGCAGAGCACGGCTGGGATTGCTAGTGCTGGATGGATGTGGCCTTGGTGGTTTTGTCACATGACCTCTTTCCTCCAATTGTCCCACCTCTATCTTGTACCATTGGTCAAATGTTTTGCCTATCATTCCTCTAATCTGCTCTCCCAGCTAATTGGAAACTGCACGGAGTCTGGCACTTCTGACTGGATTTTTTATCCTGTCCCCCCTGCCCCCGCACCCCCCCCCCCCCCCGAGTTTGTGGCACAGTCCTGGAGGGCTGCCCAGCAAGCCTCAGTGCTGTGTATGAATTCCTCAGGGTTAACAAGGAAAGTAATGATTCATTTCAATTCCCACAAGTTTTAAATACACTCTGCTCAAGGGGTTGGCTCTACACAGAGAGACAGACAAAGTGCAAAGATTTCTATCAGTTCTTCTTGCTTCCATTCAGTCATAACTTGGATGGTAGTACTCTCACTCAGAGGCTTGGACAAGTAACACAGGTACAGGTCCAGCATGGTACAGGGGAAGAACTGTATTGTGGAGGTGACCAATTGAACAGAGGCCCAATTGCCCAGTCAAATGGAACTAAAAGGAAACTACTTTGAAGAACAGAGGAGTGATCCTTGCAGTCCTGACCAATATGTATCTCATTCAATAATATCCAATCAAAAAAAAAACATATCGTTGTTACCACATTCCTCTTCGTGGGACTATGCTGTGTGGAAAATGGGTGTCATTTTTACCTGTGCTGTAACAGTACACTCAAAATTACTTCATTGGCAATAAGATGACTTGGGATATCCTGGGGTCATGGGAGGTAAGATGCCAATGGAAGTTTGTTATCTTGTTGGATTTTCCGGTGTAATGACCTTTTTTGTAATCCCTTTCTGACGCAGGTTTGAAACTTTCGCAAAACGACCCTAGTCTCTTGGCTTGAAACATGTGCAATGGGATGATTGTGCGGAAGAGCCACAGGCAACACCGAGCAACACTGATTTTGGTGCTCCTCATCTGCATCTCCAAAGGATTAGCGTCAAATGGTAGGTCTTAATTCTTGGGTGTCTTGGTGGGGAGCTCCATCCTGTGTGGTTTGCCAGGTCTCTTCCAACTGGCATGATGTGGGA
>JARFYF010000001.1:87705161-87716909 GCA_030265395.1 Rhina ancylostomus
AATTGAGAAATGCAATATTTTATAACTTTTATTCTTGAACTTGAGGACATTAATGCTGGGGAATGAGTGGACCTGATGTTAGATCCGGCTTGTTGCTGAACCACAACTGCTTATCTTTTCTAATGTGGGATGAAACAACCTGACCCACTTCATTCAAGAAGTGATCTGCAAGGCAGAACAGGTTCTGTATAAACGAACAGAACACAAGTGCAGATCCTGATGCCCTGCCTGAGGAAAGCCTTGATTAGCTTTTGATAGCTTGCTGCTATTGAATCTCGAACTATATTTAAAGGTCTCAGATGGTTAAAAGCATTTTAAAATTATTTAAATTAGAATATCTTAATAATTAAAAGCAAAATAATAATTTGAAAGGTTAGTGACAGCTTTTAAACAAGATTTGAAAGCTGGCACTAAATTGAAGTGGCAAGTTGGGTATGCCTGTTTGATATCCAGGTCATTTCTGACTGACCACATACAGAGATCTGAAACAAACTGAGCTGACATCTGCCTATTATTGCCACAATTTAAGCATTCAGTATCTTTATTTGTTATTGGACCTACAGCAATGTGCAAACTAGTGCAGACAGAATTTAAGGGTATATAAATGCAATGAACTGAAATTAAATTTGCAAAGCTCTAATTTAAAGTTCATTTTGCAATGAAGTCACTAGTCCATTCAGATTTTTTTGGGGGGAGGCGTTGGTTGGTTGGTAGGAAAAGGAGACTTAGTGCAATTCTAGAGCCAGTGACATTTAACAACCCACTGCCCTTCTGAAGTGGTCTGCTAAATTCAGCTTGCTTAAAAGTGCAAAACACTAAAACAGTCAAAATAATTCACTTTTACCTGTGTAATTTGAAAGATTTGGGTTTTTCAGTCTCATTTTGTCTTGATTTAATCTGACAAAGAAAGGAGTCAACAATCAGAAGATTTCGAACGACAGAGCAAAAAAAAAGCTTCCCTAAAATGATCAGCATGTAAATGCAGCACAGAGGAGCTGAAAAGTTCACCTGCATTCATTATTCTACAAGTGACCTCCACATTATGGCCAGTAGGGTAATGGAAATTTGCCTTTACAGAATACACATCACTGCAAAAATTTGAGAAACAATAAAAATTTGCTCAGAATTTGTGGGAAAAAGAAGTTTCAACTGTTTTCTTGATGCTTGCATGGATGTTTTGGCTTTCTTCTGGGAAAAAAAAAATCACAATACAGGCCCTTTTCTAGAAATGCAACCCCTCCCGATAACTTTGGGGGGGGGGGGGGGGGTCACCTATACCCTCCAAAAACCAGGGCTCATATTTCAGTTATCCAAATCCTGTTCTCCCATCAACCTGATGCTATAACTTATATTAGCTCCCAATTACACAAGTATCTGATATTTAAATTGTCACCTTGGCACTTTGAAATATTTCATGTCATCTTCCTGCTATGATTTAATGCTCTCTAGTCCCTTAACCCAGAAACAATTGCACTCCAAGTGTGGCCTTTTGAGCATCCCCAATTTAGTTGTTCCACAACTGCCAGTTGTGACATTAGGTGAAGAGTACTTTCTTAAAATCTTGGCATCTCTATTCCACTATGGCACATCTACCTTTCTGGACAATAAGTATTAAATGTTTTGATGGAGAGGCAACAAACATTTATATTTTTAGAAGCAAAAGTACTAAATTTTTGGTCTTTCACTCAGATGTCATGAGGAATTAAAGTCTGATGAACAATCTTGTGAAGTACCTTGGGGCATTTTTGTTACATCAAAAAAAAGTGTTTTAAAATACGTCAGTTGGAAAGAGAACAGGTAATCATCCAAGTTGCTGATACCAGGTTGTTGACATGAGTGTCAACATATCCAAGTAGCAAACACCATATAGGTGGAAGTTGTGGGGAAAATACAGACTAAGGAGATTAAAAAGATTATGTTTTAAAAAATTACAACTGCTGACTTCAACAGGCAGTACTGGAGTACGAGAAAAAGAGATCAAAAGAAAAAGTACTTACTCATCTTTGTAAGAATCTTCAGCTTTCATTTCTGATACATTGGACTGTGCACCAAATTCCCAGGTAGCAACCCCCGAGTTTGTTACAATGTTACCAGCTGCACAGTTCTGAAAGTTAGGATGAAGACTTGCAGAGCAGGAAATGTCCAATGAAACATTTTTATCTGTGTAAGAGGTTTGGGGTTGTGCAGCCAAAATTGACATATTTCTGGGCATCTGGGTTTGAAGATCCAATTTGTTCTTTGGGAAAAAAAAGTGACTTAATTTAAATAAGGAATTTATACAATTACTCTTTGGGCAGAAAGTTATGCTGCATTATGAAAGCAAACCCAATCCCAAACAAAAATAAAATCTCTGTACCATATAATGATTTCTACTAATTATGTGCTCAAGTACTCTCGTGCCAAGAAGTTAAAGTACTTAATCCTAAAACTCATTTGGTTAACCTTCCTGTACCATGCTCACTGGTGGACCACACAGCATACATTACCATCATTAAATGATGCCCATTTTTAAACACCTGCCTACTTTCAAGCAGCCCACTTTGGCCTTATGGCAACACAAAGCCTTTCTGATTTATAATTAAGGAGGTACACTTCCACTCAGGTGTTAAAATATACGGTTTTAAATGATCTTCATATTTTCAAGTAATGAAGTAATCAAACTCACTCCTACTACAACCATGTCCAGCAGTGATTCTCATTAGAGAAAAATCAAATCTAATGAGAATTATAGTATAAAATAATTTCATCCCTACCTCTATACAAGACTTAGTGTTTTGAGGTACTGATGGAGCATGCATATATTCAGGTATCATAAGAGAATAAAACATCAGTCTCTGTGGAAAGGGATACCCAAAAATATTTCTCACCCATGCTATTGACTAACCTTTTTGCAAGGTAAATAGGAGTGTGAACCAGAAGAGTTAGAGGACACTGGTTTGAGAGAGCTGTGGCATATCTTAAAACCGAATCAAGCGTATGATGCTCCAAACCAATGTTTGAAAGCACTAATTGTTTTGGTTCCTTATGGTTGATATTTTCCTTTTCAATTCAAAAAATCAGTTGAAACTACCACAGTTATGTTTAGACCCAGAACATTCCACTTTTAAAAGAAACTAAAACACATGTTTAAAATGTAAAGTGAAGCAAATCCACCACACATTTGAAAGTTATGTGGTGGGTGGAGGGCATCTTAGAAGAAATGCACACAATCCTCATGTTCTGGCCACAGCCAAGTGAAGAAATACTGTGATAAATAAGTTATAAGTTACCTGCTTGAATTAGGAGAAAACAGTGCAAGAAATATTTCCCCAATGAAAATGGATCATTCACTCCTGATAAATGGACAAGGTGTCCAAAACAAAAATAAACATCATTGGGCAACATGGATTGAAGCAAGCTTTCTCTAATCAAAAGAATAAAATTTTGTACTACAATTCAGATGTTCATACATGATGCACTTGTCTCTCTCTCACATTTAAAAAGGAGTATGGTATTTAACATGATTTTTGTCATGTCTGTTCCACTATATTTTTCAGTATAATTGCCTTCATGTTAAGTGTCTTTTTTTAAAAAAATTAAACAGCTTTCAATGGCTCTTTTTCTTTACAACTACCACAGTCATTTTGCAAGAGATTGCTGGGACAGAATAGTTGCTATTAAAGAATCAATACAAAAATATAGTTAAATCCAAAACCTAGCTTGATAAAATGGTACACAATAACCCAAAGATGCAAAGCTTTCAGGCAGTCTAAATTTTACAACAATACTAGGATTGGAGAATGTTGAATGAAGGCAAGCCAATATTTAAATTTAATATATTTAGCTATTATTTCACCTCATTGGTCATAATAGGAAACGTAAAAACAATTAGTAATTCTCGTTACAATGGACAAACCTGTTGTGCTTCAGGTTGGATACGCTCCTGCTGCTCTTTTATTCTCATTTCTGTCATGTGGATTAATTGCTCCATCTCCTCTTTTTCCTTTTTTAACTTCAACAACGTTTGCTCTTGTTCTGGAAACAAATACAAGGTAGAATTGGCAAGTTGTGACCATGGGGTTTCATTAATTACTATGCCAATCACCACAGTATTGAGTTAGCAATCCTTCTGGCATGCACAAGTACTAAAGTAATACTGTGCAGGGAACCCATTTCAGTTCTTCCTGCTACAGCTGTGGTGATTTTCTTTAAAAAAGAATCATGCTCCTCATGCAATAGCAAAGGTGCATTTTAAATGCATTGGATAGATTGCCCAGTCTCTGCAGGTCAAGCTCTCTTTACCCAAATACTAAGCACTTGTCATTTAACTCGAAGAGTGCCACATCAGTCTTCAACACCTTGAAGATCTGAACACCAAAAAGACATATGGAAGCTATTAATGTCCTGGCACAGGAGAGTGTCAGTAGCTCAGAAGCAAGAATTGGTTGTGCTCTCAGGGTGGCATTTGCTCCCAGAGTCTCTCACATTTCTCACAGCCAGACTTCTGCTACTTATGCCAAGACTTCCAAATCAGAACAACTCAAGAGTCAACTTTAATCTGCTGTTTTCTCCACTGCAAGAGAAAGTTACACTGGTGGGAAGTTCTGCAACACAATAGCAGCTCCATAAGCAACTTAGAATGCTATCATAGAAACCAGACACGGCTCATAACATCAATATCAGGTGAAATCTTCAGCACATGTTGATGGTCTGAACTAGACTCTGGACTACTGCCAGAGTCAAGGCAAGAGGTCACTGGCCCAATTGTCTCCACACACATCCAGGGAGACAATGGAGAGGTGACAAAAGACACCCTAGCCAACATGCCCAGAAAGGGCTTCCTCTTGCTGTTATCTTCTGAAATGCTGCTCCTTTGTCCACTTCTCCACATGGAGGACTTCAAGCAAGAGCCAAGCCCTCAATGGCCACATGTGGAGCACACAGAAGAAACAGATGTTTTTGGTGGTGCTGCAGAATAGTCTTATCGGTGGAATTGTAGGACTCCAAGGACACTCCCCACATCTCACTGGCTCCAGCTGTACCCTTGCTGTGCCGAGAGCTAACAGTTATTATTCGCTGACTGTCGGTGCTTTACAGAGTGGCACTGGAAATGCAGCAGGAAAAAAAATTTACCCAACAATAAAGGAAATGTGCAAGCATCCTGGAAACAAGGCAATGACAAATTTCACCTGTCCACAGACCAGACAATCAGGGATCTATGGTCCCTATGGCTCATCTGGTACTCCAGGTTCATACAGAGACCAGAAGGTCACAAGTACAGATCATCAGGAAGATGGCCCTTACATCCACAGCAATTGAAGGTGTGAAATACTGTGCATTTAAAATAGCAAAATGCATAACACTACTGAGAGACAGAACTAGCTCAAAGTGCAAGATTCCTCTATTGTTCAGACCTGAGCAAATCAAAACATCCTACAGGGATAAATAAGGCATCAGATTCAATGTAGAAAACAAAAAGTCAGGCAGTATTGACTCATTTCTTACATTGTACAAACCAATCATGCTGCATTAAAATGTTATGGGGAAAATTAACAGTCATGTTAATAATTAAATGAGGGTGACACCACAAAGTTATCTGCTAACAGGACAGATTTTCGTTTTGCCTTGCTTCAAGTTACACACAAAAAGAAAGCTTCAGAGGATACAAAATTTTTTTCCCAATTAATTTACATCACATTGCTTTATGCTTCATTTTCCATTTGTAATACATTTACAGCATGACAGCATTATGGACAAAGGTAGTGCTAGACCCAGAAAAGATGGTCATTTATCAGGTGAGGGGAAAAAAAAGAAAAAACAAAGATTAAATGTCAGCCCAACATAAGAAGAGATTCCTCTGCAACACATCTGTAGCACTGAGGACACCAGAGCATTCGATATATCAAAGTCTACAAAATGAGCGTATATGACCAGTTATTTTCAGTCTCTCAGCAAACCAAGCAGCAAGTACTTCAGTTATATTCAGCTCCACACATTATTGCCTTGGGTGCCACAGAGACTTTTCACCCAAAGCTTACTATAATGTTCAAGTCCTGATGCAACTATGAAGTGGCAAGCAGGGAAAAGACCCTTTTTAATATTCCTTATAAAAAAAATTCTTGTCATAGCAGCATCTTGTCAGGGAAGGAAAATTTGAAATGGAAAATCTGGGGAATACGAATATCTATAGTTGAAATCCTTGGATGAATGAACCAACATTAGGTTCTGTTAATAATGAACACAGAAGAGCATAAAATAAGAATGGCTAAATTTCTATTCCAGAAATGCATTTTCCGACATTATGTTGCAAGTATCGTTTTGGCATTTGCTCTGGATCCACATACAAAACTAAATAATTTGAGACAAGCGTCAGTCATCAAGGAATAGGCTAAATGGAAAACACTTCCAATGTACTAAGTACCTTATTAAAAATACAGCCAACGGCTCTTATATGATCAAGTTCTAATTCAATTAAAAAGGTTTTTATCTAAGTGCAAGATCACAAAACCAATATCTCTAAGAAAAAGTCTGAATTCACATATTTATGGATTAGCAACTTTGTTGCAATTATCTGGAACACTCCCACACATTTAACAATTCATAAACTATTGAAGTTGAAACAATTTCATTTGTATATTGGCTTAGGAGGAGGAGTCAAAAAATACTATGTTTAAACAGTACTAACACTAGCCATCTTATTTCAGTTTTACTTAATTAACTGAATCTATCTTCCCCAATGACCCTGCTGGCATTACCAATTCATGAACAACCACTATGCTGCCATACCCTTACTTTTTTGAGAATAATGGCTGAAACTTAAAATAATTTTAGCAGAAAAATAAAAGCTTTACATTAATGAGTTCTGATAAGTATTCAGCAAGTTTACAATTAAGAGCAAAGACAACAATACCTTTACAAATAACTTTATATTTCTTTTTGAATTCCTCTGCTCGAAGTTCTTCAAAAGAGAACTCACGTAGTCCAGCATAGACCTTGTCTTTTGAATACATGGATACCACCATTTTTTCTTCTTTGCAGTTTTGTAACTGCACTCTAGCTAGTGGATTTGCCTCTTTGCTGGGTTTACGTGCACTTAACACTGGAGTGAATAAAGGCTCAATCTTACGAGGAGTTCTGCAATAGATCAAAATTTAGGGATAATATTTATATTCCAACCCATCATAATATAATAAATTTTAAAATACCTTTCCCTGAGCGGCTACATTCTACAAAAGTCAGGAAACAAGAAAAGCATATTATTTAGTTCCCTTCTCTTTTCTATCACAAGCCACATCTGAGGAATGGCTACACAAGCTGAAGATAAAAGACATTTACAATTCATGCATGACTGAATCAACACAGTGAAAAGCAATTCAATATTGCATAGATATCATTGACGTTTCTAATCTTGGCTGCCAAAATAAATTTAAAACAAGAGACAATTCAAAGCTTGTGTTTTTGAAAATGTACTAAAAACAAACATGAAGAGGCAAAAGGTTAATTTTAATTTCTTTCCTCCTCTCTCAATTCAAAGTACTCCTAGATTAGGGATTGTATAGCTACGATAGCAAGCCCAAACTCCTCAAAGGTTCATTGACATAAAATATTACATGTTTCTCTCCACCATTGCTCAGTCTGGTGGAATGCATTCAGCATTTAGTCATTTCAGATTTTCAGCATTCACAGTCTTATCTACTAAAATATGTTCAACCTCAGAGCATCCGTGAACTTTTGTTTTTAAATTCAACCCAAATCTGAGTGATTGTTTAAATCATGAAGAGATGGACTACCAATCTTAAAATGATATTCGCTAGCTTACACATACGTGGTTTCCACATGTGCAGATTCCTCCTCATAAAGCTTAAAGTCAGGTTTGCTGGTTGAAAAAGCTGCAGAAAATGAAACTGAATGCAAGTTGGAACGCTGGGGTATCTAAGAACAAAAAAAAATGCTTTCAAAATCAGCTGAAAATATTTGCCAGATGCATTACAAAGCTTTCTTAAAAAGCAAGTATATTGATAAGTGGTTAATTCTACTAATTCAGGAGACAGAAGTCATTATAGTGATATGTTGGCACAGAAACATTCTGACGAAGATTGAATGAGTCTGAATGGTCTCAGAAGAATGTTCCATTATACTCAACACCTTACCAAAACAATACACAGGATGCACTTTAGCTTCGAGATACATCAATGATATAATCTTACACACCAACGAATGATTTTCCTTCCCAGTACATGCTTAAATTGGATAGTTAAAAATGTTTTTGGGCCATGAAGGAAGTATTTAAAAAAAATATCAACTACAATACAGCATTAAACAGAAACATTAAGTATTGAAGCTGAACATCAACAAACCCCATCAGGATACCTTGGGCTATTCACCCAAAATACCCAGTGCACAATAAATTTAAACTCTCAACTTAAGATATTTTTCATTCCAAAGCCAGTGACCCTGAAGAATAAAATGGAACACGGTGGTCCCGCCTTACTTCTGAGACAAGAACAAAACAAAGAGGTTAAGCGGACATTCTGAATGGAACACTCCTTCACATACTCCACTGTTGAAACTGTCATCATTCAGTTGAATTATTAGACCAAGACCCCTTCTGTTCAAACAAGGGACATTGCCGGTCAACTAGCCAATCTTTATTCTTCAATCAACAGAGTCTGCTCATTGTAATACAATGGCATACAGTTACACAACGAAAAACAGCCCTTCAACCTACCAAGTTTGTACCAACCATCAAGAACCCACTTATTCTGCCATATTCAAATCCCCTCAGATTCTACCACTCATCTACACACTAGTAGCAATTTATAATGACCAATTAACTTATCAACCTGTATACCTTTGGTAAGTGGGACAAAACCTGTAGTTACAGGGGTATCATGCAACTCCACACAGACAGCACTAGAGGTCAGGAGTGAACCCAGGTCTCTGACCTGTGAAGGCAGCAGCTGTAAAAGCTGCACCACTGTGCTGTTCCTATAGAAGCTTTTTGTACACAAAATCTGAGTCACATTTCCTGCACTGCAGGGTCATTTCAAGAATTACTTAACTTGCTCTCAAGTACTTTGGAATCCCAATCATAAAGAGCTAATTACATCTTTTTAAAAAATTTGAAAGGCAGATAAATTACAAAGAATATTAAACACTGAAATCTGTTCATAAATGATGAGGAGAAAGAAACTGAAAATGTGATAAAGGGAGACTATGATTGGGCTGGACTTGGGCAATGCAAGGAGACCAGCTTTGCTCTTGAAGTAAAATTGATCAATTAAACAAAAACTAACATTTGAAACAAAGGATAAAAATTTCCAAGGGGAATACTCTGTATGATAAAGTTCAATTAAACTATCCTAAGAGCTTAAACACTTCAAAATATTCAAACTCAAATTAGTGTTTTTTTTTAAAGTTGACAGTTAACTACAGTTTCCTTACTAACAAAGATGGGCAGCCTTGGCTGATCTTTATCTAGTTTTGATTTTGCTCTTTTCAATATGTAAACATGATTTGAATCAATCACTTTGGAAACTCATACCACATGGATCACATGAGAATTACATTGATTTTCTCACCAGGTGAGCCAATAATACTGTCAAGAATAAGGCAGATCATTTAGTTTTAAATATTCAAGATGACTAAAATAAGCTATTTCAGAACTAAAGTGCATTTTATACACTAATCTATTTACACAAAGCAAGGTTCCATAACTAGAAATTTAAATGAATAATTAGTTTTGAAGCATTTGGAGGAATGATGGCAAACACAAGTAAACTTCGTGGCATTCTGTATTAAGTAGCGCTGAAAAAAAAAGGTGCAATATTTGATTGAACAGGAAAAATAGCACTCCTGTTCAGTGTTTCAGGCAAATGACAATGCAGTTTACTTGTAATACAAAAAAAAAGTGTTAAACCAACATTCTGTACTCAAAAAGTACACAGTTGGTCTTCAACTCAGTCTTTGGCAAGGATGCTAGAATAATAACATTGAGCCAAGAGGTGATTATATCATTACCAGTTTAAAACCCTTTACAGCCATATCCTTCTGACTTCATTGAAATACATACCCCTGAAGTATTCCAACATCCTGGCTTTATTTCATTCTCTTTAGCAGAAGTTGAAGGTAGTGTGGACCATTGCCCCTGTGTTAACCTCAGTTGGTCTGTAGGCTGGTTGCACAACTGGTTTTCATTGAACACTTCAAAAGTGGCACACTGTTCCTGAGTGGAAACCACCTGTTGTCCAAGTCCTCGGCTTTGTGCTAAGAGGTAAACAACTTTATTCACACTCTGCTGCAAACCAAAGTTCTACATCAGAACAGGCCCTCATCATCAACTCATTTTCTCTGCATTTGAATCACCATCCTTGGTGCAAAACAAAAAATTATATAGCAGCAGGTTAGATGTTAAACTTTAAGCAAACTGTTTTAGCCTGAGCTGGAGTACTATGACCAAATCAGGTCACCACATTTCAATAGGATGTCAAGGCCTCCATGAGACCAATACTAGAATATTGCCAGATGTTAGAATAGTTATGAAGAGCAGAGAGAGGGGATAGAATTGTGATTATGAAGTTATGGAGAGAGTTAGCAGTTCAAGACTGAAGGATTTTGGCAACGTTGCTAGGAATGCTTGGTATGGAGATATGGCAGATGGGCCTTTAACAAGAGAGGAGGATTTAAGTCTTTCTGAATAGGAAAGAGGAAAGCTTTTAGAAATAAATTCAGTGTTGTCATCCAAAAACCTGAAAGGATGGTAGAAACATTCAATAGCAACTACTAAAAGCAAGTAGGATAAATAGAAAAATGTTTCAGGGCTGCATGACTAACTGAAAAGTATTTCCCCCCCCCAACATGCCAAATGATTTTTTCACCACTGTTTGACTAAGGTGGTTCCAATAAGTAAGAACAAACTTCCAATGGATCAGTCTTAGAAACTACTTACAAGATTTCAGGACAGCACACCTTCAGAGCTCCTGGCTCACTGTTCTGGCAACTTGGGTTCAGTCCTGACCTCCAGTACTGTTTGTGTGGGGTTTGCAAGTTGTCCCTATGGTGACACTGGTTTCTCCCCCCCCAGGTGTGTTGGTTTCTTCCCACATCCCAAAGGGGTGAGGTTTGATAGATTAACTGGATTTTCCAGGTGAGTAGTAGAATTTTGGAGAGGGTAGGAAAGATAGTTGTGGGGAATGTGCAATAATAGGGTTGGTGCAAATGGGTGCTTGATGACCAACATGGATTCGACAGACTAAAGGGCCTGTTCCTGTGCTGCATGTCTCAAATGATCTCCAAGCCAGAGCAACAAGAACAAATTAGAACAAACCATGTCAGGACACAACCATCAATAACAGGTGGAAAAATGCAAGGGAGTGAGAAAGAAAAATCTAGACACAATCTAATTTCACTACAACTTTCAGCTTTCATGCACATTAATGCAAGTGCCAAATTAACTTTCAGCAGCCCATCACCCAGCTCAAAATATCAGAGACCAACTTTGGCTCTCCACTGTACCACATACTCAACCCCCACAATGACCACAGGAAGTGGGTAGTAACAGTGGTGTCAGTTTTTTTTAAAAATCATATTGCAGAGTCTATGCAGCAGGAAACAAACTTACATCTCTCAGAATTTCCAATCCTGTTGACTGGTGCCAAGGCTTTCTTTTGCCCCCTGCGTTTGAGATCTCCAAGAGTAGTTCTTTGTGGTTGAACAGGCTCAGGAACTAATTCTTCATTAGTTCCTTCATTTATGGAGGCAACAACTTGC
>JARFYF010000001.1:87887207-87901347 GCA_030265395.1 Rhina ancylostomus
TTTTCTGTCTTATGTTTGGTCTGTGTGTGTGTGTGTGTGTGTGTGTGTGTGTGTGTGTGTGTGTGTGTGTGCGTGCGTGCACGTGTATGGTAAGTAAATGTGTGTGTGTATTTGTAAGTACATGCTTTTGTATGTGTATGTGTGTGTAAGTACATGCTTGTGTGTGTGTGTGTGTGTGTGTGTGTATGTATGCATATGTATATGTTAGTGGGGAGGGTATGATGCACACATTAAAAAAACAGACTATCCATATCTCCCTTCATCACTGTTCTGTGAAGGAAAGCTCTACATCTCACCACCTTTTGGTAAAGATGTAACTGCTAATTTATGTATTCCTTCTTTTGGTCTTCCTCCTTAAATGTACATTCTTACAGTATCTCTTATAACCTTGGGATGTCCCAAAGTGCTTCACAATCAATGAGGTGCAGCTGCAATGTGGGAAGTGCTAAAGGCAAACTGCATATAACAAGGTACCACTGATAATGAAGTGACACTGATGATCAGATAACCTGTGAGGGTGATAAAGAGTTAATATAGACAAGAACACCTGGGAGAACTCTCCTGCTCTTCACTAAAGTATTGCAGCATCTCTTAGGCCTATGTAAATGGGCAGATTCATCTAAAAGTGGTACTTCTGATAGTGCAGCACTCCCTCACATTGGAGTATTGGCCTGGATTTTGTGATCTGTGTGGGATTTGACACTAAAGTCTTTGTATTTAGAGGTGAGATTGCCATCAGATGAGCCTTGGCTAATGCCTAAGGCACGCGTGGATTCAAAACATCCTTTATAATATCTCAAAGTGATAAATAATGAGCCAGCTTGTTGCTGCCACTGTTGGCTGAGCAGTGAATGTTCAGGACATTCTCTTCCACTAGAGCTGTGAGATCTAACACCCACTGAAGAGGCACCCTCAGAAGAAATGTCAACTAGCATTATGTACTCAGATTCCAAAAGGAATCTTGAACCCATGGACCTCTGACTCTCAATTGGAATTGGTTTGTTATTGTCACAATTACCCACGACACCAGCTGAGATCAGATGGCAAAAGTAAAGCTGGCACTGGGCCAGAGAACAGAAATACCAAGTCAGTCCTATAGATTGTTAGGACATGTGGGCACATGTGTGTGCATACAAACACACACACAGACACTCATACATACACACACATACACACTCATACATACACGCACATACATACACATGCAAAGACACATACACACATGCATACATGTGCACACATGCATACACATACACATACACACATACGTGCACATACACATACATAGACATACATATGCATACATACACAAACATACATACATACACACAGATACACACACACACACACACACACACACACACACACACACGCGCACACACTTGTACAGATTTCAGTCTACAATTGCAAACAGCTCAGGAATGACTTAAGGGAATGTGATTCTCTGAATTCAAGAGTGCAGATGTGTGAAGATGTAGGGATTTTCTTTCCCCACATCAGAGAAACTAAACAATGTCTCTGCCACACACAAGTCTCCTTTAACCCAGCTTGCAATAAGCCTGTCAGTATACTAGGCTGTTACTTTCTCCTTCATATACTTACATAACTCCTCCTGTGGAGCATCTATTTTAGAGTCATAGAGCCATACAGCACAGAAACGGGTGCCTCGGCCCACTGAGTCTGCACTGATATTCAAGCACACATTTACACTGATCCCATTTTATTCTTCCCAAACTCCCATCACCTCCCAGATTCTACCACTCTATACACTAGGGACAGCTTACAATAATCAATAAAGCTACCAACCCACATGTCTTTGGGATACGGGAGAAAACTGGAGCACCCGCAGGAAACTGAAGGATTGAGCCTGGGACACTCTACCTGTGAAGCAGCTTCTGTACCAGCTGTGACACAGGACCAATCTAGTTATCTGAATCCTCCTGTCGATGAAAGCTGTACCTTCTTAACATTTTTTGTGAAAGACATTTCTTCAGTTTCTTCTTGAAAAGTTCTTGGTTCCTTGGTTTGGTTCCCCCCACCCCACCACTTAAATTTACATTTCTAGAACACCTTTTATAAGCTCAGGTTGTCTCAGAGGTGCCATAATTCAGTGAAGACACCATTTCAGGGTTGGAAACATGGTGATCGATTGACACCAGCAAGCTCCCACAAAGATCAGTGTGAAAATAATCGGTGATGAGATGTAAAGATTGGCCAGGACTCCAGGGACACTTAAGGCCAATTCCCACGAGGTTAGACTGACCTGAGTTTAACACTCGAAAGATGCACACCTGACAGAGCCACATTCCCTCAGTCCCACACTGGAGTGCCCACGTCAGGGCCCTTGAACCCACTAAATTTTGACTCAGAGCCCTAAATCATAACTATTGGAAAATACATAACACTTGACTAATAAACCAACACAGCATCACAGAAAGTAGTGCAGTGAATGGCCAGTTAATCCATGTCTGCCGAGTTGAAATGTTGCCATTGTGGGTGCATCTACACTACATAATACGCCATCTGCTGCTGTCAGTGAGTGACTCCTGTCCTGTTGACCCTAAGCCAATTAGCTGGTGGGTGAAACTGGCCTTTGTGAATCTGGGCAGCTTTTTCTTTGGCTCTGTTGGATCCGGTTATTTTCAGATCCACAGGTTCTTTCAGGAGTGCAGGAATGAGTTTGAAAACAATTTGGTGTTTCACAAAGTTTTATTGGACAAGTTTAAAACAAAGAAGCAGTCACAGGGCACATAGGCTTTACTGCTCAGAGATGAGCTGAGACAAACGGAACTAAAGATTAGCTAGGGCCGGGGATGGGGCTGGTGGGGGAGGAGAACAAGAGGAGGATAAACAAAAAACGACACCTTTTATACCTGAGATAAGAGGTCCTCTTTAGCTAACAATCGTCCAATCAGGAAACCGATTAGATACCCGTGACCAAACCAACCAATGGGAAAACACATATACACCTGATGGACGAACCAATAAGCTAGGAAACGGCCATTCCTTGTGCAGCCACTTGAGGTGTATTAAAGACTATACATGTTAAAAAAACTAATTAAAGCAGTCGAATCCAACAGCTCACAAGCGGTAGCATCAGGCTGGCAGCACAGCGAATTACAAACCCACTTTGGTTGGATAGTAGGGCGGTGCAGAGGCACAGCTGGTAGAGCTGCTCCCTCACTGCTCTGCTCCCTCACTGCTCTGCTCCCTCACTGCTCTAGCAACTCGGCTTCAATCCGGACCTTGGGTGCCGTCTGCATGGAGTTTTCACGTTCTCCCTCTGACTGCATGGGTTTGCTCCGGGTGCTCCGCTTTCCTCCCACATCCCAAAGACATACAGGTTGGGAGGTTAACTGGCTGCTGTAAATTGCCACTGTTTTGTAGGTAAGTGGTAGAATATTTGGGGAAGTTGATGAAGATGTGGAAATAATGAAACGGGAATAATGTAAGATGAGTGTAAATGGTCAGCATGGAATCAGTGGGCCAAAGGGCCTGTTTCCAAGCTAGATGACTTGATGAGTGGTACAGCTACTGGCAAATTGTCTTGGATACCTCATGTGAATGGAGGCACCTTTGACAGTGCCCCACCCCTTATCAACCTGGATCTGTGCTTTTTAAAGCTTTCTTGCAAATACTAATGTACTGCTGGGAATTCTGTCCCCTACGAGTACTGAAACCTTCTGGCAACTTTCTTCCTCTGTGGACATTGGCACATACTTAGAAATCAGTGGCTCTGCAAATATTTGCATGGGAGGTTGCCATCAATATTGACACATCTATTAATGTTAAGTGGATAACTGGATTTATTTAGATAGTGGATTGGTTAGTTGTCTACTGAATGCAGAGTCTAACAGACACTTTGCCCCAAACTATTGTTACAAAGCTATTGAGTGTCTGGGGATAGCTGACTGAGGTGTGAGAGATGATGTAGGTTTGGCTGAATCTTGGATTTGCCTGGAGGGGAATGCTCGGAATGGTCCTTATTGGAAAGGCCGAACATAAAGAGTTTGAGGCTGCAGTATGATATATATGTACAACTGATGTTCTGTGTGTTGTTGTCTGAATCTATGTGTCTATGATGTTGCTGTAAACAAACTTTTCATTGTACCTGTACCTCAACGAACTTGTGCACATGACAATAAACTCGACTTGACAATAAGCTTGACCTGACTCGACTGACTACTGGGGGGATGTAGTGTGACTGAAGGCTTTGATTCAGCAAAGTGGCAGGGGCAGTTTACAGTGGCCAGTTAACCTACCGCACATCTTTAGGATGTGGGAGGAAATTAGAGCACCTGGGGGAGACACACACGGTCACGGGGAGAATGTGCAGACTCCACCCGAGGTCAGGATAGAAACTGGATCATTCAGATATAAAATAATGTGACTGCGACGAATCTGAACCCAACCCAAACCAGAATATTTTATCAGAATATATGTCCAATTCAAGCCAACTCCAACACATACTGTTGAGGCCCATCAGAATCAGGTTGGTAAGCCAGGCTATGCACCAGGCTACACTTGTGTATAAGAGAAAATATCATCATTCAGCAAGTCTTGCAGTAGCGCAAGACACCTGGAAGACTTAGTGCTGCAGTTAGGTCTCGGGGAATCAGAAATATAAGTTCCTTTGAAATCCAGGGTTTGATGCCTCTGTGCATTGTATCATTACTCTCGTTCTTCTTCTGCTGAAGATATTGGTCTAGAAATTTGTATACTGTTCAGAATTATTGTGTCCATTCCTGGCTGTCTTAGTGCCCATTGGGAAATTTGACTTCTGACTTTTTGGTGGCATTTTTGTTTGCCATACCAATTGATTGTTCCAGGGTAAAACTCCCCCAAACGTTGTCAGTAGTTTCCGGCATGATTTTCGGCCTCACTAGTCTGAGAAGCACAGTTCTGATTTGCCCACAGAACAGCCAGTTTTACCAGCCCTGTTTCCCCTGAAACCATGTCATCAAGCCAACACTCAAACTGCATTCTTTAAACTCACTGAGATCTGTGACTACCTGCGACCTCAAGCACAGTCTTAGGTGTGTACCTGGACCACTTTGCTCGCGGAGGTCAGGGTCACAGCCCCTCTCAGTTTCCCAGCATCAGGACCATTCCACACTGTGGATCTACACCACATTTCCCAGTTTGCTGCTCACTGCTTCATTAGGGTAGTCCCTGACACCCAATATTCAAGGAGAAAAAATTTCATCTACTTTTACTTCCATTCTCAAGAACAGGCAGAATGTGCACAGATAATTTCAGGCTTCCTCAAAGCGCAGGCATTCATAGACTGCATTCATGACCTTACTGAGCCGTCTTTAGCAACCTCTGAAGTACCTTCCACTGCACTTAGAGTAGCTCTGGAGTATCTCCGTGGTCCCCATGAACAAAGAATGTCATTGGAGCATCCAATCATTCAGTAGCCACACTCTCCTAGCTGGAAGAGTACTGTCAGTATTGTGGTGCCTTGGGATCTTTTGCATCTACTGTTGTTGCTTCGATTCAATATCTTGGCTGAAAGACAGTATCCTTCCTTATTCCAGGCCCTTCAAGGATAATGAGACAGGTGTTAAAAGCCAGTTACATCATAGGCTGAAGGTTTGCCTACACAGCTGGAAGTCTGGAATCTATGACCTTGGCAGCACTGTGTGGAATTGCAATTGCTCCAGTTTGATTTAATGGATCCCTCTAATGGCAGCGTCTCCAGTTTGCAGTTATCTGAAACTAGTTTTTGTGCCCAGGGTAACCAGTGAGAACTTCATGGTGCCTCTGTGCTTGGTGATGTCCTGTGGTAATGTGGGGAGCTGCAGCTCCATGGCCTCATTTGAGGACAATGTGGGTTGAAACCAACAAATAACATGGCTTATTGTAGGCAGCATGGAAGGTCACACAGGCGCGGTTACTTTGGTTAGAAGTTAAACCAGGCATGAAACAATTTTTCATTATTTACTCCATTGAAAACACACAAAGAATTTCATCAGCTTCATTAAATTTCCCCTGAACCTTCCCTGCCCTTTGGAGAGCAATACTACCAATATTCTCCAGTGGAAACGTGAGTACTCTTTACTGACATGGATCGTTAACAAGGAAGAACTATAAACTGGGAGAGAACAATAAGCAACATTTTGTAAAGATTTATTGATTCCTTTAGAACTGTTGGGCCTGATCTTCTGCCTTCTACTGCTATTCCAGTCTTTGCAGGTAACACCACTTGGAGGTATAGGCAGCTGTTATGGGAGGGAATAGCTGGTTCACAATTTAAAGATTACAGTACCAATACATTTTCATAACTTGCGGTACTTCAATGAATTCCCATCTTTCCATCAACCAGTTTAAAAAAAAGATTAGTGTGCTGTTGCTCGTAAGAAAGCTTAATTCTTATTTTATGTTTTCCTTACAAAATAGAGGGAGGCCATTTCAACTCATCGAGTCTATCGTGACTCACAGAGTATTCCTATTCCCCCGCTCAGTTTCACTGTTCTCCGCGCATTCCCATCAACATCTCTCAGACTCTACCACCCACTTACTTTGGAGGAATTTGCAGTAGCTGTAATCTACCAATCTGCATGTCTTTGGGATGTGGGAGGAAAACCGTGCAATCACAGGGAGAATGAGCAAGCTCTACATGGACAGGATTGAAGGTCAGGATAGAACTCGGGTCACTGGAGCTTTGTGAGGTAGCGGCTTTACCAGCTGCAACATGGTGCCACTCAAATGAGACCTGTGGACCCTTTCCGTGTCCAAAGACCACTGTGAATAACCTCTAAAATCAGCTGACAGCCATTAATGTCCTTTTCGTAGGCCAGTAAATGACTTAAGAATGGGTCATGCTGACAAGGTCACATTCATTGTTCCTCACCAGCTGCCTTGAGAGGTTTGAAAGAATGGGGGACTGGAGATCGTCTGTGGAAAACAATGAGCAAGTGTGCTTGGCAACTTCACAGTCATTTCTAATATATTTCCTCAAATGTTTCTTCAATCATCTGGGTAGCCACTATAATATCATAGCCAACAATAATATCTAAGGTGGAGCATTGCTGGCCTGTTGACCTGATCAGATAATATAGAATATCCAGTATTTCGAACTTGCTTTATTTTATTGTATCAACACTTGTCTTCCCTCCCATCCCTGTGCCACCCTTAGAAATGGATCTCTTCCTGGGCACTCACTCACAGCTGCTGTTTGGCCTTTGATGACTTAATAATAATGTCCTGATTATCCAATAATTTAGGAATAATAAAGTGGGTTTAAAGGCCAAAAATTTGGACCATCAGACAAAAAAAAAACAATTTTGAATTAAGAATGATTCTGTCATTGTATGTTCCTGAGGAAAAGGCAGAGCCTACAAATATTGGTTCTTCACTGTCTCTGTCCAACCTCCAGAAATGTGACTGTGGGTCACAGGGAGAAAGAGTTGCTCCACACTAGGAAAACTAAACAGTACCTACATGAGTATTTGAGTATTGTGAGTCGTGACAGCTCATTTATCGCTGGGGAATTGAATACAAAAGTAGGCATATTATGCTCCAATTTTATTGAGTATTGGTGAGATCACCTCTGAAGTATTGTGTGGAGCAATAGTCTTATTTATGGAAGAATGTTAATGCATTGGAAGTAGTTCAGATATACCTGGAATGAGCAGGTTGCCTCATGAAGAAAGGTTAGATAGGCTAGGCTTATATCCACTAACATTTAGAAGAATGAGAGGGGACTTGGTTGAAAGATTTAAGGTCACGAGGGGTCTTGAGAGGGTGGAAGCAGAGAGGATGTTTCTTCCTGTAGGAGAGTCTAGAACTAGGAATCTCTGTCTAAAAGTGAGTCACCCATTTAAGATAGAGAAGAGATTAGGTTTGGGTTTCTCTCAGAGGGTTGTAAGTCTTTGGAACTCTCTTCCTCCAAGGGCAATGGAAGCAGGGTTTTTGAATGTTTTTAAGGCAGTGATAGATACTTGATAAGACAGGTTACCATGGGTAAATGGGACTGCAGAGCTAAGATCAGCCACAATATTAGTAAATGGCTGGGCAGGGTTGAGGGGCCAAGTGGCTACCTCCTGCTCCTGATTTGTGTGGTCATTTGTTGATTTTCATTGTTTATGAAGCAAAGCCGACCAATCAGAGATCAGCTGATGTTGAAATGAGACTGACTGATCACCTTTAATGTGCAAAGACCTTCTTGTTAACCTAAAGTTCTGGAAACGTTGTTAAATCCTGTTGAAACCTTTGTGTTTTGTGTAGTTCAGAGATGAGAATGAATTAGGATCAGGCCTGTAGTTTATTTTTTCATATTAGTAGAGCCTACTCAAAGCCAAACTCACAATCTCACCTCCCACATCTGGGAAGAGAAGACATGCCAGGAAATCCCAGAGACACCATAATTGTGATCATTCTCAAGAAAGAAGAAACATCCCACAGTGGGAACCACAGAGGGGTCTCCCTGCTCTCTGCCACAGGACGTTATCACCAGAGTCCTCCTTAACCATCTCCTCCCAGTGGCCGAGGAGCGACTCTCTGAATCACTTGTCGATTCCATCCATCCAGTGACACAACTGACAGGATCATCAGTACACAGCAAGTTCAAGAGCGATGGAGCGAGCAGCACCAACCACTATACATGGCCTTTTTACACTCGATAAAAGACTTTCACTCCACCAATCGAGAGGAACTGAGGAGTAACGTTCTCAAACTTGGCTGCCTGCAGAAATACATCCCCAGCTTGTGTCTGATGCATGATATAACAGGTTCCCCATGTTCTCAACCGTTCTCAACTCATCTCAGTGCGAACTGCTGCCAAGCTTGCCTGTGTCATTGCACCAGCACTTTTCCTGTCACAATGCAGCATCCCACCTCAAACAAGCTTCCTGCATACGAGTTAATCTACAAGATCAATGCGAAACCCTTCAATCCACATCACCTCCATTCTAGGTGCCCAACCTCGCAGATAACACTGGTGTATGCACACATTCAGAGGCTGAGCTCTGTGTCAACATTTTCACATTGATTGAAGCATATGAGAGGTTGGGCCCTGCACCACACTTTTGCAAACTAAAACGTCCCCCACCAATCTCTCTAACACCTACTTCCAACAGTAAAACTACACAGTGACACCTTGGGAGGTGCCTCTCATTGACGGCAGATGTCAATGATGAAATTTGCCATCACCCTCAGTGTATCGGCATAGCCTTTGGTCACAGGAGGAACAGTATAAATGAAGGGCAAGACTGCATGCAGTTCTGGTTGCCCAGCTATTGGAAGGGGGTCATTAAGCCAAAAAAAATCCATGTGGCTGTTACTGAGATTGGAGGTTTTCAGCTATAGGAGAGACTGGATAGGCTGAGACATTGTTCGCTGGAGTGTAGGAAGCTGAGGGGTTTATATGGAGGTTTATAACATCATGAGAGGCATAGATGAGGGTCATGGTCTTCTTTCCCAGGGTAGGAGAATGTAAAAATAGAGGCATCGGTTTAAGGAGAGAGAGGAAAGATTTAAAAGGGATGACTGAGGGGCAACTTTTTCACACTGACAGTGGTGGGTATACAGAATGAGCTGCCAGAGGAAGTGGTAGAGGCGGGTACAACTACAATGTTGAAAAGACATTTGGACAGGTACACAGAATAGGAAAGGTTTAGTAGGATATGGGCCAAATGCTGGCAAATGGGACGAGCTCGAGGAGACAACTTGGTCGGCACAGATGAGGTGGTTTGATAAGCCTGTTTCTGTGCTGTATAACTCTATGACTCTATAACCTCAGACTTGGCAGGAAACCAGAGAGCGGTGATCCCTGCCTTCTTCTACCCTTCTGAGACATGGACTTCCTATGAGTCACCAGAGAGAGACCATCTTCACCACATCATTCGAGTGCACTGGGAAGATAAGCAAACCAGCATCGGCATCCTCTCCCAGTGAAACGTCCCCGGTGTTGAAGCCCTAATTACACTTGTTCAGCTCTGTTGGGAAGGCCACAAAGTTCCAGCCTCCTGAAACACTCTATTCCCAGCTCTGTCACTGGAAAGATTGCCAGGTGGATAGAGGAGAAGACTCAGGGATGTGAACATGTAGAACATCCCCACTGACTTCAGAGAAGCATCGTCCAATGACAATGCAAAATGGAGAAAGAGCATTCAGGGTGCATTAAGTCACTTCGGTGGAAGCACATGGAAATGAAGCGTCAACAGTGGAAGGAATGGCCTCCTCCCAAGCTATCCAACACTCACCCATCGAGCTCCTCCTGCCCCACCTGTGGAAGAGTCTGCAGGTCCCACTGTGCCCTCATCAGCCACCACAGAACCCACAGAACTGGAGAGGAAGCAAGTCACCCTCTGCCCAAAGGCACAGCCTTTAAAGAAGACGGGAAGAAAGATGGCACTGCGTGTCTTTAGGTGGGCCCTACTGATTACTTGACTATCTCCAGACATGGGAACTTGACATCAAACAGAGATTAGTTCTTGTCTGCCCATCAGAAGAGCTCAGCTGATGTCAAGATGGGACCAATTGGTCACCTTTACTGAACAAGAACCGTTTTAACAAAATAAAATTCCACCATCTTTGTGAGTTCCTCCTGAACCTTTTTCTTTTTATGGTGCGACTTGGGTTTAGGCCTGTAGGATATTTTGTCATGCAAAAATAAATATAAATCATTTCACATCAATTAGGCCCACTCAAAGCCAAGTTCCTTCCTGTTATGAAGCTTGGCAAGTAGTCAGAGCCCCCCCAAAGTGCCTGGGTTCACATTGGCTAGCCTGCTTCCCCACCCCCTCCTCCTTCCAACCTCAAAGCGAGGCATATATGTGAAGGTAAACATAACTTTATTTCATAGATCTGAAGGAAAACCACAAAGTGGCTGAACTAGGGTGCTTGCTCACTAAATATATCAGCCAGTGGCTAAATGGCGGAAGTGAGACCTACTGCATGGCAACAGGGCTGTGAGTTTGGACTCAGATGACTAAGCAGTTTACCTTTCATTTCATTGGCTGTAAACAGGCTTAAAGCCTACAGGGACCTAAAATTGCACAGGCCACTAAGCTTACAACTCAGTTGTGAGAGTTGAAATAATGAGCTGGCTCTGCAGGAGGAAGGGGAAGGTTGAGCTGAGGTAATAATTCTACAGTTCTCACCATCCACCACCCCACCATTCCTTCCTATCCCACCATTCTACAGTTCTCACCATCCACCACCCCACCATTCCTTCTTATCCCACCATTCCTTCCTATCCCACCATTCCTTCCTATCCCACCATTCCTTCCTATCCCACCATTCCTTCCTATCCATGACAGAGTTCGAGAACAGATACTTAGGAAGAAGATTCTAAACTTCTTCAACGTCACCCTCTTCACTCCTGTAACTTCTCCCCACCCAAGCTCTGTCACCCTGTTCTGCCTGTGGTTGCATTCATGTTAATCCAGTTCCCTTATCCCCTCTTTTACTTTCGCAATGACAATCTCAGTTAGACAGAGATCACAGCAACATATTTTTCTTGAAATAATAAATAATCCCAAGTATAATTGCAACACACAAGCTTGTTACGTTGCTGAATCTGTTTTAATTATCTAAAACAAAATTACAAAACCCTCTTGCATAATGTGATGAAAATGTTTTTGTGTAGTTGACCCAAGTATAATTGGCTTCTGCACCACACTCTTATTTAGTACAAAACTGGTCCTGGTGAAGTATATACATGCAAGTCTTTCTTTCTTTCATTCAATCTCTCGTTCTTCCTGAGGTTCCCCATTTGTGAGGTGCTGTCCAGTGTCCCAGTGCGCAGGTTTATTCTCATGCAGGAGCCTGGAAGTGTGAATTTTTAAACCTACCACTCACAGGGAGAACACCACTGGCCAAAGCTTTTTGGCTCACACCCTTGTTCCCCCAGGAGTGGAGCCATTAGTCAAAGACTTTGTTTTGGCGTCCCAGTCCAATTTGTGAAATCCACACTATTGTCTCAGTTGAGATTAGTTAAACCTGGGTCTATAATGTTGCTCACTCTCATATCGTCTGGTTAATCTCCAGTAGATGGCAGAGGGGTAGCCCAGGATATCTTCCTCTATGAAGTGACACGCACAGAACACGGTGGGAAATGAGAGTGGGAACATCCACACTCTAACTACGGGCACTCACTGCCAGGCAGGATCAGATGGCTGATGCTGCCAGCTGCAGGGAAGGGTGGGGCAGGGTTAGTGTGGTGAATGGTGATTGTTGCAGTGTATGAAAATCAAAACTACTGCAGATGCTGGAAGTCTGAAATAAAAGCAGAGAATGCTGGAAACACTAAGCAGGTCAGGCAGCATCAACGGAGAGAGAAACAGAGTTAATATTTCAGGTTGGAGACCGTTTTTCAGACGTTAACTCTGTTCCATTTACCACAAAAGCTGTTTGACCTGCTGAGTGTTTCCAGCATTTTTCTGGCCATCATTACAGAAGAGGTTTGCTGGTAATTCCCTCCTTGTTGGAGGATGTGAGAAGATTGTCCTTGATATAGAGGATGAAGGGAACTCATTGCTCATCCCTGAAGGTGGTCGACCATGCTAGGGACGACTTGATCCAGTGTGGACATTTCCAAAACTCAAGGCAAATGGGACACCTCTTACAATGTGCACTAGAATTACGGTATTCTTGGAGATGTGGAGGACACTTGTGGTAGGGCAGCATCTTGGTGCAGCTAGTAGTGCTGCTGCCGCCTCACAGCTCCAGCGATCCTAGGTTCAATCCTGACCTCTGGTGCTGTGTGTGTGGATTGTGCATGTTCTTCTTATGTCTTTGTGGGTTTCCTCCAGGAACTACAGTTTCCTCCTGTATCCCAAACATGTGCTGGTTAGTAGATTATAGCTACCGTAAATTGTCCCTGGTGTAGGTGGGGTGGTAGAATCTGTAAGGAGTTGATGGGAATGCAGGGAGAATCAGTTACAGAGAAAATTCACTGGGGAATGGGACCGATGGATTGCTCTGGGATCTGGCATAGACTCAATGAGTTGAAACAGAGTCAAAGACAAAGTTGAGTTGTCACATGCACAAGTGCAATAAAAAACTTACTTGCAGCAGCATCACAGGCATATAGCATCAGATACACAACATTCACAAGAAAAACATAAATTAAACATAAATTATACACAATTTTTACAAGAAAGAGCACAATTAGAACAAAAAAAAAGTCCATCAACACACACAAAATGCTGGAGGAACTCAGCAGGTCAGGCAGCATCAATGGAAGGAAATAAACAGTCGACATTTTGGGTCGAGAGCCTTCATCAGGACTTCTAGTGCAAAGTGATCAAAGTGGTCATAGTGTTGCTGTACTGAGGTAGTGATTAGGGTTGTGCAGGTTGGTTCAAAAACCAAATGGCTGAAGGGAGGTAGCTATTCTTGAACCCGGTGGTGTGGGACCTTCAAGCTTCTGTACCTCCTGCCCACTGGTAGCTGTGAGATGTCATGGCCCTTACAGTGGGCATCTTTAATGTTGCCTTCCTGAGATAGTGCCTCATGAAGATACTACTGGTGGTGGGAAGGGATATGCCCGTGATGTACTGGGCTGTCATAGAGTCAGACAGCACAGAAACAGGCCTTTCGGACCAACTGGTCCATGCCATCCAAGATTCCCATCTAAGCTAGTCCCACTTGCCTGTGTTTGGCCCATATCTCTCTAAACCCTTCCTATCCATGTACCTATTCAAGTGTCTTTTAAATATTGTTAATGTACCTGCCTCAATCACCTCCTCTGGCAGCTCCTTCTATATACGGACCACCCTTTGGATAGTTTCCTTCTACGTCATAATAGAAAATATGGAAGGTCATATTTTAACTCAAGGGGTCTGTTTCTGCATCCCTCTGTCTTTCTCTCTCTGTACCCTTTTCTCTATATTTCTGTTTTGCTCCGTTTCTATGTATGTTTCTAGTTCCCTCCGAGTGTTTCTTTGCATCTTCATTTGTCTCTTGTCTGACCATCATCCTCTTAGCTTCTGACTGTATTTTAACCTGTGTGAAACTGTGTGGTTGAATTATTTTCTGTTTTTGTAGATCCATTATCTATTTCTTTCTGTACCTGTTTCTGTCTCTCTCTGTGTTTATGTGTGCCACTATCTCTGTTTCTCTGTGCACCTGTTTCTGTGTTTCTATTTCCATCCCTTTGCATCTGTTTCTGTATGCTGTACAATGTGTT
>JARFYF010000001.1:88195573-88205867 GCA_030265395.1 Rhina ancylostomus
TGAAATTGAAGAAAGGGCCTTGGCTTCCATCTGGTTATTTGAAACCAGTTTCCCTTAGGTTGCTTCTCTCATCAAACTCAAGTAAAGTGGCTTAGCACTCCTGCTGCCTGCAACGTACCATCCAAGATCTACTTGGAGGAGTTAGATCATCTTTTGCACCTCCCTAGGAATTGCACAGACTGTGCCAGTAAAGAAGGGGAAATGAGTCAACCTTTTTATCCTGTTGCATGCTATTAGAGGTGTCACCGAGAGTAACAATTCCCATTAAAGCTTACGTAAATACATCAAGGAAATGTGGCTCAGATCAGATGCCAGCTGGAGTACTGTATTAATTTCTGGGCATCCTACCACAGGAAGAACGTATTGGGTTTGGACGGATTCACCAGAAAGTACCTGGGTGCTAAATGGTTAAATTATGAGGATAGGTCTGACAGGGTTCTCATGAACCCTGGAACATCATGTCATCTGAGCTGAATGTTTCATATCTTAACCACTCCCCTCATTTTCTTCCGACAACCATTGCCACTTATGCCTCTGCCATTGCCATTGACCCCTATTCTGGACCTAGCTCTTGTCTCTGTGTTAGCCCTCCTTTGTGTTGCACACCCTTTACCCTATCTGCCTCTCACCCTCTCACCGTCTTACCCTCCCCTCCCCTCCCCCATTCCTCACTTTTGCATTTGCCCAAAACCCGTTACGTCTCGAACCATTTCCCAATTCTGAGGAAAGTCATCAATCTGTGACGTTAACTCTCTTTTCCCCTCTCAATGGGGGATGCCTGACCTGCTGTGTGTTTCCAGCACTTGGTGTTTTTATTGCAGAATGAAGGCTTCCATTGCCTTCAGTGGAGAAGATTAGTAAATTTTAAATTGGATCCAGGTCCAATCAGAAGGGCTCGTGCCGCCTTTTAATGTAGATTTTATATCCATGTAGCTTCTGCCAGACTGGGCTCAGCCACATTCTCCCAGCCATGGCACCCTCTCTTGTGCACCCATCCTTACAGAGCTCCTGCTGCTTGAACTCACTCACCTCCTTCTGTGCACCCACCCAATAGACTCCTGCTACCTGGGCTCACTCACTGTCTCCTGAGCACCGCATCCATAGGACCCTGCTATCTGGGCTCACCCACACTTCCTGAGCACCCACCCATGGGAGCCTGTCTAGCGGAAGCCCCTTTGCCACCTGAAGGCATATTAAAAAATCAAAATTGATCAATTGAGTTGGAGGGATTGGGGAGGTAGGAGGGTAATTGAGTTGGGGGCTTTGGTGTGGATAAGGAGCTTATTTGAATGGGTGGGAGGTATGGACAGGGCGTATGATTGACAAGGGTTTGGGAAACGGGTATGTAATTTGGTTGGGGAACTTGGGGGACAGGGATGTGAATAAACTGGGAGATTAGGAAGAGATGTGATTGAGTTGATGGGATTGGGGGGTGCAGGAGGAATAAAGACCTTACAATCTGTCACAGTGAGAGAATAACTCAGGACAGAAGAGGTTGTCATCAACAAAAGATAAGATTTCTTCATTAGTCACATGTACATCGAAACACACAGTGAAATGCATCTTTTTGCGTAGAGTTCTGGGGGCAGCCCACAAGTGTCGCCATGCTTCCGGCGCCAACATGGCATGCCCACAACTTCCTAACCTGTACGTCTTTGGAATGTGGAAGGAAACCAGACGACCCAGACGAAACCCACGCAGACTCGGGGAGAACGTACAAACTCCTTACAGACAGTGGCTGGATTTGAACCCGGGTCGCTGGTGCTGTAAAGTGTTATGCTAACCGCTACACTACCATGCCTGCCCTTAATTGGACAAATTTCTTGAGTTTTAATCACGTGACCTGCTGCCTCCATCAGCCCCTTCGATTGGCCCCCTTCCCCCAACCAATTTAGATGATTCCATCAAGCAGTTTTTATTTCCACATATTCCACACTCTTAAACAAAATGAAAAAAAGATTACAGAGGATTAAAATAAGCAATTTTATTTAAATGTCCTTACAATATGTTTCTCCTTATGGGAGTTTGTCTTTAATTTTTGGAGAGATGTGCATGGCCTGGAAGGTTGGAATGCACTGGATAGTGTGGCTTTGAGTTCACTGTGTTCACTGACACAATTTCCAGACCCATAGACTTTTATGATCCAAAAGTAATTTTAAGAAGGAGGAAATGAATATGGTTACTGAACTGCAGACAATGGGAGGACTTTTTCCTCTTTGTTCCAACTAACCCTGAGGCCTAGTCACAGAGGGAAGCCTTTCCCACCATTGTTTGAGTGAGAAAAACAGGAAATAATAGCTGGCTGGGGAACACGAAAGGCCACACAACAGACAATCAACGGCAACACCTTCACTCAGTAGCCAGGCAGGTACTGACATGGATAGATTCCAGAAGTCCATCCTAGAAAGACTTGTTTACATCAGGAAGACTTCTCAGGAAGCTCCATTGCTAGAAACATTCCTCGAGATCGGGGAAAACAACAGAAGCCAGAATTAATGGAGAGTAATAACCCAATCAAATTGGAACATGTTTTATAAACATTCGGATCCGTCAGTAGAGAAACTACCTGCAAATAAACTTCCATGACATTTCAAATTCAGGACAGCAGTGTTAGCACAGGCTGCCACTGGCAGAAGGAGGGTAATGAGGAGATCTTTGCTTATGCAAAGAGTTGTTGCAGACTGCAGTGCACTGCTCAGGTAGTGAAAGCAGAATTGATTATAACTCTGGAAAATGAATTGGGTAAATATTTGAAAAGCTTGGAGACTATGGGAGAAAGCAGGAGGGTGGGACTCATTGAACGAAGTAGCCAGTTGAGGTTTGAAGATGAGTCCAGGCAAAACTTAATTTGGGTATTGGCAAGGAGATTATTGATGAGTAGGTGCTACTTGATAGAACCATCAATGACACTTTTTACCTTCCTCATAATGGGCAGTAGACTGATCAGGTTGTAATTAGCCAGATTGGATCTGTCCTGTTTATTTCTGAAGCAATGTTCCACATTGTCGGGTAGATACACTGTGTAATTGCATTGGAACAGTTTGTCTTGAGACCCAGCTAATTCTGGAGCATTGGTCTTTAATACCACAGCTGAAACATTGTTCGCCCCCACAGCCTTTGCTGTATCCAGTGCTCTCGACAGTCACGTAGAGTGAACTTAATTGGCTGAAGACCAGCTGCTGTAATGGTGGGGATCTCGGGAGGAAGCAGAGGTAGATCGGCCGCCCGGCACTTCCAGCTGATCATTGCTGCAAATGCTTCAGCCTTGTCATTGGCTCTCACATGTTGGGCCTATCCTCACTGAGGATGGGGATCATCTCGGACCCTCCTCCTGTTTAATTGTCCACCACCGTTCTGGACCAGATGTGCCAGGACTACAAAGTTTTGATCTAATCCACTGGTTGTGAGATCACTTTACACCATCCATTACGTGTTGTTTGGCACATAGTCCTGTAAGGCTGGCACTTCATTGCCAGAAAGTTTGGTGCTCCACCCAGCCCTAACTTCTGCACTCTTCACTGAACCAGGGTCAATCCCCTGGCTTTAACAGTACTAGTAGAGTGAGGTATCTGCCAGGTCCTAAGCTTAAAGGTTGCAGTGATAGACATTCCTGCTCTTGGTGGTAGTCCACACAGCCTCAAGGACGTCCAATTTTGAGTTGCCAGATCAGTTCTGATTCACATTTGCAGTGCCACGCAATATGATGGAGAGAATCCTCAAAGTGAAGATGAGACTTCCTTGTCACAAGTACTGTGTGGTGGTCATTTTTACCAGTGCTATTGTGGACAGAGGCATCTGCCACAAGTAGATTGGTGAGAATGAACTCAAGGAAATTTATCCCTTGCATTGGTCCATTCACTTTCTGCCACGGAACAAATCTGGAAGCTATGTCCTTCAGGACTCACCCAGTGGTTGTGCTACCCAAGCCAGTGACATTGAAATTCCACTGTCCTGTATCCTTGCTGCATCCAATACTGCTTCTGATTCATCAGCTGAGATTGGTGGTAATCAGTAGGTTTTTTATGCCTGGGGAGTTTGGCCTGATACCATGAGTCAATGTTAAGGACTTCCAGATCTATCTCCCGCTATTTGTATACCACTGTACTGCCACCTCCTGCACCCAAGGATTATGATGAAGGAGTTGTTCACATTTTCCATAAGGTATGACCCTATGTGGACAACAATGTCAGGCTGTTGCTCGACTAGCCTGGGTCACACCAGTCCCCAAATGTTTGTGAAGAGAACTTTACAAGATCAACTGGGCTGGGAGTAACTTTGTTGCATCCAAACTCAGTCCCTAAATTGATGGCAAGTGCTGTGTCCAGCTTTATTCTTTCTCTGTTTCCATTTAGCAGTTATGATACAACAGAGTAGCTGGCTAGGTTGTTCCAGAGCCAACTGTATTAACCAATCTACTGTCACACACATATAGACACCAGACCAAGTGAGGATTAAAGATCCTTTTCTTCCTGAAGGCCCTTCTTGAACCAGGTTGGTTTTTGCACCAATGCAGTGGTTATGATGAGTTATTTTTTTCTTTAAATTCCAAATTGTTACCTGAACTTAAATTCCACAACAGCCATGGTGAGATTTGAACTCCGGTCTCTTGTTAGATTAGGCCTCTGACTTACAGGTCCGGTAACTTAACTGGTGCACAATCTCTGTAGCATATTTCTAATTTGCTTTGAACATTTTTTTCTTATTAATTAAAAGGAACGTAACAGGGATTGGAAATTGTCATTCAACTGGTGGTTAAAGTGTACGGGATACATGTCATTATTACCAAGGGCATAGAGTTTAAGAGCAGGAAGGTTATGGTACAAATATTTAAAATATTAATTATTTGTTCTCACCACACTGTAGGAAGGACATGATTGCACTGGAGGAGATTCACCGGGACATTCCTTGCGATGGAGCATTTCAGCTATGAGGAAAGACTGGATAAGCTGTGTTTGTTTTCCTTGGCATGGAAAAGGCTGAGGACCTGATTGAGGTATGCAAAATTACGAAGGATCCAGACAGGGTAGATAGTGGGAAACTTTTCCTATAACCAGAGGAAATAGGTTAGGGTAAGGGGCAGGTAATTTAGAGGGGCTGTAAGGAGAATTTTCTACCCACCTGGAAGGTGGTTGAAATCTGAAATGAACTGCCTGATGGGTGCTGAATGGGTACTTTCAAACATTTAAAAAGGACTTAGATATGAGCTCGAAACATTATGACATAAAAAGCCACAGGCCAAGCACTGGAAAATGGGATTAGTCCGTGTACCTTATGGCTGGCATGGGTATGAGGTACTAAAGGGCCTGTTCCCATGCTGTATGGGTCTATGAAATTGAGAATCACCAATTGGGTATTGAAGAGTTTCCCCACTTCGTAATTGCAGGGGAAGTTAGGTCACCTGTCAGTGTGTTATGGATGGGAGTATGCTGACCAATGGTGAGAATGTAGGCCAGTTGGAAGCAGGAGTTCATGAGATTAAACTTCTGGGGTTATGGCTGGCCAGAGCTGCCAACCGCAACAGAGGCCATATTAGATCAGCTGTCTGTGAAACGTCAGTGCCATCAATGGTATCAATGGAAACTTAAAGGTGGGGAGATGTGTAAAGAATAACTAATTCAAAATCACCTCACCTTTAAAGTTAGAACTACTCTCAAAGAGTCTGAAGATCTCCACTTTTGTATGGACTTGAAAGACATTAGCCTTCCATTTGTAAGATCACTGCTGGTGTCTGCATAGGTTTGGTTGGTCACATTAACAATCATCTGATTGAGAGGTATAGTCCTACACCAAACACTCCTGCACTTACTGAAGGCTGTCATACTGCTCTCTGACTCATTCTGTTGGACGTGCTGTCCTTCAGAAGAAGCAACTGCCTGCAACTTGTCCATCATCACATAAAGAAATCCCAGGGCATTACTTTGGAGAATAGCTGGAGAGTTCAAGAAGATTTCTGCTGTGTCCTGAGCAAAACTCAACTTTCAACCCGTACCACAAAAAAATTATGGAGGAATTTACTGTATTGCTACTTGTGGGATCTCACTGTGCATAAACAAGTTTTGCAGTACAACAGTGATTATGTTTGAATGAAAGAAGTTAGTTGGCTGGCTAATACTTGGGGATCTCCTGAGGTTGTGAAAGGTGCTAAAAGTCTATACTTTTAGTTGACATCTCTTCTCCCCTCACTTATTTTAATCCCAAAGGAAATTTGGATAGCCTCACACCTCATATGAATGAGATCCCACAAGCCCATTTTCCATTTTCTGGTTCTACACCTCATCTGAGCCCAAAGACCAAAAGCCCTTCTGTGCTGGAAGCAAATACTTAAATAAAGTCTCCACTGTTTTGACAGGTTGTTTCCATCAGTTTAGAACACACATTCCTTTCAATGGCTGGAAGTGCAGGTCTCCATCTGAGTGACCAGCTTTCAGCCACCTGGATCAGGAGTGCCCATCAGGGCACTAAATGCAATGACCAGCAAAGAGAAGGATCCGCAACGATCAGAACTGACAACTGGAGGTCTTCCATACCATGCACCACAGCTCAGCACATCATGAAAACCAGTCTCCCCTCCATGGACTCTGTCTACACTTCTCGCTGGCTTGGAAGAGCAGCCAACATAATCAAAAGCCCCTCTCACCCTGGACATTCTCTCTTCTCCCCCCTCCCATCAGGCAGAAGATGCAAAAGCCTGAAAACACGTTCCACCAGGCTCAAAGACAGCTTCTATCTCATTGTCATTAGACTACTGAATGGAGCTCTTGTACAATAAGATGGACTCTTGACCTCACAATCTTTCTCATCATGGCCGTGCACCTTACTTTCTGCCTGCACTGCACTTTCCCTGTAACTGTAACACTATATTCTACATTCTGTTATTGCTCTTCCCTTGTACTAGCTCAATGTACTGATGTGGTAAAATGATCTGTATGGATTGCCTGCAAAACAAAGTTTTTCACTGTGACAGTGATAAACCAATCACCAATTACCATTCACATTCCTAGCTAAGGGCTGTGACTTCTTCCAAATGGTCTCAAAGTTTCAGGAACTGAGAATTATTCCTAAAATCATCCAAGGAATTCCATCCAAATTTTCATTTTAACATCTGATCCATCCTTTGGGGTGACACCCTTGACACAGTTCATAGCGCTGTTGCTTCACGGTTGCAGCAACCCAGATTCAATCCTGACTTCAGGTGCTATCAGTTTTGAGTTTGCACGTTCTCCCTGGGACTGAGTTTCCTCCCACATCCCAATAATGTGTGGGCTGGTAGGTTAATCAGCCACTGTAAGTTGACCCTAGGTGAGTGGTAGAATCTGGGGAAAGTTGATGAGAATGTCAGGATAATAAAATGGCATTAGGATAGGACTAGTATAAAAATGGGTGTTTGATGGCATAGACTTGGTTGGCCAAAGGGTCTCTTTCCATGTTATATCTCTATGTGATTCTCTGACTCTATCCTTAGGCTGATACTGGAATCTATTAAGACTCTGCAGCGATCCCTTGGTAATGTTCTGGTATGTCATTTTTACTTTTCAGTGATTTTCTCCAGTTGTTAAGAAAGACTTACATTTATATAGTGCCTTTCATGAACTCGGGATACACTAGATGCACATTATTGTCAGTGAAGTATGTTTGCAATGGAATTACAGCTGTACCATTGAAAATCCAGGAGCTGGTTTGTCCTCCAACAGCAAAGCTAGACGATGTTTCTTCAGTAATGTTGACTCAGGGATAAATCTAATTGACACAACGAGGTATAACTTTGTCTTGGGATTAAAGTCAGATGGGGTGTAAAACAGCCGGGCTGATTTGCAATAGCTCATTTTGTACTGCTGCCCAAGATGAATTTGATACCCTGAAGGCTTTAGGCTCTTACTTAACAAGGTACACCTGACTAGCAAGCAGTTTGTCAATAACGACAACATCACCATCTAGTGTCGAAAGCTCAGATTGCAGATACATCTCAACTCTGGTGAAATAAATGAGGATTGTCATAGAGGCATACAGCATGGAAACAGGGCATCTGGCCCATATGTCCATGCTGACCAGTGGGCACCCACTCTTACTAGTCCCATTTTCCAGCACTTGGCCTGTAGCCTTCTATGCCTAGGCAAGTTAAGTGCCCATCTGGATACTTAAATGCCCCTATTGACTCTGCTTCCACCACTCTCTCTGGCGATGCATTCAAGGTACTCACCATTCTCTGGGTGAAAGAGGTCCCCCTCAAATCCTCTCTAAATCTCTTGCCCCTTACCCTAAATCTGTACCCTCTAGCATTATCCACCTCTGATGAGGGAAAAAGTTTCTTGCACTCTATCTACACCCCACATAATTTTATTTACCTCCATCATATCCCTTCTTAACTTCCTCCTCTCTGGGGAAAACTCTGCATATGATGGACAAAGGAGAGCATTTGAAGCTAAAATAGAAATTGCAGCACAGAAGAAGGCTACTCAGCCCCCCGTCCTTGAACTGGGAATAGTCTCAGATATGTCATTTCACATACTTTCCAGATCCCCTTTTAAATGGTCCATTGTTTGGTCTGCCATTTCTCCATCAACCCACCTGGAGGTCTGAACAGATCACTGACCTGTAATATTCACTGTTTCTCTCTCCACACCACTGATGTTGCCTGAATATATCCTACAGTTCTATTTCAGATTCCCAGCACCTGCAGAATTTTGCTTTCGAATTGACTACCATTCATCCATTGAAATTGGCCAAATTCTGCTCCAGTCACTGTATATTAGATATGTCTACCTTTTTTTTGTTACATTCAGTCTCATTGGTCTATTTTTATTATCTTCTCAGTGCAAAACTACTCATATAAAATTCAAAAATAACTTACATTACCCTAATATCATGAACAAAAGTATACAGTCAAAAAAGGAATAGTGATTTATTTCTGAGGGATCAGAGGGGGGAGAGTAAGTTGGTTTGGGTGCACTGGAGAGTGGTGAGTTAGGTGGTTAGGAGTATGCAAGAGAGTGGAGGGTTGTTTGGGGATGTGTATGCTCAACACTGAAGAATAATTTAGTTATTTTAGAGGGTGGAGAGCTGATTAGTTCAGGTGCACTGGAAAGTTGGATAGGGGTCATAGAGGATGGAGAATTGGTTAGAAATACACTGTTGGGTGGAGATTTAATTAGATGGGGTACTCTGTAGAGTGGAGGGTCATCAGGTTAAGGTACAGTGCATGGTAGAGATTTAGCTTGTTTGAGATATATTGAAAGGTGGAGAGTTAGTTGGTTAGGGGTACATTGGAGGGTTAATGATGAGTTGGTTGGGACTGTATTAGGAGTACAAAATTAATTGGTTAGAGATAAACTGGAGTTTATTAGATAAAAATACATAGGAGCATTAATTGGGTTGGGATGTGTTGGAGAGTAGAGGTATGATTAGTTTGTAAAGAATCCACATCCAGTGGGATTTTTCCTTAATTATTTGCTGTTTGCAGGGCACAATGTATTTTTAGTAGCAATCTTTAGTGTCTACTTGTGACTGTTACACATGTGAGTTGTGAGTATCTGGGACTCTTCTTCAAAGGATGCTGGAAGCAGAGTTTTTGAATATTTTTAAGGCAGCGGTCATTAAATTCTTGATAAGCAAGGGGGTGAAATGTTCCTGCAGATGGACAGGCATGTGGGTTGAGGTTATGATTGGGTCAGCTGTGATCTTATAGAATGGTGGAGTAGGCTCGAAGGGGTGAATGGCCCAGTCTTGCTCCTAATTCAGCTGTTTGTCTGTCAGATTGTCTTACAATGAAATCAAGAGCAGCCTAAGGATGTGTCATAATTTGATAGGGTTGTGAATATCAAAGAAAACCAGTGAACAAAATTACTTTGAAAGGTTAATAAAGTGCAGGAGGTACGTGGATATGCCTTCCTGTTGTTTTAATTTTCCTCTCCTGCTAGAGATGACTCAGACTGAGACTTGGGACTTGCCACACCCAACTGACTCCTCATTCTTTCTTCTGATTTCTGGTTCCTTTGATCATTTTCTGAGATGGCTGTTGCAACGATCTGAGTTTGGCCCACAGCCTCCTAAACCTTTTCTATCCATGTACCTGTCCAAATGTCTTAATTGTTGTAATTGTACCTGCCTCTACCATTTCCTCTGGCAGCTTGTTCCATATACCTGCCACCCTCTGTGTTCTTTTTCTTAAAAAAAAGTTGCCCATCAATCCTTTTTAAAGCTTTCCCTTTTATCATAAACCTATGCCCGCTAGTTTTAGACTCCCTTAACCCTGGGAAAAAGACTGTGACCATTTACCTCATCTATTTCCCTCATGATT
>JARFYF010000001.1:88224556-88236838 GCA_030265395.1 Rhina ancylostomus
GGCGGGGGGGAGGGACAACTGGACAAGGGAATCGTGGAGAGATTGGGTGAGGTGAAGATATGCCTGGTGGTAGGATCCTGATGGAGGTGGTGGAAAATGATGTGTTGGATGCAGAAGCTTTTGGGGCGTTAGGTGAGGACGAGGGAAACTCTGTCCCTGTTATGTCGGCAGAGGGAGGGCAGACATGCAGGAAGTAAGCAGCATTGATGATGATGGAAGGGAAACGCTGGTTACTGGAAAAGGACATTTCTGATGTCCTAGAATGGAAAGCCTCATGGGAACAGATGTGGTGGAGGTGGAGGAACTGAGAGAAGGGGATGGCATCCTTGCAAGTGACAGGGTGGGAAGAGGTGTAGTCAAGATAACTCTGGGAGTCAGTGGGTTTGTAGAAGGTGTCTGTGGTTAATCTATCTCTGAAGATGAAAACAGAGATCCAGAAAGGGGGGAGAGGGGTATTGGAGATAGACCAAGTGTAATCTGTCTCAGATAGGTCTGGTGCTGGAAAAGTTAAAGGCATGGAGAATGAAAGCTTTGATGGTTTTAAATACTAGGTTGAGATTTTTAAAAGTCAGAATTGGTGGGAGTCACTGTGGAGAATAAAGTAATGAGTGAATGGAATTGGGTGAAACTTAGGTTAGAGGTAGCAGGAAGTTGATTTGAAATTAAGGTAGAGAAGGTGGAAGATGGGTAGCAGGCCATGAGAACTTTGGAACACTGGAGTCCAGAGCAAGGTAATGTGTGACTATTCTAATCTTTAATACACAACTACCTGCTGTCAGGTTTAGGTAGATGCTAAAAATCAGGCTGGGAATTTTTTTTCTTTTGCAGTTGAGAGTCTGAGGATCCATTAATTACATTTTCAGTGATACTTGGTCTACTTTTGGATGTAGGAGTTTGGAATGTAATTGCTGAACTTATGAAAACTTTCTTAGCGGTTTACTCATCAGTTGATGAGACAGTCTATTGCAGCACTCTGTCTTGTGGGTATGCAATACTTCTTGACCTCTCATCATTGAAAGAGATTAAGTAGTATTGCACACCCATAAATTATTGGGAGAAGCTTGATTTCCATAGATCAGTTCTAGCTGTGACTCAGTGTGTGGCATTTAGTTTAGGTCAGTATTTCATGGTTTCAAAGCTTGCTCTAGGACTTAAACTATGTCACACTCCAGAGCAATGTTAGTGTTAGTAATGCTGCCTTTCCTTCAGTAAATGATGACAAGGCATAGCATCTAGTAATTATCACCTTATTGTTTGAGGGATCTTGCTGACTATAAATTGGCTTTTAATTTACTGCATTACAACAATGACTATACATCCAAAATACTTCACTGGCTGTAAGATGCTTTGGGAAGACCTGAGGTCATGAGCATCAATAAGTAGTAGTGCAGGTCTTTAGTAGTTAAAGTAGGAGACTTCTATACCCAAATCTTACAGATTGGTTATGTCAGGCTCAATAATTTATTCCTCTCTCCTCTTTCGCAAGCACCCCCCCCCCCCGCCCAACATCCTGTTCTTTAAGAAATAAGATTTGTTTTCAGTTGATATTATTCAGTTTGACATGCTCTGAAGTTTCTTTCTTTTCAATAATCTGATTTTTCAGGCATATTCAAATCTGTTGCGGGCACACATGGATGGTTTAAAGAAGAAAGACAAAAAGAGCAAGAGTAAGAAGACAAAGGCCACACAGTGATGCCATAGTGTGGGGGTTTCCTGGGAGTAGGGTTAGGGAGGAGGGTTGACTTTACCTGTACCCAGCATCTTAAAAGTTGCTCGCCTATCAAATGGAGATGTAAAGGAATCAATGTTGGGAGAGGAATGAGTTCCAGAAGAGCATTGATTAGAAATGCACAACTCCCAGGGTAATGGATAACTGTTTCCCCCACTTGTGATGGGCATGTTTATAAATGTCTATCATGGATACGTGGTGGGAATGGCAAGTATGAAAGGAATTTGTTGGACAGAAAAGCTCATTATCTAACAATATTCATCCCTCACTTTTTCTGCAGTTAACCATGTTGTGACAATATTGTGGAGTGTTGCAGGACATGACCAAAAATAATGCCCTTGGCTTCTTTGATCCTTGTTGGGATTTTGCTTCTCATTTGTTCATTATAGGCAAGTAATCGATAGCAGCAAAGATCATTTTACATAGATCGTAATTGCTGTGCATTCTCCATCTTCAAAGGTGAGCATGTTCCTCTGATCAGTACATCTTTGAATCAACTTCATTTGATATAGTTGCACCCTCTGTTTACTTCCTCCCTGCTCACTTTTCCCACACTATTTGAATGTTACCTTGATATGCTGACTATCACAGAGACCAAATCCTTAATGTCATGCATAGGCACTGCCTTTTAAGTCTAGTATAGGAGCCTTTTCTCCTGCTATTGCAGAAACCAGCCAGAAGGAGCTGGTTTCTGTTATAGCAGGAGAAAAGGCTCATAGAATTACAAATCTTTAGGGTGAATGTGAAAAGGGAGAATCAAGTTTTGATTTCTTTCTTATTGGAGGTTTGACCTCCTCTCCTAGAATGGTTTTCTGGTTGACTAGGAGGTAGGTTTTTAAAAGATTTAAAGAAATTTGTGCAATGTGACTTAATCAAGTTTCATGCAGGGCTAGCTTTTGGGTTTAGATTCAGTTATATATTGAAAATTATTGTAGATCTATATTAATAACATTAAAAAGCTTTCTCTGACCTGTTTTACTGCACCAAGATTTTTGTTTTTTTCTTGTAGAATCTATGTTGGTAAGAGGTTGTAGGCCTGACTGGTGATCAGTACTCTTTTCTCCCCCCCAAACGATTGACTGTGGGTTCAGTTCACTCCACTCCAGGGACTTGTGCATATATCCAGGCTGGCATAGTACAGCACTGCAGGTGTGCTACACTGCTGGAGCTGCTGTCTTTTGGATAACATTAAACCAAGTTTCACCTGTCCAGGATGGATGCAGCAGATTCCATGACCCTGCTTTTAAGATAAAGGGGAGTGAGTTCTTGGTTTGTTTATTGATTATCCAAAAATCATTTAAGCAGATTGAATGGCTATTACCTCATTTACTTTTTGAGATATTTTGCTGTTGTTCTGATGTTATAGCAGTGACTTTACTTAAAATACTTTGGTGAACTCAGAATATACTAGCCAATGAAAGTTTTTTTTTCTTACTTGGTTAACCTGCATGCAATAGAATATTAGATGATTTCTATAACCGACAGCTGATCTGTGACTTTTTACATCCAAGTAACACTTAAAGCTGTGCTCTAACTTTAACTTTAAATAGCTGGAGTGTATCTGAATTCAAAGCCAAAGTGGTCAAACAACAAAATATATAATTGAGAAGCCTTTCCATCAGTTTCCTTTTAATTAGAACTACATGCTCAACTAGTCACTCAGCATGTTACAGTTAAGTTTATTCAGTAAGCAGTGACAGCACAATAATGTTCAAGCAGTAACCAAAAAAATCATTGGTTCTTTCATAAAAACCTACAGATAGGTTTTCAATGAAATGTCAGCTCGCTACAGGTGCTGCCTGAGCTGTGTTTGTAGCAATCCATTATTAGTGTTGGTTATTTCACTGCAGGTACACAAGCTGATCCACTTTCTGCTTTTTACTTAACGGTTGCTGGTCTCAATCATCTTCCCTTGATCATTGACTTCTGTTGGGGTTTAGTTGGTTGGCTTTCATGTTTGTAAAAAAAAATCTGCATATCTATGTTGAGCTTCACATCTCAGCCTTATCCAATCCACTCATGTGCCTCTACACAGTGACAACACTCTTCAATGAAATACCAACTACTTCACCATTCCTCTGTAGTGCAGTGGTATTGTATTGATTAAACAATTGTAATTAGCTGCAAATCAGTGTTAGCACTTGCCTCATTCTGCATCTGAAATTGTACAAGCTTCAGGCAAGAGATTGGCACTTCATTACAGCAATGGAGCACTGTACAGTTTGAGATGACAGGTTAATTTGCCCTGGCTAGTAAAACCCAAAATAAAATGCAGGTGAATTTGGACTTTGCTGGGTACAAAATGGCTGTCACATTCCTTACATAAGTGTTACTGCACTTAAAAGCAACTCCATTGGCAGAAAATGCTTTTGTACAGCTTGTAGTCATGAAAGGTGCTATATTAACAGTTCTTTCTTTCATGGTAACACTTAATTCTCAGTGCAATTGTCTACAAATGCAGAAATTGACTTGAATTACATTTGTGGACAATTTTTAGTGTCCTCACCACCCTTAAGAGTAAGGATATGGACACTTTAGAGAAGGTGCAGAGGAGATTTACCAGGATGCTGCCTGGATTGGAGAACATGTCTTGTGAGAAAAGGTTGAGCGAGTTAGTTAGGGCTTTTCTCTTTGGAGTGACAAGGATGAGAGGTGACTTGATAGAGTGGACAGCCAGCACTTTTTCCTCCAATGTGGAATTGGCCAATACCAGAGGACATCAGTTTAAGGTCAGAGGAGGAAAGTTTAGGGGAGATACCAGAAGTATTTTTTTTTAAACAGGGTGGTGGGTGCCTGGAACACACTGCCAGGGGTGGTGATAGAGGCTAATACAGTAGGGACATTTAAAAGACTCTTGAAAAGGCACATGGATGCAAGAAAAATGGAGGGTTATAGGCAATGAAGGAAGAGTTAAATTGATCATGAAGTAGGTGCTTGTATAGGTTGGCACAACATTGTGGGTGGAAGGCCTGTACTGTGCTATGTAAAGGCAAGCTAAAATCACATGTTAATTACAAAATAAGTCAATTATATATTTTTATCTATAATGCTCAAGTGCTAGCACCACAATAATAATTGTTTTTAAAATTATTAAAGTTCTTTCCCTTCCACTGCTCTGCTTAGATATCCACTCTAATTGTGGAAAATATTAAAAGTAAATCTCCCTCTGAAACAAGCAATCGCATCCTCGTGGAATAGCAGTCAGCAATGACTGTATAGCACCTTTAAATCATTGTGGGATGTTTTACTTTGTTAGAGATGTGATCATGAAATAACATTTGAGTGAGCCATACAATAAGCCCAAGTGAACGACAATGGTCAAAAGGCATATTTTAAGGAGTAGAGGTTTAGGGAAGCATTGTTAATGTTCAAGTGCACAGGAGACCAAAATTAGGATCACAAGGCTGGAAACAATTACAGTGATGGAGGACCAGGACCATTGAAGGATTTTAAGATCAAGGCATTATTATATCAGAAACTAATACATGTCAGCAAATACAAGAGTGATGGCAAATGGGACTTGTTACAAGTTGGGATTCAGGCAGCAGAGCTGTGGGTTTGCTCAATGTTTGAGGAAGGTGCAAGGTAGGAACTCTTGGATAGTCAAGACTTATCACTCACCCACAAATCTCCCAGGATCATAAAGATTTGTATCTACCACAAGCTGGTGTACACTTCCACTCACTTAAATATTAACAGCACATTGTGAGAGCTATTCAGATTGTGCATAACAAAAAATAAATTACTCAGATGTCCACTATGATTTGTCTAATAATCTAATTTACAAGTTTTTTAGTATAGATCAGTGCTGGAAGGAAACATCATAGTGTAATGATTTGTATTAGCTCTTCAACACTGCATTGTATTCACCATGGAGTGAAAAAACAAACCAACACCTTCTGTACTGTGAAAGATGTAATATACTTAAACCAATTCATTGTTATTCTACTCTTGTTCCTAAACCATACAAACCTCAACTTGGGTGATTTACTGCTTGCAACTCAGTTCCAGTTTATATGAAAATGTGTGCCAATTCTGGTTATGTTCTTGGAGATTAATCATATAATGATATCAACCTCCAACTCCACCCCACCAATATGCAGCCACACCAAACAAAAGGCAGATAAACTCTTCATTTTGACTGACTGGACTGCTGTTCATGTGGCTCTTTCTTTAAAAAAAACTTTTCCAATTGTTTTCCCCCCTGCCACCCCCCCCCCCCCATGTACCTATTTTTTTTATTTATAAGCATAAGTAATGCCCTTCAGGGACATTAGGGTTTGCTTGCAGCATCATCCTAATCTTTCATCCTGGAAACTATATCCTGCATTTGTGAAACATACTGTGGTTATCTAGCATCAGGAACTCCATGCTGCAGTTGTCCTTTTTAAGTTCTAGCACCCTGTGATAGGCAGCCACCAAGCATCTGTCCACCCCAACTCCCATTGAAGGCATACTGGAGAGATTCAAAGTGTTCCCTGCTTACATGTGCAATTTCTGTAATTGATTAAAAAAAAAATCAGGTGGGTGATGCCATAACTGGAAGGAAAGCCAATCTGGGCCACAATATCTCCTTCCTGTTCCCACCTCCCTCAGCTGAAGCATGTTATTTTTTTTAAATAAATCGATTTGTCTCCTTTTTTACCTCTTGTAAGCAGTGAAGTTGCAGGCATCCCATACCTTCCAGTATCTTGCTCTTGTTTTCATTCCTCTAGGGCAAACAAGATATTTTAAGATGGGGGATTAAACAGCCACAGCAAATTGTACCCTCACCTGAAATCTGCATGTTCACCTTTCATCAACTGGCCTTACCTGCTGGTGGATCTTTGCCCTCTATCAGCCCAAGGACAATTCCAGCACAGGGACAGGCACCAGACCAAGAATCAACCCAATTTTTCATTTGCTCAGTTTCCCAGTGTGTGTGGAGGTGCTGCAGGAGTCAACTTTTGTTTTATCAGTGAACTCTCCAGGCACTTGAGGTACTAGATTTCCCTTGCAAAAACAAATTCCAAACACACATCTTCAAAACCACACACCAGCTCCTTCAAACACAATGAAAGGCACACAATTAATATGTAGTTATTTTGTTTTGCTTCTTTACAAGTGACACAATTCACATCATAGCCATTAAACAGTGTAGTTACAGATTTATAGGGTAATCACAAATTAATCCAGCAAATTTTGGGACTATTATGGAGACAGGTAGTGTGAGATTTTTAATTTTCTTTTCAGAAAGTATTAAAGTGGTAAGGTACCCAATGATTACAACTCAACACAAAATAGCTCAGTCTTTAACAAGTCACTGCACAGGAGATTCATGCATAGATTCCACAAGACAATGAGCATTGAGAAGGGTTTAAACACAGAGTACTGGCAGTGAGACTGAAGCTGGCATTCCCACAGAATCTGTAATGTGGTAACACCATGGTGTTAACCAACCACTAGAGAATCTCAACAAGCAACTACCTGGTCCCATCAAGTCAATGATCACGTCAGATTAAAAACCTTTGATGGAGTCAACCATGGCTTAATGGGTGGCACTGTTTAATTGGTCAAAGTTTGTCCCACTGCATTGACTTCAGCACATAACTAAACTGACATTTCCAGTGCTCAACTGAGGGAGTACTGCACTGTCACAGGTGCCTTCTGTTAGATAGGACATTAAGCCTTAGTCCTGTCTGCACTGTCATACAAATGTAAAGATCCCACAGCAATACTTCAAAGAGCAGGGGAGTTTTTCCCATTGTCATCGCCAATAAGTATTCTTTAATCATCATTAGTAAAACATTATCTGGTCATTATCACATTATTGTTTGTGGGAGTTTGATGAGTGCAGATTGTTGTAATGTGAGAAATACAGCAACTAATGGCTACATCTCCAAAGAGTCCTTAATTGACAGTGAAGCTTTGGTAGGTCGAGATGTCATGAAATGGACTGTGTCATTTGGGCAGCACGGTGGCACAGCTGCTGCCTCACAGCTCAGTGACAGGAGGTTTAATCCTGACCTCCGGTCCTGTGTGCAATTTCTCCCTGTGATCGCATGCATTGGTTTCCTCTAGTTGCTGCACTTTTTTTCCCACATCCCACAGACATAGGGATTGGTAGGTTAAATGGTCACTCTGAATTGGCTCTAGTGTGTAGGCAAGGTGGTAAATTTCAGGGGAGGGGTGGGAGTTAACAGAATGGGATTAATATGGGGTTAGTCTAAATGGTTCTTGATAATCAGCATGGACTCAGTGGGCTGTATAATTGCAATTGTGCTTTTAAGGCATTATTGATGGTTGCCTGGACCAACATTTCTTTATTTTTAACAATGGAAAATGCAAACTGAGATTGCCCCTCCCAAACTGCCATACACCAGGAACGAGAGAATGATGTTTTCGTGGAGCTTGTCCAAAGTATATATTAAACTGGTGAGCGCTGGTCATTTGTCAGCAACAGGGAGGATGGCAGAATAGAGACAACCTTGTCATAAGCTGATAACTTACATTAATTTTCCATTCTGGGCCCAGAGGCAGGAACTCCAAACTTGGGGCACTGAAACCAATTCCCGTATCCATACCTGCTGCCACAGTTGAGGGCAGCTCAACCAGCACATATTTCATACCAAACATTAACCTGGTGATGATACACTGAGAGCCAATAACTGAGTTCCTGAGGGACAGAGAACAATTGCCTATAAATTTATCCCCCATAGTTAGTGCTAAGCATGCTGTAAAGTGGCACAGTGGATTCTACTCTACCACTGAAATTCACTCCACTGAAGTCAACAGAAACAATTTGAGAAAAAGAATGACTGCACTAACGCAATTGTATAGCATGTTTAGCTCTAACAACGGGTAATGAATTTCTTGGCACATAAACATGATTTACACTCCATCTTTAACAGTAAAAGATCACAAAGTACCTCACAAAGGGTTATCAAACAAGTTTTGATATACACAAAGTGATACTAAGACAGTTTGGTTAGAAAGGTAGGTTCTGAGACAAACCTTAAAAAGATCAAAAGCAAGCTGCAGGTGTTTAGGGGAGGAATTACTGAGCTTTAGGGCCAGGGAAGTTGAAGGCACAGCCACCAATAGAGGCCAGAAGTGGAGGAGAGTAGAAATCACAGATAAAGGACTACAGGTTACAAAGATGGAGAAGGACAGGCCATGGAAGGAGTGGAAAACATAATTGATTTTAAGAAAGAGAGACCCCTTCTCAGAAGGGAAGACACCGTAAAGCATATTGTCAGAGGACGCCCACATCAACAGAGGAAACTGACTGAATATTTAAACAGAGAGTGCCCTCATGTGGACCTGACCATTGCTAGGTTGCAGTGACCACAGTAGTTTAGGGAGAATATTTTTCTTTTAAATTAACATGAAGGTGTGCAAAATGTAAATCTGTTCAACCATATATTTATTGAGGAATGATAAATAACCTGGCTAAGCATCGCAATGTCATTTACTGGTTTCAGTTGCCATATAGTTCAGTAAAAGTCTTGGCCACATGTCCAAAAAATTTTTCACATCTCAAACAATATTTTACACCCATTTGTTCAGGTACAGTGGTTTGATTTGAATCTGGCACCTGAGAGGAAAGCCAGATAAAGCTTTAGCTGGCAGAAGTCAGGCTTTGAAACTTTTCTCTCAGGTTCTTTACCAGGCCTTGTTGGGTCAGATCTGTCCTACTGCCGAGTTGGCGCGTCTCCCTCCTTGGCTCCGGCTGCTGAGTGTTGGAGGTCGCCTTCTCTGCCCCTCTGTGACTCCGTTGTTTGGCCTTTGGGTTAGAAGTTCCCGGCCTCTGGCCCTTGTCTTCGCCCTCTTGCCTGGACTTGTACTCTTCCGATTCTTGGTAAGCCCTGCACCTTTCCATGACTGCTCGAATAGAGATTTTCTCTCGGGATGTTGGAGACCTGATCTGGACGTAGCCCTCATCATCACTGCTGTTGTCCTTAGTGACCTGCTCATTCCTATGAATACTCCAACCATCACCATCATATGGCAATTTCTCCATGATTATGATTTTCTGATCGTCTTGCAGAGTTAACTCTGAAGAAACATAGTGGGTTGTCTCTGTACCTTTGGCAGAGTGGCAGAACTTGCAATCTGAACTGGAACTTTGCTCAGTGCACCTACAATCCAAGGGAGTAGTCCTCGAACACGTTGCGTGGTTGTTGGAGGAACTCTCAGGAGCCACTTCCAGAAGATACTGGATGGAAGAATCGGAATGCAACATTTTCCTGGCCACGGTGTCAGAAGCTGCTCGTTTCCCCATTGTGCTAGAAGGGCAGAGGCCAGCTTTAGAATTGCCCTTTTGTTCTAGAAAACCAGAATGGGACATTCTGCCTTCCATCATTCCATTCGGCATGGACATGCTCTTGGCGAATCGGCCCAGCTTTGCACAACAACTTTCAGATGGCTTGAAGAGGTTTGTTCTGGCTACCCTCAGCGCAGAATCCTTTGTGACTTGATCACGCATAGAGGTGTACTTGGAACGGAGCTCCCGAACGTCAGGCCATGGAAAGGTTTCCATTTCAGTGGGGCTCAGCGGCCTCTTGGATTGGACCCTCACTGGAGGCGTCATTAGACTGATAACAGTATGTCTGGGTGAAGTGATCTTGGAAGATGGAAGGAATGTTTGCACATCCTTATTTGGCAAGGCAACATCAGGTTCCTCTATCAATGTAGCCAATGGGACCTGTTCTTGAATAATGACCTGGTCATAGAGAGGCAAAGATGGCAATTCCTTTGGCTTGTCTGCTGGAGATTAAACAGAAGTGAGTAATTAAAAAGGATTCTTCTTTTGACATCTGCGATACTGACATTTAAATTTTATTTTAAAGCTTGTAGATGCTCAGCTTCCCAGAGGGAGCAAAGGAAATTTATCAAACTGGCACTAGAAATGACTGCTCTTCCTTAACTAGAAGATTATTAATTAGTCCCTTTGCATTGCATCATATTGGGTCCAAGACAGACTATTCCCTTATTGGTTCCTCTACATCCTGCTCTAAAACATTGTTTTATATATAATCCATGAATTTGTCCTCCACGCTATTCCATCTAATTTATTGTGCCCAGTCCTCCATGACAATTGTGCTAGCTCATTATGTACCCAACATTTCCCTTGGTCACCCCATTACAGGAAGGATGTGGAGGCTTTGGAGAAGGTGCAGAAGAGGTTTACCAGGATGCTGCCTGGATTAGAGGGTATGAGCCAAAAGGAAAGGTTAGACAAACTTGGGTTGTTTTCTCTGGAGTGTTGGAGGCTGAGGAGAGACCTGATAGAAGTTTATAAAATCTTGAGAGGCATAAATCAGGTAGGCAGTCAGAATCCGTTTCCCAGGGTAGAAATGTCAAGTACCAGAGGCATTTAAGGTGACAGGGAGAAAATTTAAAAAGGAGATGAACAGGGCAAGTTGTTGTTTTTTAATTTTTTTTTTAAACCACAGAGAGCAGTAGGTGCCTAGAACTGACTGCCAGGGGTAATGGTTGAAGCAGGTAAGATAGTGGCATTTAAGAGGCTGTTAAATAGACACATAAATAAGCAGGGAATGGAGGGATAGGGATCATGTGCACGCAGAAGAGATTTAGTTTAATTCAGCATTGTGTTCAACACAGACTTTGTGGGCTGGAGGGCCCGTTCCTGTGCTGTACTGTTCTATGTTCTACCATGTAGGGCCTGTAGATAGCTCCCATCCACTGTTTCCTGCTTTTTGCTGTTTCTTAGCTCCACCTAAACTGATCCCACTGCTTGATTCTTCCAGACTTTGATTCTTCCTTTCCACTCCCTTTGTCCCATTCTTTATTATCAGGAACACCCTTCCTCTCCTTTCCCTATTTTGCTTTTCTTGTCTAAGAGTTAAGAATAAAGAACCTTCAGTTTGTCTTTGTCCCATCTTTTGCTGCTCTGACTGTAATAAGAAGTGTAGTCTTATTGTTTGCATGCTCTGTTCCTTTCTGACAAACTCTGGTTATCATTACCCATTTTGCAAAACTAGACCATCATTGTATCCTTCCTCTTTAGCTTCCTAAATTTATCCCCCACCAGAACCCTATTTATAGTCTTACCTCCACCTAGATTCACTAGGACAACTCAAGTGATACCCTTTTTATGGAACAGCACTCTTTCCCAAAAGTGGTACTGATAGGAGTCCCCAGGAAATGAAACCTGCATGAAATCACATTCCAACCCCCACTAGATAAACCCCCACTGCCCTCCTCTTTCTTAACCCATCAAACACTTTCATAATCTTCAAGACCTCATTCAGAGGTCTTCAAGACCCCAACCCTCTTTTGGAGAAAGGAGCCTCAAGCTGGTCAATCTTCCCCTTCAGTTCTGCGATTACTCCAGTAAACTTCAATGAAACCTAATCTGATTTTAACTGTACCTTAACTGCCATGTTAGGTCAAATGGCCTCACCCCATCAGATATCATAAGATACAGGAGCAGAATTCAGCCAATCAGCCCATCGAGTCTGTTCCATCATTCAATCATGGCTGATTTTTTTTTAAACTGCGTTCTCCCACCTCCCCATAACCTGCCTGGATTAGAGGGCATGCGCTAT
>JARFYF010000001.1:88444190-88454920 GCA_030265395.1 Rhina ancylostomus
CCCCTCAAGTACAACACCTCACAATTGTCCAGATTAAACTCCATCTCCATTTCTCCACCCAAATCTGCAACTGATCTATATCCTGCAATATCCTTTGGAGATCTTCTTCACTAACCACAATGCCACCAATTTGTGTGTCATCTACAAACTTGCTAATCAGCCCACCTTCATTTCCATCTAATTTATATAATCACAAACAGAGATCCCAGCACTGATCCCTGTGGAACACCACACCACATCAACTGTATTAAGGTAGCATACTTAATACGAGTACAACATCCCAAGTTTATTCAAAGAAGCTTAATTGGATATAAGTTGACACTAGTGACCAACAGAAGGATATGGTGGTTGGGAAAAGTTGGAGGAAGTCAGGGATGATGGGGTGGGGAGAGGATGGTAAGAGAAAGGAAGAGAATTCCAGAGCTTAGTGTCAAAATGGCTGAAGGCATGACTGCCAAATGTAAAGCAAAGGAAATTGAGGATGCACTAGATCCCAGAACTAGAGGTACACAGATACCTTGGAGGGTTGGAGAGCTGGAAGTGGCTGAGGCTGAAGCTGAAGCTACAGAGGGGTTTGAAAACCAGAATGAAAATGTTAAAAATCAAGGTATTGCTGGATATGGAGTTCACATGGGTCTTGGTCATCTTCATTTAACTGTATGCCACACTAGAAGTACCATCATGGGCATATATAAGACATTAAACTGAGCCCCAAACTGCCCTTCCAGATTTGTATTATATAATCCATGGTAATATTTGAGGAATAACTAAGGTTGACAAATATTCATCCCTTAAACAACACTGTTACACTGCTTATCTCATCACAAGAGAGCCAACAGGAGAAAAAGATTGCAGGACATCCTTATCCCCAAATATGGCAGAATCCACAAGAGTGCCAAAGATAAGGCCCTTAAAAGCAGCAACTCAATTGTAAAGAGAATTACTGGAAAAAAAAGAGAAAAGCCTGTAGCAAAGTCACTTCAATAATCATGGGGACCTTCGTACTCATACACATTAGAAAAATCAAATTGGTGGAAATATTTTGGGAATTACTTAATTGAACCACCCTAAATCATTCAATGAACAACTAGGGTACAGGATTAGATATCACACATAATGATAATGTAAATGGCTGATGAGTAATTGTATTGTAAAAGATTCCCTTAGGAACAGAGATCAATCTGATAATATTCTGCATGCAGATTTGAGACACAGATGTGAATCATCCAGAAACTAGGTCCTTGAAATTGGCTTAGGTAGACTGGGAAACAAAGAGAGCAAAGATTACAAGCATGTAAAGTAATATACCAAAATCCTCAACCAATGTACATTTTATTCAAAATTCAAACTTCACAAGCGAAGTGACCAATCTATGGCCATCTAAGGAAGTAAAAGATAGCATTTAAAGTAACAGGTATATACTATTGCTGAAGTGTATCTATATACAGAAGAAAAATCAAAATGCTAGAGGAACTCAGCAGGTTGAGTTCCTGATGTCGGGTCTCAACCTGAAATGTCAACCATCCCTTTGCCTCCAGAGATGCTGCTTGACGTGCTGAGTTCCTCTAGCAGTCTGTCATCTGCCGTCTCTTATGCCTGTGTCTATATACATCTGTTTATCTACATATGTGGACATTCTATTATCCTGTTGGGCATGAGAGTCACGAGATGTTCCTATTTTGTCACAAAGTAACATTGACACTGACTAGAACACAGTATGGAGGAAGAGATTGGACTGTTTTGCTTTGCAAATAAAGCACCATCTCTTTTACTATAGGTAAAAGTTTCCTAGAGGTGCCTCAATGCATTTATGAAGATGTTGCAAATTGGCAGCAAGAGAAGTGTTCCCAGAAAGATTTTCCTTTGGGATTACAAAAGGGCATTGATGACTATTGTTTCTCACACCAAAATTGATTTTTCCACAGTGTTTTCCTGCAACTACTCACAAAGAATTTTTTTTTGACGGAGCTTTCCGCATGTATTGACTAAAGAGCAAAGCACATCAAGCAACAGTGGCAAGAAACAGTGGCCTTAACTTATTATTGGACTATCAATGGACACAGCAAGTGTGGCTGCGTCACAGGAAAGAGACAATGTGGCTGTCCCACCATGCCACATCAGGGCCTCCCACACGTATGACCAAGTTTAAAAATTATTCCGCTTGTATATCAAAATGGATGTGTTCTTTAAAGTGAAAAATACCATTGAGATTGCATGCGAATATAACATTGTGAAAGTCCTAAACAATATTAGATACAAGTGAAAGAAAGCAACACTCCTACAGGAGATTGAGTCAGAAACATTTGGAGGCTGACAAATCATCTCACAAATGTTGCCTTGTTTAAAGATATTGTGCAAAAACTAGAAGATTATATTACTCCTTGTAGGGACTGGTAGATGTAAGAATGTAACCATAGCTATTGAGCGCACAAAAATATGAAATTTGAATACAAAATTGCTGCGTTCAAGGAAGTGACATCCAGGAATTCTTCACACTTCTGTTTAACGCAGTAACTGGTATTGCTGCAGTATGTAGTAAGGGAACCATGGCAAAACCAAGGTTACAAAACCAAATCTGAAGCATACAGTTGAGACCAGTTCAGTCAGTTACCATTGTTGCAATGGCCATCACTCACCATACCATTAACAACCTAGAAAACCCAAAAGAAAGGTTACATTCTACAGCCTGCTGATCCAAGGGTAAGCAAGCAAAAACAATTTCAATGGCAATTCAAAATGATAAAAGATCTGGGTTTGTAGGGTTTCTATGACACAACCAGTAAAGGCAGCAAACACATTTTTGAGTGAAGTGTTGATTAACAATAAACAAATTCAAACGTGAATCGATACCGCTGCAAATTGTTTGATGACGAGTCAAGATGCTTACTCTAAGTTCAGCCAGATACTGTTGATGAGAAGCCCCATCACACTGCAAACTTATTCTAGTGAGATTTCATAGATATTAGCACAAATGGAATGGACAAACCAACACAACAGACAGCACACACGCCTATTCATCATTGTAGCAAACTATAAAAGCAGGCTAAATTTAATTTGGAAGGGCTAGACAGGATAGCTCAAGCTGGATTGGAAGAATGTTTTCAGCAGTTCTTCTGCTGAAAGTCACATCCTGATGCATTGTTGGAAACATATGTCAATACGTTTGGAGACAAGCACAACTCCACAGGTATTACAAGGGCACGTTGCCATCAGACCAGACGCAAAGCTAGTCCACTGCAAGCCTAGGCCAGACCCATATGGTGTACAGAATAAAATTGAAAAGGGTCTGGATAGGCTAGGATACAACATTGTGCTTGTGGAAACGGACCAAAATGAGTGAGCTGCATTAACAGTGACTTTGCTCAAGGCAGACAAAACAAAAGTGCTATGTGGAGGTGATAAAGTCATATTAAATCAAGCTAAATGATGAGCAATACCTGCTACCCATTACATAGATCAAAGATATTCACAACATTGAACTTCTCCCATGCCTAGGAACAACTGAATCAACAATACATACAAAAGGACTCTATCCCCTACACAATGTTATTTATGGAGCCAAGTCTTTGCCCAAATTTTTCCAGGCAACACTGGATAAAATCTCACAAATAAACTATTGCCTGTGGAACCATGAAAATCTGTTGATATCTACAAGAACAGAAGAAGAAAATCTTGATTTTGAAGATTGTATTCGTGTAATCTTCCGAACACCATGTGCTGAAGGAAAGCAAGTACAGTTATTTGCAATGACTAGTAATGGATCTTAGTTTCTTGGTCAGTGACAATAGTCCACACCCAGTGTTAGTGGTCACCAATGATGGAACAGAGCTTGCATATGTTGTAGAACTAAGGTCCTAGCTAGGGATGGTGCAGTATTGCACGTAATTACTTCCAGATCTTTTGGCAGTGCTCAGACAACTGCATCACTTGTTGAAACAGTTGTACAGCAAGAAGCAACAAGAACAAATTATAAATGCAAGGAAAGTTTCATAATAGGAGCTCTGCTTGTGCATTATGATACTAGGAGTTAAAGTTGGCATGCGGTACATCAAGTTACGGAGCAGATGCAGTAATAAGCCACCTATAGATGATGGGCGAGAGAAACCTATTGCTTTTACTTCTCATATTCTCACCAGGAGTCAGCAGAATTATACACAAATGAAGGCCAAAAAATCTGCTGAAAATCTGAAATAAAAACTGAAAATGCTGGAAACATTCAGCAGAGGGTCAGATGTCATCTGCGAAGAGAGAAACTGAGTTAACATTTCAGGTTAGAGATCCTTTGTCAGAACTGAATTAAAGACAAATTGAGAATGAGCACTTGGAATCAAGAAAACCCATGAGCTTTTAATCAGGCAGATCCTTTACAATGGGAAGTTCCCAAATCAGCACTGCCTGCTACAGGGACATCTCAGATGGCATTATAGGTAATCCTTCCGTCACAGTGCAACTATACAATTGACTACAGAAATTCCCAATGGAATGTCAATTAACTGTAAAAGCTAGTTATGAATATGAGAAATGTGTATTTTGATTAGATATTTGTGTCTTGATGTTGAAGGTGTAAATATGTTTACAAAAATAATTTTTCTTCAAAAAAAGGGAAGTAGTACAGTGTATCTACATGCACAGGCATGTTGTACTCCGTATCTATGGACGTGGGCTTTCCATGATCCATTTGTTTTGGGAAGTTGTGGTGAGCTGCTGTGTAAAAATGAGACTGGCTGGAACGCAACCTGTGTCAGGAGCTTAAAGACTGAAAAATTATGTAGGTGAAGTGTTTTGACTTGCAAATAAAGCATTACTTGTTTTGAAGTACATATACTGTGCCTTAATGCATTTGTGAAGATATTATTTATAAAGATATTACATTTGGCAAGAACCTGGGGTTTGGGAGATCATTTAGGCAGCAACAACAAATGACTTTAATGCTGATAAAGGACTAGAACTGGTAACAATAAAAACTGGTAGGAGCTTCTACAACAATGTAAAAAAAATTAAATGCAAGGTCCACAACACTAATGATAGGACAAATTACAGTGGAGAACAAAGAAATGGGTAAGGTATTAAACATATTTTGTATGCATCTTTACTGTAGAAGATAATAAATGTAGCAAAGATAGAGGAGAAACACGGTACAGATGCCACTGAGGAACTGAAAGGAACTAGAATTACAGAAGTTAGACTTCAGCCAATTTAATTCAGTCCACATCATATCAAGAAACAATTGAGAGCACTGGATGCAGCAAAGGCTGTGGGACCAGAAAACATCCCAGCAGTAGTACTGAAGATCTGCATCTCGATACAAACTGTTCCAATACACTTACATTATGAATATCTATCCAAGCATTTTTAAAAAAAATCAAACACTTCACAAATTTGTGTGTTAACCTTCCGCAAAGGTGAGGAGAGAGTGACAGTGTTTGACATCGAGACTGACATTTGACCAAGTGTGGCACTGAGGTGCCCTGGCAAAACTGAAGTAAATGGGTATCAAGGCAAAACACTCCTGTGGTTGGAGTAATACAAAAAAAAAGGTTGTGGTTGTAGGAGGTCAATCATCCTAACCCCAGGACATTATCTAAGGAGCTCTCCAGAGCAATGTCCTATGTCCAACCAATTATCTTCAGCTGCTTCATTAATGGTGTCTGCACAATGTTCAATTCCCATTCACATCTCCTCAACACACCAGTCCATGTACGCATGCAGATAACATTCAGGCATGGGCTGATAAGTGGCAAGTGACACTCTCACCACAAACAACATCCATATCCGACAAATGAATCTAATCACTGACACTCTGGCATTCAATGCCATTACTGTCACCATGTCCCCCACCACCAACATCTCGCAGGTCACCATTAACCAAAAATCCAACAGCACCAACTACATAAAACAATGGCCACAAGAGTAGACAGGAAGCAGGGTACCCTGTGGCAAACAACTCATCTCTTAACACCTCAAAGCCTTTCCATATCTATAAAGCACATCAGGAGCTGTGATGGAATACCATTCCCTTGCCCAGATGAGTGCAGTTCAATAATTCAGGAAGCTTGGTGCAGTTGAGGACTAAGAAATCCACTTGATCAGTACCCCAATCGCCATCGAAGCATTCAACCCCTTCACTACCACTGCACAGTAGTTGAAATGTGTATCATAGAGTCAAAGAGTCATAAAGTCATACAGCACAGAAATTGGCCCTTTGGCCCAATACGTCCATGCTGACCCTTTTGTCCATCTACACTGATCTCATTTGCCCACATTAGGACTGTATCCTTCTATAACACTCACCTAGGCTACTCCAAGAGCATCTCCTAATACATCTACCACCAAGAACAAGAACAGTAGGCTCCTGGGAACACCATCACAGGCAGGTTCCCCCCAGATGGCACACCACCCTGACTTGGATATATATTGTTGGTCCTTTTTTAAAAATTTTAAAACATTTTTATTTACAGCGTAGTAACAGGCTCTTCTGGCCCAACGAGTCTGTGCCGCCCATTTTAAACCCCAAATTAACCTACCCATACATCTTTGGAATGTAGGAGGAAACCGGAGCATCCGGGGGAAACCCACGCAGACACGGGAGAACGTACAAACTCCTTACAGGCAGCGGCAGGAATTGAACGCAAGTCGCTGGCGCTGCAATAACATCATGCTAACCACTACACTATCGTGCTGCCCGGCACGTGAGTTCCTGAGTTGTTTGTCATCACTGCATCTAAATTCTGGAACTCCCTGCCCAATAGCACCATGGGGTATCTTCACTAGTGCTTCAAGAACCTTCTCAAGGACAATAATTGCTGGCCTTACCAGTGATGTCCAGAATTGGAAGAATGAATAAATAACATGAAAGGACTGGAGAGATTAACAAGTCTAAAACAGATAAATCCCTAGACCAGATGGCCCACATCCAAGGATTTGAAAGTGGTACCTGCAGATATAACTGATCTCTCAGTGATGATATTCTAAGGTTTCCTCAATTCTGGATCAGTACATTGAAAAGGTACAAATGTAACACCATTATTCAGGAAAGGAGAGAGAGAGATAGAAGAAAAATAAGAAATTCAAGACCATTTATCACAAAATACTGGAATTGATCATTAAGGACATTGCAGCAGAACACTTAAAACATCCAGTATGAATTAAGCAGAGTTAACATCGTTTTATGAAGGAATAAAGTAGACATTTTTGAGGAAGTAACTAGCAGAGTGACTAAGGGGGTACCAATAATTGTTAAAGAGATCAATGTTTGGGCTCTACACATTTGTGGGGATAGAGGATTGGTTAAAGGACAAAAGCCAGAGCAGCGGTTTATGGCTCATTCAAGGTTGACAACTACCAGTGAAGTACCAGAGGGATTCATTCCTGGGCTCTCAGTTAATTATATTCATTAATGATAGAAAGCACTAATGTGATGTATCAGAATTTGCCAATAAGACAAGGCTAAGTAAGCTGGGAGGAGGATGCAAAGGAAAATTGAAAGGTTAAGGAAGTGGGCAAGTTGGTGGGTTATAAATGTGATAAAAGGGGGTTGCAACACTTTGGATGGATGAATAGCAAAACAATTTAAACGGTGAGAAACTAGTAAACATTCAGGGAGAGAGACATGTTGGTTTGCTGATTCATCAGATGTGGAAAGAAAACATGCAGGTAGAAGAAAAACCAGGAAGGCAAATGGCATGATGGTCTTTAGTACAAGATGTTTGAGTATAAAAGTAAGAGGTCCCAGTGATATTGTACAAGGCTTTGGTGAAAACTCACTGAGAGGAATGTGTACCATTTGTCACCTTTCTTACAGAGAGGTACATTGTACACAAGATTAATTCTGAGGATGAGGGATTGTGTTGCCAGGAGAAATTGAATAAGATTGGCCTAAACTCTCTGAAGTTTGTAGGAAGAGAGGCAATCACACTGAGTCACAAAATTGTGGAGGAGATTGGTAGGTTTCCTCTGTCTGAAGAATCTTGAAGTGGGGATATTGCATCAGGATAGATGATCTGCCATTTTGAACTGAGACAAAAAGCTTCTTTACCAAAAGAAATGGTAAGATTTCTCTAACTATTGAGGGCTGTGGATGCTATTTGTTGTTGATCTTTGGATGCAAAGAGAATCAGATAGATTGATCAAGCTGGAAAGTAAACGATGTGAGATTAGCCAAGATTGAATTGCTGGCAGGAGCCACATAGCAAACAGATTTTTACTTATGTTCTTATCATACTGTGCTAATTGGATAGCCAAGTTTAAAGTGGGCCCATCTTCCCCCTCTGTTCAGTTACAGCAACAAGGGAGCCATGCACTGTCAATAGCTAGCTGACCTGGTCATTTATATCTTCTTATTCTTAGGGGCTTGCTCTTTGCAATTTGGCCGCCCTGCTTCTTGCATTACAGTACAGCATTGTAGAGAATTATAAAAATGGACTTTCTTTCTTGGCTGTTCAGGTGAGATGTTAAACCAATGTCCCACCCTGCTTATATGGGCATAGAAGATCACATTGCCTAATTTCAGAGAAGAGCAGGGTTGTTAACCCAGCATCCCAGATAGTATTTATCCTTCAACCAATATCCAAAAAACAGGTGAACAATTCATTGTCATATTGCTGTTCATGGGATCCTGCTGTGCCCACATTAGCTTGATATCATGCTGGAACAGAGAAAGTGAGTCCAACCATTTGTCCACAGCAACTGAGATAACAATTTGAAAACTACTTCACTGGCTGTAAAGCCTTTTATAACATTCCAAATGTGTGAATAATGCCACAGATCATTCCTTCTGTTTTTATAAATTCTGTAGGATAGTTGGACCCTCCAGCAGTTTGTATTTTTGCTCTAGATTCCAGCATCTGCAGTCTTTTATGTCTCCAATGAAACCAAGTGTTTCTGCCTGTACTTAGAAGACTGGAACATGTACTAAGTTGTAGGCTCAGAGACAGTGAGTTCTGTTTGCCACCTATTTACCTTACTTCCTGCCAACTACTCCTAATTACATCCTTAGACCTTACAATTCCCAATGTTAAACATAATGGAGAAGAGGAAGGGTGGAATCTGACTCCAATCTGAAATTACAGAGCAGACAGGAGCTTCTGCGACTGGGACAATATGGCTCGTCATGGCGGTTGGCTCAGTCAGTCCAAACAAAAGTCCACAGAGATGCTGCTGTCGTGGGCAGGAATCACACATGGATTGAGAAGCACAGCAAACACTAAATTCTATTTGGCCACATCATTCAGAACCTCTCCTCTGAAGGTAATGCTCTCCAGGTGATTCACAATACATGCGACACACTCGGTGAGTATCCCATTTTAGCACAGTCTGACGTCAATAGGTTCTGAGTAACAACCAAGTTTACTTCCTGCCACACCTTTGAGTTGGCACAGAAACAAGGCTATTTTGAACATTTAGTGACAAAAGCAAACACTCAGACAAAACATCTCACAAGTGTCTTTCACATAATAAACAGATTCCAAGGAACTTCACAGCAGTGATTATCTGAAACTCAAGGAGAAATTAGGAGAGTTGATGAATAGTTTAGTCAAAGAGCAAAGGAGGAAGTAGGCATAGAGGGCTAAGGGAGAGAACTCCAGGGCCTTGGGCTTCAGCAGCTCTGGTGTAACTGCCAATGGTGCAACAATTAAAGTTGGAGATATTTGTAGCCAGAAGTGGAGACAAGCAAAAGTCTTGGAGGGTTGCAGGTCTAGCAGAATTACAAAGAGGAGTTTTAAAACTGATGTACTACCAGACCATAAGGAGAGATGGGCGAAAGGGACTTAGTGAGTTACAATACTGACGCCAGAGTTTTGTGCCATGTAATTCCCCAGCAGTGACAGGACAAATCCTATTGCTCTACATTGTCCAGAAGCTAAGGGATCTTTGACATGCAACTGACTAAGAAAAAAGATATCTCAGCAAAAGTACAGCACCTCCATAAATAGAGGTTAAAGTGCAACATCTAAACACGTGCAACATCTAAACACGGGCAACAGATCCTTCCCTCATGCACTATTCAGCTTTCCCTTAAATGCTACTCACCTCAATTACTCATGAAAGCAAGTTTCACATTTCTTCCTATTGCTGGGAGAAGAAATTTACTGGATTTAACTTTTGATCCAATTTTTTGAATTTCTTTACCTTTGGAAATATCTTTTCTATGTCTACTTTCTCTAACTCCTTTGTAACATTACAGAATCTTTAGCAAGTCTTTTCTCAATTGTCTTTAACCATTTCAACCTTTGTGGTACTGGCAGCCTCCCTTCTACTAGTAGAGAATAAAGCTAGGGTCAGCTCCAATCTTTTGTGATGGGTATAACCTCTCAGCTCTGATCAGTGGCTCAACAATGGGCCAATGGAAAAGATCCGACCTGGGTCAAAATACTTTGCAAATGCAAATACCAAAACAACTGGTATAAGTCTGAAATGAGGTTAGGCCAAAGGACGTGCAACATTCAAATGTTAATGCACACACAAAGCCATATCTTCCAATTGTATATATTATGAGTAATATATTATGAGATGTTATAATCATTGAGATGAAACCACTCCATTCCTTCTCTAAACTAAATAATAAAATATCCACCATGCAATTAAGTAAAATATGAGAGTAGGTCACCTTGCATGACCCCTCCCTTAATAGGAATGGGAGCAGTTTTCCCTATCAAGAAACTACAGTAAAGGTTTACCACAAATGATACCTGGGCTTTGGGACCAGCTGAGATAAACTGTTTGTGATCTCA
>JARFYF010000001.1:88493277-88506774 GCA_030265395.1 Rhina ancylostomus
GCATGATTGAGGAACAGTCCTTAGACAAGCAGAGACCCTGCTGATTTAACTGACTACCAGTATTGGAGAAGATCTCCTGACAAGCTGCTGGGTGTTGAGCATGGTGGTTGTCAGAAAAGGAGGGAGTCTTTATATGCTTGTATGTCCTGGGAGCAACAATCTTGTTCCAATCCACCACTGTCCCCTTCCCTTCCCCACCCACCCAGAGCCCAGCATGTGAATCCTGTAATCAAATGGATCTCGGGGTCAGCCAATGCAAGTTCCCAAGACCAGCACACTTAGGGGCTCATCTGGTTTGACCAGCAATTTTTGCAAGTTACCAGGACTTTATAACTTCTGGCATGGGGAACTTCCTCGCAATCTTCAGGTCATCCAAACTCATGGAATCAAAGAGTCATAGAGAAATATAGCATGAAAGTAGGCCCTTCGCTCCATCGAGTTCACACTGAGCACCAGGAGCTACATGACCTCTGATTCAGACCGACATATGCACATCTGAATTGGGAGCCATTTTCTTTGGGGACAATGTCACCATCGTATTTATGGATGGAAACCCATTGCTCTTTTGCGACCTGGCATATATGTGACTCCAGTCCCCTGACTGAATATGGTTGATATCTGTCCTCTGAGGTTGTTTCAGAGTAGGACTGGAGAGAGATGCCAGGCTTGCGAGTGATGTCTGTGTCCTGAGAAGGTGTGATGCTGCCTTCACTACAACCTAGACATTGCAGAGTGAGATGGTGGATAGTGATGGTGGAAAGCCTCTTTTTCTGAGTTGACTTGTGCATATCCCACACATTGGTATCTGCAGCCTGCGGTCACTGGCAAGGCCTGACTTTCAGCTGAATTCCCAGGGTTGGTTGGGCTGACACAGGGAGCAATGAGCTTGCCAGTCCTTGGAATGGTTGCGAGCCGCTTCCTGGCCACACAACATCAGCTTGGTCATGCACAGAGCAGTAAGTTGATGTGGGGCAGCTTGCAGCAGACTTGGTAATGTCTCAATGCAGACAGAAGAGTAATAGTGAAGAATTCTCCTATATGTATAGAGGTGGTACTATTCATAGAGAGCTAATGGAATTATGTATCACTCTCACTGTGTGAGTTCCAAATCTATCTAGAAACATAGAAAAACTACGGCACAATTCAGGCCCTTCAGCACACAAAGCTGTGCCAAAATCTGTGTGTCATCTGGCATTTTATGCATAGGCATCAACTGCAACGACTTGAGTCATTAGTCAACTGACTTCAACTGGCAAGTAGGCAATGATATTTATGTCACTGAGAACTGTTAAGACCTGATCCCAATTACAAAGTATGTAAATGACTCATGCTTCAATTGGAGAGTCTTCTGCAATTCTTGCAGCTTTAACCAGGTGGCGTTTATGCAGGATCATGAGGGATTTTATTGTATCTGATCCTTTCAAACATCATATAAACAGGATGCGCTGGTGCAGTTTTTTGTAATTATTGGCCAGCGATCTGGAGTCCTGGACTAGTAACTCAGAGAGTGAGATTCCAAATGCACTGTGAGAATTTGAGACGATTGCCTAGTGACAATGCTACTTTAAGAATAGAGTGGGGTTGGTTGGATAATTTCACTGTCAATCAAGTCCTAAATTGCAGCAAGTGACTTGGGTTGAATTGAACCACATAAGTTATCCTCCTCTTACTGCAAGTTTCTGGCAAAAGTACCCTGCAATTTCTTTCCTAAGTTTTGTTCCTTCTGCTTTTTAAATAGACTGTTCACCAGGTAAATTGACCTTGTTTGCAGTAGAGTTGACTGTTTGATATGAGCCAAGGCTGGTTTTCTGCCACCCCTCCCCTACCCAGTTCTTCAACTCATTAGTAGGCATAATGTTGTCAATACAATCACTGATTTTAGATACTCTTATCTCCATGCACTCATGGATAGCCAGAAAAGTTCCCACTGGGGTCACTATGGTCCCTTATGGATGGAACCTCATTGCTCTTTCATAACATGGCATATATGTGACTCCAGTCCCCTGACTGAACATGATTGCCTGTCCTCTGAAGTTGTTTCAGATCTGCAGCCGCTATACTTATGACTGGGGAGGAGATGCTGGGCTTGCCAGTGATGTCTGTGCCCTGAGAAGGGTTGATGCTGTCTTCACTATAACCTAGGCTTTGCAGAGGGAGATGGTGGAAAGTGGTAGTGGAAAGCCTCTTTCTCTGAGGCCATTTTTCAGATTGATGTAATGCTGAGGACGATGCAAAATGATTAAATCTGGAAGGTATTGTGAAAGAAGAAGAAGAAGAAGAAGAAGATTTCTGAGGCCTCTTCCACCACTCAGTGAGGTTTTAGATGGTCTTTATGGTTTTCCACTTTTTCACATTCCTCATTTCTCCAAGTGTCCAAAAGTCTGTAGAACTGTGTGTTGACAATCTTCAGGAGGTAGAGAATTCCAAAGATTACTCCTTCCTTCAATCCTAAATAGTTAACCCCTCATCCTGAGACCATGCTCCTAGCTGGATATTTTCCAGCCAGGCCAGATTTCTTCTTGGCATCTACATTGTCACTCCCATTTCACAAATGTGTGTGCCCTAATGCGTCTGCCTCTCTTTCTTCTCATTTTGTAATAGCATGCAGAACCCGAATGAAAGTCTGTAACATATCTCATTGCTCCCAGTCTACCAAAGCTGCTATTGAATTGTTACAGATGCCCCCACTCTTCCCCTCAACATTCCCAACCCAGCTCCTAGCACTGTGAAACCTCACTCAGTTATTAAAGCATAAAATCATAAGACATATAAGGAGACTATTAAGTCATCATGTATGAACTGCATTTATGAAAGAGCCTTCAGTATAATCGGACCCATCACCTTGCTCCTTTTACCTTTTTAAGTATATATCCACTTCTCTAGAAGTAACGGTTGAATCAACTTCTACCATCCTATCAGGCAGTGCATTCCAGATCACTGCAATTTGCACATAAAAACATTTGCTCTCCTTTTTCTGTGGATAATTATCTTTAGTTTATGTCATCTGATTACTCAAGCTCCAACCTGTGGTAACAGTTCCTCCTTGTTCCTCCATCAAAACCCCTCATAGTTCCAAGCTCACCCCTTAATCTATTTCAGTCTGAGAGCATTCTTCGGTCTCATGGAAGCCTCTGGTCCACAAGAGGAAAATACAAAGAGATTTCAGGGGATATAGAGAGGTTAAGTGCAAGGGTGAGGACATGTCAAATGGAATACAATGTGGAAGATTTGTGAAGTCTTAAAATGCAGAAAAATTAGAAATGCAGAGTATATTTTTAAATGGAGAGCAATTGAAAGCTGTCGGTGTTCAAAGAGACATGGGTGCCCTTCATACATAGGAATTAACATAGAGGTACTGCTAGCAATTAGGAAGGCAAGTGGTGAGTTGACCTTTATTGTAAGAGCATTTGAAGTAAAAGAGTAGGAAATCTTACTTTGATATATAAGAGTAGGAAATCTTACATATAACTGATAAGGCCCTGGTGAGAGCCAATATGAATATTGAGAGGCACAGTACTGCTGCAGGTAGTACAGCTCCATCAACTCAATTTCAACGCTGACCTCTGGCTGTCTGTGTGGAGTTTGCTAGTTCTCCCTGTGAGCACATGGGTTTCCGCCGGGTGCTTCAGTTTCTTCCCAGATCCTAAGGACACGACAGTGGTTGGCTGATGGGATATTCAGGGGTGGTTAATGGGCATGTGTGTAAGAATAGGTTACAGGGAAATGAGTGGGGAATTAGATAGATGGGATTGCCCTGAGAACCAGAATAGACTCAATGGGCCAAATGGCTGCCTCCGATGTTGTAAGGACGTATGAGAAATATGATTAATAACAAGGTCATATTTCCCCATCTACCCAAGGGGCTAAAGAGCACAGGTTCACCAGGTTGATTCCTGGGATGGAGAATTTGTTATATGGGGAAAGACTAAGCATACTGGGCCTACATGCTCTTGAGTTTAAATGTATTATGATCTCATAGAAATGTACACAATCTTAAGGGGCTTGACAGACTTCAAGTACGGTTGATGTTTCTGCTTGCTGGGGTGCCTAAAATCAGGGACCACAGTCTTAAAATAAGGGCTTGGTAATTCAGGACAGGGTTAAGAAAAGATTTCTACACCTTGGGGGTACTGAATCTTTAGCAACAACAATATGCGGGAGAAATTCAGTGGGTCAAGCAGTATCTGTGGGGCGGAAGGAAATCTTGATGTTTCAGTTCAAAACCCTGCATCTGGAGTTGATCTTCGTTCTTCAACAATAAGAACTGTGAAATATCACTCACTGACTATATTCAAGACAAAGACCAATAGATTTTACTAGATTCAAGAAATAAGCAGCTAGTGCAACATAGTGGGATTAAGGTAAAAGATCAGTCATAGAACACAGAACAGTACAACACAGGGACAGGCCCTTCGGCCCACGATGTCTATGCCAAACATGCTGCTCAATTAAACGAAATCTCTTCTGTCGGCACGTGATCCGTATCCCTCCATTCTCTGCATATTCAGGTGTCTAACAGTTGCTTAAACGCCACTATCGTATCTGCTTCCACCACCTCCCCTAGCAGCCCGTTCCAGGCGCCCACCATTCCCCTCTGTGTAAAAAAAACTTGCCCTGCATATCTCCTTTAAACTTTCCCCTCTCACCTTAAATGCATGTCCTCTATTAGTTGACATTTCTACCCTGGGAAAAAGATTCTGACTATCATTTTCTACCCTATCTGCCCCACCCTATCAATCATGCTATGTTGAATGGCAGTGCAGGCACAAGAAGCTAAACAGCCTTCTCCTCCTTCCAATTCCTTTGTTCTTATTTTGCCTGCCACTATTGATAAATCTTCTCTATACCTTGACCTCAGAAAAACTATGTATTCCTATCTGCAACATTTTTAATCCCCTCTAAAACATCCTCCATTACCTGAGCATGCTCTTTCACTTCAGAACAGCCCTGCATTATAGATCCAAATTGCATTTTAAATAGATGCTGCTAGGTAAGTTGCTTTTATGAAGAGAGAGAACAACAAGGTTACTATTTCAGGTAGATAGACTTTCTTCAGATCATCGACCTGGAATGTTAACTCTGTTTCTCTCTTCACACAGATGATGTTTGATGTACTGGGTATTTCCAGCTTTCTCTGTTTTATTTGAGACTTTCTGCATGTTGCTTTAGTGTTAGGTGGAGTTCATATTTTATAATATGAATTATAGGCCATGCCAGCACTGAGGTACAATCCCTTTAGTCCCATTCCCCCCTCCCTTATTTCCCTCTACACCTACATCTTACTCCCTCTTTGGTTCCCTGAAGTTTGGTTCCACTGTGAACTGGAGAGGTGAGTACAACGGGTGGTTGATACTCTTGTACTGAGTCATTGATGATGTCATTGACCAAGCAAGAGATTGCAAGGATGTCTGTACCACCTGCCCAATGACAGCTACCAATGATTGCTCAGGTGAACCCCACTGAATTCACTCTGTTATTTCTTGACCCCAGAGACGATGCACCGTAATACCCTCTATGAGGCAGACATAGTTTATACAGTGTTGATTGGTTATTGAATCCACATTAAGAACCATGTGTATAGTTTGGAAAATGTGTATCAGTTAAGATGAGGCACCAAAGATGCAGAATGATGTCTTCATTTTACCAAGAAACAATGTGTGTCTCCGATCACTAATATAAGAAGCCAAATCATCACCATTTACCTTTTCTATCCACCTTCAGTTACCCTCAGTATTTTGAAATAGTTAATAGTGCCACTTTTGCTGGGTAAAGGTTTAGTTTCAATATCCTAAACTCTGGAATTATCTTGCTAGCTCACTACCTTTAAAGATCCACGTTAAAGCCAAATACTTTAATAAGCATTTTGGTCATCTGTCCTAATGTATGGCCCAGTGTAATATTTTACCTGTTAATGCTTCTAATAAGCACCTATTGCTTTTCTCAAAGAAAAAGCCTGGTCTTTCAGGAATGAGCTGGAAACCCCTTTATGGGTAAATTGCAGTAGAATTTTGAAACTTTCTTCCACAAAAGGGTGATTGTTAATATAAATTGGAGATAGATTTATATTAACCAAAATTATTGAAAGATACGGAACAAAGAAGTCAGCAATGTTTTCAGAGATGGTTGTAATAATCTCAAAAAGTTAAACAGACCTTTCCTGTTCCAATACAGATATCAAGGGATAGGACTGTCACATACCTACAGGGGGAATGGAAGCCACACTCACAGCCGAGGCAGCACACGAGGATGGAATTGGTAGCCAGGAATCCTGTCCCCAAGACATGGCCCTTGTGGCACAAGAAATGTAATGACTTGACAGAAATGGTTAAGGTATGCTATCACAAACAAACTGCACTACTTTCAAAAGAAAGTAAGGAATAAGAATAGGCCTGTTTAGTTTGCTGTGCCATTTGTTAAGATCATGGCAGGTGTGATCATAGCCTCAGCTCCACTTTCCTTGATCCCTATAACATGGCTCCATACAGAAAAATTGGTTAATTGGTAGTTTATTATTGTCACATGTAGGTACAGTGAAAAAACTGTTTTGCATGCCATCCACACAGATCACTTCATCCCAACAGTATGTCAAGGAAAAAGCAATAAAAGAATGCAGAATAAAGTGTTACAGTTACAGGGAAAGTCCAGTGCAGGCAGACAATAAGATGCAAGGCCATGACAAAGTAGATTGTGAGATCAAAAGTCCATCTTATTGTAAATGAGGTCTATTCAGTAGTCTTATAACAGCGGGAGAGAAGCTGTCCTTAAGCTTGGTGGTACATGATTTCAGGCTTTTGTATCTTCTGCCCAATGGGAGGGGTGGAAAAAAACAAGTGTCCAGGGTGGGTGGGGTCTTTGATTATGTTGGTTGCTTTACAGAGGCACATTGCTTTACAGAGGCACAAAAATTATATCCAGATTCCATGGAGGAGAGACTTTTTTGTGACGTGCTGAGCTGTGTCCAAGGCAGTGAAAAGTATAGACAGATTCCATGGAAGAGAGACTGGTTTTCGTGATGTGCTGTGTCCACAACTCTAGTTTGTTGTTGTCTCGGGCAGAGCAGTTGCCATTCTAATTCATGATGTATCCAGATAGGATGCTTTCTATTGTGCATCTATAAAAATTGCTGAGGGTCAGTGGGGACATGCTGTTGAGAAACAGATTCAGGGTCTCAGAAGGCAAGGACTTGGAACACAGTTTTGGAAATAAGTGATTATATCTACAAAAGGCAAATGTGGGAAAATAGTAACAGGGATAACACATATACACACACACAGTTTATAGTGAGTGTGGGAAAATCGCAACGGGGTAAAGTACATACACAATGAACTAGGTACATACAATCAAGGAAAAACAATACGATACCACCACCTCTTGACTCAGTGCAGGCACAGCTCTATGCTACTAGGGACACTAACTAAAATGCTCCCAACCCTTTAAACAGTGCACACTTCACCAATGATTGCTCCAGCATCATTTCATGGTGCTGAGTCTGGAGCGAAGCAGGGTAAATCCCTCAGAGCAGACAGAGAGAGAGAGAGAGCTAAGCACATGTGACACTCTTTATAGTGCTGGAGGGCTGGGGAGTCCAGCCCTGGTAATTTACAAAGGCCAATGGCCCAGTGCCAGCAAGGACTAATTGATCACAAAGGCCAATAGTCAGGTGTGCACTGATGGGTAGGGCGGGGCCAAACCTTGATTGGCAGTGGTGTGTTTTCCGACCAGGTCGGGGGCAGTGCTGTCACATGACAGCCATGTCCCTCCACAATACACGTGCCAAATTTCTTTACCCTCCTGTGGAAGTAGAGGCGTTGGTGCGCTTTCTTCGCTGTGGCATCTACGTGGTTGACCAGGACAGATGATGTTTACTCCTAGGAACTTGAAGCTCTCAATCATCTCCACTTCAGCACCATTGATGTAAACAGGTTGTGCACTGCCCCGCTTCCTGAAGTCAATGACCAGCAAAACAACTGTCTATCAAGTCTTGAATACATTCATTGATTTCATCTCCATAGCTCCCTGGAATAGAGAGTTCCAAAGCTTAATGACCCTCTGAGAAGAAATTCCTCACTTCAGTCTTTTAGGTCGTGAGTCCTACTGAAACTATTCCTCTAGTTCTAGATTCTCTCACAAGGGGAAAGGTCCTCTCAATATCAACCCTGCCAAGCACCGTCTGAACCATATGTCTCAATGAAAGTACACAGTGGGATCCTTAACAGCGTTGATATACAGAGGGATCTTGGGCTCCAAGTCCATAGATCCCCGAAAGTGGCTGCACATGTTGATAAGGTGGTAAAGAAGGCGTATAGCATGCTTGCCGTTAGTAGTCAAGGCACTGTGTTCAAGAGTTATGTTATAGCTTTGTGAAACTGGTAGGCTGCATCTGGAGTATTGCATTCAATTCTGGTTGCCCCATTTTCGGAAGGATGGCTATGGAGAGGGTGCAGAAGAGGTTTGCCACGACATTGCCTGGAGTGGAGGACATGTGCTATAAGGAGAGATTGGACAAACTTTTGTTGTTTTCTCTGGAACAGTTGAGACTAAGGGGAGACCTGATAGAAGTTAATAAGGGTATGGGAGGCATAGATAGTTGGTATCTTTTTCCCAGGATCAAAATGTCTAATACCAGAGGGCATGCATTTAAAATAAGAGGGGGTAAGTTCAAAGGAGATGTGTGGGGCAAGTGTTTTTTTACAGAGAGTGGTGGGTGCCTGGAATGAGCTGCCAGGGGTGATGGTGGAGGCAAATACGATAGAGGTGTTTAAGAGGCTCTTGGATATGCACATGACTTTGCAAAGAATGGAGGGATATGGACCTTGCATAGGGATTAGTTTAGTTAGGTGTTTAATTAGTTCGGCACAACATATTGGACTGAGGGGCCTGTTCCTGTGCTGTACTGTTCTATGTTAGGGAAATCTTTACGACGAAGCTATTGTTCTTTGAGGATATAAAAAGTAAGGAGGATGGCAGGGCACAACGGCGAAGTGCATCGGATTTTCAGGAGGTAATCTGTATTGTGCCAGATAAGAGACTATGGAATTGGGCGTGGACAGAAGATTGGCTATCAGCTCCACTGACTGGGTTCAACCCTGACCTCGGGTGCTGTCTGTGTGGAGTCTGAACATTGTTCCTGTGACTCAATGGGTTTCCTCTGGGTTTTTCAGTTTCTTCCCACATCCCAAAGACGTGCAGGTTGATTAACTAGCCACTGTAGGCTGCCCCTATTGGTAGAATGAGATCACAGCCTGGAGGTTTGGGGTTTGGAATCACCTTCAGCGTCCCCACCCACTATTTATTTTTACTTACTGTGTAAAACATATAGGGAACGACAATCTAAGTGCTGCCCTGGAGGTTGGTGATGCACTCCTGTGCCGGTGGCAGAAAGCATGTTGCTGGAGGTTGGTGATGCACTCCTGTGCCGGTGGCAGAAAGCATGTTGCACGCTCCCTTCTCCAGATACACACAGGCACGGACATAACCCTGGGGAAGTGGGGTGCATCGAACAAATCCCTTCATTTCAGGTCTTTCCTACTTGGGGTCAACTGTACAAAGATTCAAAGCATGAGACTTGAAGCTGCAGCCTGGAACCAAACTCCTGATGCACCAATCCAAAGAGCTTACAAATTCTCTTGCTCCTCTTATAGTTGAACCCCCTCTATGCCAAATCCTGAATGGAGAATTGTGCAGAGACCCCATGTCCACTGAAGACCACCCATCACCGCTTCCTTTGGACAGCAACATATCAGACTGGGGTGCATCTACACAGTAAGGAGGATGCCAACTCATCACCAAAATACAGTGAAGCTGAGGCTACCTGGACATTCTATTCTGCTGCCAGTATTTGGTGAGCCAGAGTGTGATCATTTAAAAAAGAGACTTCACTTGCTTTTGGCCAATTATATTTTATTTGCACTGCATTTACATTTAATTCTAAGGGCTACCAATATGAATCCACCCACCCTGCCCTAAAATGCTGGTAATGCTGAATCCTGGGGGAGGCAAAAAACCAAAGATAAAAACCTGCGGCCAATTTCAGGAAAAACTTTGGGAAATTCCTCCCCGACTCCGCAAGGGCAGTCAAGCAAAGCTCCAGGAGATCACTGAAAACTGTGATGCATTACCAGCCAACTTAATATTACAACTGTATAAGATAATATCAAAGAAAGACAGATTACAGAAGTTTGAAAGCAGATCAAAAAGAATAGTACAGCTGTGAAGTCTTCAGATTGGAAAGAAAACAAAAGTATTAGTGAAAGAAACAGCAATAAGTTCTTATCTTCCCAAGAATATCCAAAGCAACCCATAGACTTAACTTCAATACTATCAACCTACTCTTAAAAGGATACTAATCCAATCTATATGTTCCTGCAAAGACCGGCAGCTTATCACTGATTGAAGCGTGTGTTCCAGGTTCAGCGTGACGGTCAGATTCTTCCCACGTAGTGCAAAGTAGGTAGCGGGGAAGGGCCTTCCTCTGAGAGCCCCCTAACCTTGTAGCCATGTGGAGACTCCCCTTATGCTGCCACTTCACTCAGCACTCCTCTTGAGTTGGTGGAAGAGTTGTTATGAGGAAATGCATTGGGATCAAGACCTATCCATTAGGCATGAATGACACACCCCTAAAGTGTCCACAGACCAAGTCCAAGCCAGGATCCCATTGTTGGTACAGAGCCAGTAGGGTTTGGGCAGACCCAAATGAGGAACAGCAAGCAAGCTACCAACTGGAAAGGCTCCCTCCATCACACCAGAGCGTCTTTCCCACCCTCCACTGTATGCTCGAAGTTCAATTGTGGCCCCCTTAATCCAAGAATTCCCCAAAAGCCTTACCATCTCAAATCCAATGAGTTGCCTCATACCTCATACCCATCTATCCACCCTTGGGTCTTTTCATTACAGGTACAACTGACACCCTGGCAAAAAAACCATGGTACCTGCTGTGCCTGCCATGAAAATAAGGCGTAAGGGTGTAACTGAGAGAACTAATCTGGCTGGCGGCTTGCTGTTCCCCATTCTAGAAAGCCTGAACCCCATTGCCTCAGTAGCCAGCAGTAGAACCCTACCCAGGGCTTGCTAGGTGGACACTCTAAGGAGTGGAACGTTCCAGTCTATTCATGCCTGGGATGGCATTGGTCAAGCTTTTCCCAAACCCAGCAGCTCCCGTCAGCTCTCAATGAGAGTTGAGCCACTGAGTGTTGTGACAGCGTTTGGGGAATCCTTATATGACACAAGACCGGGGAGCTAATGGAGCAAGGCTTTTTCCTGCTGCCCTACCTGCCCATCATTGGAAGAATAAGACATATACTAATGTGTGGATGGTGAATTTACATTATAGGCATATACCAACTAACAACTATTTATATAGTTGTTATAACTAATAACTATTAACTATTATAACTAATAAGTATTTATATAACACAACAGGCTTTGTGGCAATGTAGGTGGAACTATGTGATAATTATACTGTGAAATGTAGATTAAACTATGTGACAATTTACAGTGGGCTTCATGGCAATGTACATGGGACTATGTGACAAGTTACAATTTGCATTGAGATGTACTACAGTTAAGGTCTATGACAGTACTTAAGAGTTATTACAATAAGTTGAATTCACTGACAATGTATTGTTAGCTGTATTACAATTAAGCTGAGTGCTATGACACTGGTCAAGAACTTAATAAAGCTATAGTATAACTAAGCTGTATTCTATGACAATGTATATATCAAGCTATACTATTATTATTACAATTAAGCCAAGTTCTACCATAAAGTGCATCTAACTTTGTTATTAAGCTCTTCTATAAAAACGTGAATCCAGCTATATTACAATTTTATCAAGCTCGGTAACATTGAAAATTAAGCTATATTACAATTAAGACCAGTTCTGTACTATTGTGTATCTACTTATATTCTAATTACATTAAGCTCTGAATATCAAGCTATGTTACAAATAAGTCGAGTTCTATCACAATGTGCATTGAGCTATATTTCAGTTAAACTGAATCCTGCGACGATGGGGCTCGTTATTCTTTCTTCTTTGCACTAACTATATTTGTAATTTGTTGTAACTTTATGCTTGAACTGTACTGCTGCCTCAAAACAACAAATTTCATGTCATCTAAGTCAGTAATAATAAATCTTATTTCTGATTCTGATCGATCCATAATACAGTTAAGACAAGTTCTGTGTTAAATATGCCAAGTGGCCTTCTGTGTTATGAGGAAATATACATGAAAATGTGCATGAAGCCAAATGATGGTGTAGATGGAACACTTATGTTCATGGACATGTATGTTAGTATGTTATGCTATGTAAATGGACATGTGATGGTTAGGGCTGGGCTCTGATAGTTCACACGCTGCTATGTGAATATTAATGTGCTATGTGACAATATGTGGTAATTACCATAAGCCTTTTGACAAAATGTAGAGCAATGTGACAATTACTTTCAATTCTATGACAATGTAGACAGGACTATGTATATACAAGGTTATACAACAACATACATTAGAGAAACTTATATTCTGCCTAACGTACACTTGACAATATATACAATGCTGTGTAATCCTTACATAGGGTTAGGGACTACATAGAGCGTGCTGTATGATAGCTATTGTATGAGCTATAATGTAGATAGTCTATGCGATACAGTACATTTAAGGAATACTTAGCTTTGTATCTGCTGCTTCTTATGATATCCTACTTATGATACCTAAAATCAAGTGATGGAGAGAGTTAGTGGAAGAGAGAGGAAGAAAGATGTCCAGCATTGCCAAGACTACTACAAGCCGGCAGCTTTTATATAAGTAACGCATCATAATCAGCGATGTCAAATTGGTAACAATGGTGCTTTGTTTGGGCTCATTTCATTGCCAAATAAGGACATTTCGATCCTGGTTTTGGCCAATCATTGCGTTTATTGATGAACCTTTGTTGATGTTATTGTTGACAGTGGGGCAGCAACCATAACAACACATTTACACACCGTTACATGAAGCAACTGAACTTTTTCAAATTTTGTAAAATAATTTGTATAGCCGATACAGGGCATGGCACTAATTGAACACTTTTCTCAAAGCACAGGTCTGAAGGGCCAAATAGCCTTTTTGTGGTGTCTGAATCCTGGGTTGATAATCTTTGGATTCAGCAAGGAAAGCAGAAGAAATGCTTTATCAAAATCACAAATATAAAGTTAAATAGAAAGGTGTAATATTTTCAATGCTTTTTAACCAAAGGTTGTGTTAAACCCTGAGTCTTGAGTAATCTGCAATGGTTTCTGAGCTGTTATGGCCAATAAGCATGGCCAATAGGAGTAATCACTTGAAACCTGTGGAAAATCACACTGAACAGTAGGACTGAGGCAAGCTAGATTTACTATATTGGCTAGGAGTGACCTACTACTCCAGCACTTTAATACATGATTATTGTCATGGTTCTGAGTTCTGGCCCTCAATTTGGCTTCATTAATGCCTTGTTGTCCAGCACATGGATTCCATGCTGGA
>JARFYF010000001.1:88518246-88528489 GCA_030265395.1 Rhina ancylostomus
CAGGGCACTGAGTACCGGAGTTGGGATGTTGTGTTGAAGTTGCACCAGGCATTGGTGAGGCCGAATTTGGTATACTGTGTGCAGTTCTGATCACCTACCTACAGGAAAGATATCAATAAGCTTGAAGGAGTGCAGAGAAAATTTACAAGGCTGTTGCTAGGACCTGAGTTATAGGGAAAGGTTTTAGGGTTTATAGGTTAGGGTTTTATTCTGTGGAGCACAGGAGAATAAGGGGAGATCTTTTTGAGGTATATAAAATTATGGGGGCTATAGATAGGGGGAATGCATGCAGGCTTTTTCCCTTCAGGTTGGGTGAGACTAGAACTAGAGGACATAGGTTTAGGGCAAAAGGTGAGAGGGGGAACTACTTCACTCAGAGAGTGGTGCAAGTGTGTAACGAGCTGACAGCAGAAATGGTGGATGCGGCTTCAATTGTGACATTTAAGCGAAGTTTGGATAGGTACATGGATGGGAGGGGTTTGGAGGGATGCAGGTAGATGGGACTAGGCAGAAGATCAGGTCAACATCGACGGGATGGGCCAAAGGGCCTGATTCTGTGCTGTCGTGTTCTATGACTCTAATAAAAATGAAGCCAGTTTTAATCAAAGCCCTGCTTCCTCCAATAGAATGCAATGCAGTGCAGACAGCTGGGTCCTGATCAGTTCCTACCCAGCAATAGTTTCTAGTCTGATTTACACCAGTGGCACATCTGGAATGAAACATTTGGAACAGAAAGCAATATTGAAGAATGACAATCTCAATGAAATTGGATATCACAGAAGGTCAAAAAAACAAACAGCCAATGAGAAAATCAAAAGTAAAAATTGGGAAAGACTGGTAATATAACAAGTTCCCTCAGGAACCTTTTGATCAAGGGTCAAATCTGAAACATTATCCGTTCATTTGTTGAATCTCTGAAAGAATTTTAAACTAATTAATTTCATAAAAATAAATAATGAGAAGAATTTGCCCTGTATTGTGTGCAAAGATTTCACCAAATTTGCCAGGTTTTAATATTGTTTTGCAGTAGACAATCAGCATGCCTCCTTTAAGATAGTTTTTATGTTCCTTTAAAGCAGGTGCAAGTCTGCTTTCCTACCTTTGAATTTTCAGCTTCCATAGCCAATGTGATCTGTCAGCATGATACCAGTTATGTACTGATCACCCTGATCCAGACTTCAATAATTTCCTTAGCCTCTAACAATCAAGCCTCGCAATGGGAATCCCTCATGCCCAATTCTGGGGCCAATTTCCTCCAGTGATTTCTGACAGGCATGGTAGTGTAGCAGTTAGCGTAACACTATTACAGTGCCAGCGACCGGGTTCAATTCTGGCCACTGTCTGTAAGGAGTTTGCATTTCTCTCCGTGTATCTGTGTGGGTTTCCTCCGGGTGCTCCGGTTTCCTCCCACATTCCAAAGACGTGTGGGTTAGGAAGTTGTGGGCATGCTATGTTGGCGCTGGAAGTGTGGTGACACTTGTGGGCTGCCCCCAGAGCAGTGTACGCAAAAAGATGTATTTCACAGTGTGTTTCAATGTACATGTGATTAATAAAGATATCTTATCATCTTATCAAGTTAATACATTCCATCTATAAAGCCCCAATACCACTCAGGTGGCCTCCTTGAATAAGACAGGTCCTCCCCAGGTTACCAACACCGTACTTAGGTCAGCTTGTAAGCGCAAACAAGTGTTTGAGAGACCGGCAGGAAGGATGAGGATTTGCTGGCTGCTGCGGGGCTGCAGGCATCTTCTGCTGGGTGCGAGGGGGGCTTTTCTGCATGCTTTCTCTCCCTAGCACACCACCCCTCCCACCCAAGCCGCAACAATCGAGGGCTGGATTGAACTGAGCAGAGCTGGGATCACTGAGCAAACTCACTTGCTCACTCACTGAGTCATTAAGGCTGGTTGGTGGTCGCTCTTCCTGTGCCTGCTTGCTTTCCTGTCTGTTTCTGTGACCCTCTCTCACACACTGTTTTTGTTCATTTCCAACTCACAGACAGTCCGTGTTACGAACAGTTCTCAGGAATGGAACTCTGTTGTAACCTGCGGACTGCCTCTACACCCTTCGAGTGTTTGCAAGACCATTACATAGGACATGTGGTTGTAGGACTATAGAATGCAATCCTTTCCCACAAAGCCCCAAAGCGTATCTTTCTCACAGCTGATGTCTGTCTCAGTGTGTGTCCCTGGGAACAGCCCATAGATCCGAGAGCCCTCTTGTTAGGTAGCTGTTTGGGATGAACTTCAGCAAGGACCATTGCATCCTTCTTCAGCCAAAGGATGATGAATCTGTGGAATTCATTGCTGCTGAGGGGTGTGGAGGCCAAGTCATTAGGTATATTTAAGGCAGAGATTGATAGTTTCTTGATTGGTAATGGGGTTAAGGGGAGAAGGCGGGAGAACGGGGTTGAGAAAAATAATCAGCCATGATTGAATGGCAGAGCAGACTCGATGGGCCAAATGGCTGAATTCTGTTCTTGTATCTTATGATGTGCATAAACCTCTCTGGTTTTATGGTCTCTTCAGCCATGACAGAACCCAGTGTGGGAGCTGCAAACTCCAGCACAGTGCTTGGCAGGGCAGAGACTTCCAGCCTGACCTCCTGTGCATTTCCAGCATTGTCTGTTTTTATTTCAATTTATGGTGTTTTCCAGACCTTCCTTTCAAAAGCACAGTCTACAAAGAGGTGGATGATTGTCTTGACCTCATTGCAACCATCTCCAGGACAGCATGTGTTGGGAGTGAGACTTTGACCCTGCAAGAAGGGTCTGATAAGAAGGGTCCCTCACACTGCCAGCCAAGTGAGGTCTTGGTGCTTGTTGACGAGTTCTGGCAATGAAGCATTCTGCCAAATGGTTTTGACAGTCTATTCGCAAAACCACCCCACAGGATCCATTGCATCTTTCTCCCCTCAGAGCCTGCAGGACGTTCCATGGTGACTGTAGCCTGATGGACTTGTGGTCCGAGGTGTTTTTCCATCGAAACTTTTCTACGAAGAACAGGTAGTGCTGCAAAGCCCAACTGGATGGAACGTTGTGTGGCAATGGGGCCAGACCATTCTACACAACACCAGGGACAGATAGAGCCTTGGCACGTAGTGACTCCTGGTGTTTGTATATTTCAGTTCTAAGCACAACTTGATGAAACCACACCAGGAGGTGGCCATCAGGATGGGGGCAATTTGGTAGACTTTCTCTCCCATTCTCTGCAGACTTGTGCATCATGACCCATTGGACATGCTCTGGGATCTCCAGATGAAACAGAAGGTGGCTCAGGTGACTGCCGTGGAAGAGGTCTTTGCACCTGTTGAAAGTACTAACCTCACCTAGAGGAATTGCTCTATTGAAGAGAGCTCCTTTATTTAACAAGGTCTCCTTTCACCAATGGGGCAATGATAAGTCTTCTTTTCACCAATAGTATAAGCTCTCTGCCCACTGAAGGAATTCCCTTTGCCAACAGGATCTGTTCTCCAACCAGGAATTAAAAGCTCATGGTGTAGGAGGTAACATATTGGCAGAGGTAGAAGACTGGCTGGTAAACAGAGAGTGGGTGCAAATGGATCATATACTGGCTGGTAAATTGTCACAAATGGAGTACCCCAGGGACCGATGCTGGGGTCTAAACTGTTTACAATTTATACGAATGACTATGATGAAGGCTTGGAGGTATCATTGCAAGGTTTGCCGATGACACAAAGCTAGGTAGGAAAGTAAGTTGTGAAAAGGACATAAGGGGGCTATGAAGGTATATAGGTAGTTTAGTGAATGGGCAAAGATATGGCAGATGGAATATAATGTAGGAAAATGAGTGTATCTGAAGTTCTCTGTACAGTACTGTTCTCTTGTATCATGCGATTGTATTGGAAACACTTTAGAGATATTTTACACACCCATACCTGAAATGAGCATCTTGCTTATGAGGAAAGGTTGCACAACTTGTGCTACATTTGCTGAAGTTTAGAAAAGTAAACAAGACTTGATTGAAACATATAAGTATTCTTAACAACATGGGTGTGAAGGGGAGGTTTTTCTCCTGTGAGAGAATCTAGAACTATTTAAGAATTAAATGAGGTGAAAATCTTTTTCTCAAAGGGCTGTGATTCTTTGCAACTCTCTTTAGCAAAGGCTTAAAGAAGCAGCGGAAGAGACTTTGAATACTTTTAAGGCAAAGGTAAATAAATAAGCAAAGGGGTGGAAGGTTATAGTGGGTAGATGGGACTGTGAGCTGAGGTTGCAATTAGACCAGTCATGATTGCATTAAACAGCAGAGCTGACTTCAGTGGTCAGATGACCTCCTAATTCTTCCATGTAACAAGATGAACTCTCTTCACCAATCCCAGGTGCTCCCCAGTAGCAATTGTTATGTTCACCAATAGATGGTGCTCTTTCCACCAGTAGGATGAGCTGCGCCTATCAATGAAACAGCTCTGCCCGCCAATAGGAAGCATCTCCAAACAATGTGTTCCTTCCCCTATGAACAGGAGCCACTCTCTTTACCAACGATAATTGTAGATCCCAAGAACGTGCTCTCTCCAATCTTGGTCGGAACTTTCCAACAATAGAAGGAGCTTTCTTCACGATAAGCAGTCACTCACTTCAGCAATAGAAATTGAACTGGGATGCATACTGTACTGATGGGCATCAAAAGGAGGTACTCTTGTCACCAATAATGTAGTGCTCTAATCAAAAATCTGAGGCCACTCTCTTCCATTGGAGGAGCTTTCTTCACCTATTGGAGTTCTTCTCCAATAGAACGAACTCTCTTCAGCAGAAGGTGTTTTTTTCACCAATAGGAGGAGCTCTCTTCACTATGAGAAACTTTCTTCACTGATTGGAGCTCTCCACCAACAGCAGAATCTGACTTCACCAATACGAGTTTTCTTCACCAACAGGAGGCTCTCTCTTCAATTGGGAGCACTCTTCACTCAGAGGAGCGCCCTTCAACTGGAGATATAAATAGAAAATACTGGAAATTCTCACCAGGCCAGGCAGCATACATGAACATAGTTCGTCTTTCAGGTCAAATTTCCTCCCTTCAAGAGGAGTCCTCTGTACAAGGAGGGGGAGTTTTATTAACAGGAGAGTTTCTCTTTACATTGGAAGAGCTTTTCTTCAATTCTTTTCTCCAAGGAGCCAGGCCAATTGGGTTCAGGATCTGTGGTTTCTGATGATTGAAATATCATTATTCTTATGTCATTCTATCTGTACGGATGTTATAGTAAATAAGGAAAAATTGGGATATTCCCCATGGTAGAATTACAATTTAAGGATTGTATTTGGTTGCACGACCTTATGACAGCAGTAGCAATAACCTACATTCATAATGTTCTTTTAACACTGTAAAATGCTTCAAGACTGGAATAACTAACACAATACAACTCCATTCCAGATTAGGAGACATTAGGACATTAAACTACAAAGCAGGTTTTAAGGGGCATTAAGGCCGAGAACGGGGTGGAGAGAGGGAGACGTTTGTGGAGGTAATTCCTGAAATGAGGCGGTCATTCAAGCTGCTGATCAGTGAACTGCTTGATTAACTCTGGGTGAATCAGTTTATCACGTAGCAACCATAGGCCGGATTATTTTAATCGCATAGTTTTATTATCACAATAATCATTGAACCTAACAGCATTGTGCCTTTGTTTGCCAGGGGTATTGTATGTCCAGATTGTCACACAGACCCTGTTTGTGTGCTGGTGTCTCCCATCTGCCGGTGGAGAGAAGGGGGAGGGGAAAAGGAGTGACGGCTTGCACTCCTCTCCATTTCACACGCAGGCACAGGGCTGCTGCTGCTCGAACCGTGAAGTGTTTTATTGCACTGCTCAGTCAAGACAGGTCACTCTGACGATGGCAGAACCCAGCACGCAGCCCCGTGTCTACTTCCAGTCCCCGAGCAAGGAAGAAGAGCCTCAGTCACAGAGGAAACTGGGCAAGTTCACGGTCCGATATGACAGGAAGGATCTACAGAGGAGACTGGACATTGAGGAGTGGTTGGATTTTCAGCTCCATCAGCTGTATGGATGCGAGGTGTGTGCTCAGCATGGTTAGTCCTTCGTCTTGGCTCAAGCTGGGCCTGCTTGTCGATACTAAAAGGCTCCTGGCTGTTTATTATTAACTCCAGCTGTGGTTAATGCTCTCTGTCCGAGACCGTGGAGAATAAAACTCCACATTCTCTCTGCAGCTGGGCTGCGTTAGCTGAAGACACGATCTAATATGTGAGCTGCTAACCTTTTACTTGTGGTTTTGTGACAAAAATGAGAAGAATACAAAAAAAATGGTTCAAAGAGTAAAAATTAATCTGCAAAGCTAAACTGTGAATTTGGAGTGGGGTGAATTTCATTGAGATTATTGAATCGGTCGGGACAACGTGGTTCACCGTGGAACTGTGACCTTACAGAAAGTGCTGTGTTTGTGTATCTGAGGTTATGTAGCGGTACCTGGTTTTGTCTGTGATGGTATGGGAAGTAGGGGGCGGTGGCAGTGGATATTAGAGGTGTGGGAGAGTGTGTTTGTGGGCTCTGCAGGAGCAGGGAGAGTATGGAGTGTGTGAGCAGCAGAATGGGGGCCTCTGTGGAATGATGACAGAGCCATGGGAAGGTGCTTTGTGGTGCCTGTGGGAATCGACAAGGGTGGTTTTCTGGGCTTGTGTGACTGTGGAAGTCAGGGCAAGCATTTCCATGGGAAGGTGAAGGTGTGATGTAGGAGTGTCCTGTGCAAGTAGGTGGCCTTGCAGAAACATAATAGCATGGTTCTGTGGGAGCAGGAGTGTCCATGGAGGTGTGTCAATGTTGAAGGGAGAATTGTTCTCTGGAAGTGTCAGGTGCAGAAGTGTGAGATCCTGTGGGAGAGTGTGCAGCTCTGCGAGAGTGTGCAGCTCTGCAGGAGTTAGTGAATCTGAAGGGTTGGCGCTCTTTAGGGATGAGTGAGCCTGCTCTGGTGTACAATGGAAATGTAAGAGCCCAACCCAATATAAATCCCTGGTATAAATATATCAAGTTTGATTCTTTTCCCTAGGGAGTCTCTTGAGAATGAAGATGACTTGCTTCCACACCAGTTTTGTTGGTGCTAACATGGGACCCGCAGGTTTTGTCATGAGTTGGGGAGGATGTGCTTGGTGGGATGGACAGGTGCTTTTGGGAGGTGGCCATTACTTTCAACATTTACTCTGGGCTTTGGTGTGATTCACATTCATGGTCAGTTTCATCTGGAATGCTGTTTCTTCAGTCATGCTTCACTGATTCTCACCACTGTGAGATTCCTCAATGTTTTCCTCTGTCCGCCTGCTAATCTCTTTCCGGGACAGAACTCAGAATAAAGTGCCTATTTCGGGACACTGCAAACAACGTGACCTGCCCAACAGAACAGAGTGTGATTAGTGCCTCAGTGTTGTGAAGGTTGGCTTGGGAGAGGATGTTGACTTTGGTTCAATTATCTTGTCAGTGGATTTAGGATGATATCAGAGTCGGTCTGTGGGAGTGTAATAGGGTGAGCGTTCTCCAACACATGATTCTAGAGTTGCATAGTCCTCTGGTCTCTGTTTTTCACTATTTCATCTGGCTGGCTTTGGATAGAAATTAGGTTTTTAATGCTCATTCAGTGATTTGACCAGGTGATGAGAGTTTTATAGTTCAGAATATGCAGATGCCAAATCAAGCCTTGTTAACATAATAACACACAAAACAGAAATGGATGTGAACGGGCTCTGATATTAATTGGAAACAGTCAGCCAGTCACAAACCATTTCAATATAGTTAGTCACAAATCGAAAATGGGGTTTGAAATCGTTTCAAGGCATTTGTGAACTGGATCCAGTTAGACAGTAATTGTGAATGGATTTAGCTAGGTTTGGGAATAGATGCAAAGAGATGTAAGTCAGGAATGGATCGAATCAATGTTTGGTAATGCATTCTAGCAGGTCTGCTTTCCCTGTCAGACATTGATTGGGAATGGATTGGATCAAATATTGTTCAAGCATATATCTAATCAGGCATGGGTGTGAAATGGGAAGAATCAAGTACAAATTATTAAATAGCTTCTATCAGAGTTTCTAATTAGGATCTAGTATGGAATATGTCCAATCAGATGCTGAGTAGCAATGAATCTAATATTTCTCACTAGGATCCTATCAGTTGACTGTCTTCATAACTATATGAAAATAGTGAATGGAAATGAATATGACTAAATAGAGATTGGGAGCTGGAATGAACTGCTCATGGACTTTGCAGTATTTATTTGTATTTCTGTAACATCCATAACGTGGTAAACATTGAAGGACTCCACATCATGAGAAAAGATGGCTCAAAGTTGAGTGGGGAGAGATGGCCAAGTGGGATCAAAAAGACGGGCTTTCAGAAAACATCTGGAAGTGGGAGAGGTGTAGTGAGACAAAGAGATTTAAATAAAAGACACAGAATAGGCAGGAAAAGAAAAAGATTGCATTTATATGGTGATTTCACAGATTAGTATGTACAGGAGGGAGAAAGGAGCAGAAGGATGCACTAATTGAGTGAGATGAGGTGGGGTGGGAGGAGTCTATCTGGAGAATAAACCCCAGCATGTGTCAGCAGGTCTACATGTCTTGGTGTAGGAGGGGAGGGGTGGGGTTGCAACAAATTCAGAAATGAGCCAAAGGAGGTCAAAACACTAGGATCAAAGGTCAAATGGGGTTGGAAATGAACCGGAGGATGAGGTTAGTCTGTGGTGAAATTAGAGAAGGATGCTGAGGAATGTAAGGGGGGGGGGGACCAATGGAGCTGATTGCAAACAAAGTAATGGTGGAAAGAGGGTGAAGGATGAATATATAATATGATTTGAGCATGGTCTCACCATCTTTGGTCATCTCGCACAGTATAAAATTCCACTTGATAGTAATGATCATCCAAGCTCAACTCATCCAACCTGAACAATGCACCATGGAAGTGATAATGTCGAAGTGAAAGTCAAGTTTATTGTCAGATGCAGAAGTACATATGTGCACAGGTGCAATGAAAAACTTGCAGCAGCATCACAAGCACATAGCATCAGATACACAATATTCACAAGAAAAAGCATAAATTAAACATACATTATACACAATTTTACAAAATTGAACACACTTAGAATAAAAAACAAAGTTAATTGTAGTGCAATGTGGTCATGGTGTTGTACTGAGATAGAGATTAGGGTTGTGCAGGTTGGGTCAAGAGCTAAATGATTGAAAGGAAGTAGCTGTCCTTGAACCTGGTGGTGTGGGACTTCAGGCTTCTGTTCCCTCCTGCCTGATGGTAGCTGCAAGAAGATGGCATGGTGGGGATTTTTGATGGATGTTGCCTTCTTGAGGCAGTGCCTCATGTAGATACCACCGATGGTAGGAGGGATGTACCAGTGATGTATTGGGCTGAGTCCATCACTGTCTGCAGCTTCTTATGTTCCTGCACATTCGAATTGCCAGACCAGACCATAATGCAACAGTCACGTTAATGTTATGAAGATATGGCACAGTCTATGACTGCGTGCTAAAAAAAAATAATCAGTCCAAACTATGACTCTCCCTTAAGTGGCTTTGGAAACTTATTCTGGAGCTCTGGATTAATTCTTGCTAATTCTGCATTGGATAGGTTGATCTCAGTTCAGGGCCATCCTTAAGAATGCAATCGTAAGCCTGAGCTGGTGAGTCAGCCAGGGACTTTGCACCAGATCTTCACAAAAAAAACCTATTCCTGCAACAATAACTTATGGCCAGACCATGCCTTCACTTAGTGAAATTTTCTAAGCATACAAACCAAGCAAGTGTTGGAATTTGTCTGTGTGTTAATGTCTAATGTCTGATAATGATGCTGTGCTTTGGGATGTGTAAGTGGTTGCTGCTTTCATGAAAGATGTGTCCCATGGTAAATAAATGATGGGAAAGCTACTGTTATGTGGTGACTGTACCAGATACAGTTCACAAATGTGCAAGTTGAAAGCAAATTATGTTGCAGTCAGGTACTTGACATGATTAGACTAGGATATTTCATTTAATTGATTCTTGAAAGAACAATTACCTACACATGATGCTCACTCAGTCTGTTTGGCTTTCCAGGGGCAGGGCCTCTGGATCCAATGCCAGAAGCGTAGTCATTTCTCGCAGCCTGCTTTGCTCTGTGACAGAGGACATACAAATACAAAAGATTATAGTCATACATCAAGGAAATAAGTCTTCTAGCCCAGCAAGTTGATATTGACTATCAAATACCCATTTTCACTTATCCTAGACTAATCCCA
>JARFYF010000001.1:89026072-89037530 GCA_030265395.1 Rhina ancylostomus
CCTTGTCAAATTCAACTTTGGAATCATCCAGCACATAACAGACAAGTTAAATCAGCTTTCCTTTGGCTGGAAATAATTTTGCTTCATAAAACAATGCCCCTAATACTGATCAAGAAAAATTATTAAGCTAAAACAAAACTCAATTTCTACTTCATTTAGCTAACACACAGTGACAGTAGAACCCATCAAGGCTCTTCTGAGAAATGTTCAGCATGAAGCTTACAATTGCTTTATGCATGTGAATATGAACATGATCCTGGTGGCATACATCTCAAAGTCACTTTCATAGCACCTGTGCTGGGTGAGAATAGGCTTCTGCTCTGCTGGCCTGGTGTACTTCTTCCTGAAGCTTAGGGAAAAATTGAACAGGTTGCTGCTTTTCTATGTTAAAGGAACTGAATATCACTTCTAGCAATAGATACTATAGGTGCAAGTGTGGCTCGAGTAAGTTTGAGTGAGCCTCAATTATCGTGGTTGGTCAGTTTGTTTACTGATACTTACTTGGTTGAAGCATGCAAATGTGTAGAGCCACGGTAGGAAGGAATACAACTACTACCAAGTGAACTCTCCCATCAGCACAAGATAAATGCTTTCATCACTGAACTGGGAATGAAAATAGGCAGAGAATGAAAACATAATGGCCATAAAAGTGTGAGAACTCGTGCCTTTTTATTCTTTGCTGTCCATTAACATTAATTCAATCATTTTTCAAGAGAGTGGGTAGTACAAGTGTTAAAATATAGCCTGCCTCTATTTCAGATGAGGAAATATTGGAGGAAGTACAAGTAACTGTAGATTCTGGAACATGAAGCAATAGATAAATAAATGAATAAATTGCTGAAGAACTTACTGGGATGAGCACCATCTGTGGAGGCAAAGGGATGGTCAATATTTCAGGTCAAGACCCTGCATCAGGAAACATTGAGGTGGCCTCATCTGGGAAAACAGAAACCTCATCAGCTGGCATCTACTCAGAATTTTGGTATTTCATACTTGTAGTATTCCATAAATGTATCCAAAGATCACCTTATCTGGCTAGTAACATACAATCTATTGTAGAGCCTCAGGTCAGAAGACTACTTTCAGTTATAAATCCTAAGTGGCCAGTGTTCAGCAAGGTGACTTCAGTTCTCAGCAGGTATTTGGTTTGAACCAATACTGTCTGATTGAAAAGAGGGACAAGAGAGAGTGATCTTAGGGTTACAAAGCAGCTTAAAGGAATTTTGCAGTACCCTTATATTTTGACTTTGTGGCATTTGGTGTGTTGAAAATGGAAAAAGCAGGAGAAAAATGTTTCAACAATGATATCCTCTCCTTTGCTCTGTCTGTATTTGTCTCAGGAAGTAGCAATCAAATCGTTGCAGAAGTAATTGGTTTCATGATTTAAATAGCAAAGATATAATTTGATTAAAATAATTGGGGTGTTCCACTGCTGGAACTATTATAATTAACACAGACAAGTTGAGTGGTCATATCACACTACAAGCGATCTGTGAAGGAAACACTGAATTTTGAGGTTGGTCAGCTTAATTGTTTTTCACATAAGGTATTGTCAGAGTTTCAGTAATCCATTAATTAAAAAAGTTACAGGAGATTTCATCTAATAGGATTAGGAAAAGCTTGTGAGACATCTCTAAATTCTTAATTTCGACACCTTACAGTTGATAGTACTTTTGACACTGCAAAGTCACTGACTTCAATGTGCTGGCCTGAGTAGGCAATGAATTGTGATTTTTTTTATCTAAGGTGCTTGTCCTAGGACAGAGATTCTGCAGAAACAAAAGCCAAACAGTTTTCACCTACACTAGATGATACAGATTCTTGCAGCTAACTTTGAACAGGCCTAGTTTCCCATTCTTTCTCCACACACATTCATTTCTTTTTAAACAGACTAATAATGAAGTAGATCAAAAGAGCTGTTCATCAAAAGAACAAGGTCCCTGAAACTAAATCAAAACCTAGGCGACATTAGCAGATTACAAATTCTCTTTTTGTTACGTGTGCCCTTCTAGCTGCATGTATTATTTGCTGGAGATCATCTTATTATAGTTACTGCTGATACCGACCATATTTTATACTCATTACTAGTGTCAAATACAAATTATGTTCTTTGCAAATGCTTGCATTGAGATACCATGGCTTTGGGTGGATTTCAAAGGACAGTCACGTTATTGTTCTGATAACTTACAGGGGTGTGTATTTGTGAGTGTGTGTGAGTTATTCCAACACAAGCAATCCAAGCACCAAGATTAACCCTACTTGCTTCATTGCAAATAGGTAATAAGGCGGGCATTTTAAATTGGCCAAATGCTTTCAGCAGCCAGTGAGGAATGAAAAGTGACTGAGAATGAAAACCCATGAAGATGTAAGGATATGTTAAGTAAATTAGTTTTCAACTGATTTGGTGCTATGATTCTTACAATTTAGTACTGTCTCCTCTGGCACCCGAATTGGGCATCGTTGCAGATCTGCAGGGAAAATGATTGTTCACAGTTATAAATCCTTTATGACACGAGCTTGTCCAGATGATTCGGGTCCACAATGAAAATGAGGACATGAAGACACCTGGCTCAGATCAATGCTACAAGGGTGAATAATGACACAGTGGTCTCAGGGTTAAAGTACCCTATTAGGGCATCTTTAAAGCAGTTCCACTGCCTGTGCTTCTCCTGACTGTTATTTTCACAACTCTCCATCTAAACCCACCACCAACCCTGATCTCTCTTCCCAACCCCTTGGACTCTGGTTGGACTCCTGTTCCATTTGAAGGTAATAACCCCAAACTGCGAAACTCAGTTGCAGCTGACCCATAAGCAACCTTTGAATCTCATCACTTTGCTCCCAGTTCTGTGAGAAATGTTGACTTATGACCAACCCCAATCATTACCCCACTCCCCAGTTTCTAATCCCCTTCTCTTCCAGGACCAGGATGCCCAACTATCTAATTTCTCATCAACTACCTCATTTCTCATCTACTCCCATATCTCCAAATCCCCACTCCCAAACTTCACTCTTGTACCTTCCTCCCCTCTACACCACTTCCCTAATTCAAACCTTCCTACTCTCAGGCCTTCCACCATTTCAGAGCCCATGTGAGTTCTGAGGCTCCCTGAATGCTGGCTCCAACTGCAATGTCATCACTGAGACTCAGCACAAATATCGAAAAGAAGTGAAGGTTTGTTCACAAGAGTGCTCTTTAAAACTGCACATTGAACTGTTGAGTCTTGAAGCTGTTGCTGCATATGTTCAAGCTGGCAAACTAGCTGTCTGTAAAACTGTTGCATAGTTGAGAAGCAGGCATGCCAGCATGAGAACAGATGCGAGAAGATGGAGGGTATTAAAAGGCAACCAAAGTAGAGACTGTTAGGATGGATCTCATGATATTCAGTGGTGCCCTAAATATATTGTTTCATTACATTTGTTATGGCTATTTATTAGAAATATTAAACATTTATGTAAAGATTCCTGTAAACTGTGAACTGCATACGGGTAACATAAAGAAGATACTGGTCCAAAACAAGTAATGCAGCGTGTTTACAGTTAGAAAGCTACCAATGTTAATGCAACATTAATTGAACAGGATGCCAGACCTGATGTGTTTGTGAGGTGATTTACTGGAATCACTAATGCCTGAAATAGGCACTTCAGTAATGTTAAACACAACTTGTAATGAAGTATTTTGAAAAGATGAAAAGAGTGACTTTATGATTGGTTAAATTTAGGACTATGTGTACATATCTCTGTAAATAAGTAGTTAATAGTGCAAGTTCATATATACCTTATGTTGAAAATTTATATGTAAAAGTTGATTTTATTTCCTTATTTCCTTTCTCTTTAAGGGAAAACAGGACTCTGTGAGAATTATTTAAGAACTGAGAGTACAATATGGTATGACATTGATACATTGCTTATCAGAAACATTGAGATTAGCTGCCTTCAATAAAAATAATTCTGTTGATTGATCTGCCTAGTCAAATGAAAGTATATGCAGCAACTCTAATGTAAGCAGCAGACACCAAAAGCAGCAATGTATCTCTGCATCCATCATAGCAAGGACTATATCCAGTATAAACTAGTAACACCAGTCACTTACATTCCTTCATCCCGCACTATTCAATTCCCTTATCAATGTCTCTAAACTATTACAATAGTTTTTGAAATTCTCATTTCTTTGTTAGATATTTCTTTCTGATTTCTCTCTCCCTGAAAGTGACCGCACAAGTCGATAGAGTGGTAAAAAAGGGCTTGGCTTCATTAGTTGAGGCATTGAGTTCAAGAGCCAGGAAGTTACGTTGCAGCTTTGTAAAACTCTGGTTAGGCAGCATCTGGAAGACTGCATTCAGTTTTGTTCACCCCATCATAGGAAGAATGTGGAGGCTTTGGAAAGGGAGCGTAAGAGGTTACCAGGATGCATTCTTGATTAGAGGCCATGCGCTATAAGGAGAGGTTGGACATACTAAGGGTTGTTTTCTCCGGGGCAGCAGAAGCTGAGGGGAGATGTGACCGAAGTTTATAACATTTTGAGAGGCATAGACAGAGTCTACCTTTTTCCCAGAGGCAAAATATCTAATACCTGAGGGCATGCATTTGTGAGAAGGAGAAAGTTCAAAGGAGATGTGCCGGGCAAGTTTTCTTTTACTTAGAAAGTGGTGGGTACCTGGAATGCACTGCTAGGGGTGGTGGTGGAGGCAAATGTGACAGAGGTGTTTAAGAGGCTCTTAGATAGGCATGTAAACATGCAGAGAATGGAGGGATATGGACTATGTGCAGGCAGAAAGGATTAGGTATCATTCACTTAATTAGTTCAGCACAACAACATGGACTGAAGGGCCCTTTCCTGTGCTGTACTGTTCTATGTTCTATGAATGCTGAAAGTGAATGCAAACAAAGGCTTACAAGCAGTCCCCAGGTTACGATAGTGTTCTGGTCTTCAGAACTATTCATAACCCAAATTGTTCGTAAATCAGTTACAAACAAAAACTGTGTGGGGGAAAGCCAGCAGGCACAGGAAGAGTGGCTGCCAGCTGACCTCATTGAGTGAGTGAGCAAGTGAGTCTGCTTGGTGTTCCTAGCTGTGTTCAGCCCCCATTGTAGTGGCTCAAGGGGGAGGGTGGGTGGAGTGGGTGGGGAGAGGAGGCACATGGAAATGCCCTGTTCTCACTTGGAAGAAGATGCCTGCAGCCCTGCAGCAGCTGGCAAACCCATCCCCATCCATCTTGCCGGTCTCCCAAATGTTCCCTCATATGCATGGGATGTCCATAAGTTGGGCATTCGTAACCAGGGGAGGACCTGTACTTGGAACGTGTGAAACTTCTGTTCTTTGTCATTTGCAGCGCTGGTCTCACTGTCAAATAACAACTGTTCTTAAAGTTTAAACATAAGGACTCAGTGCCCAACATGGGAATTTTTCCAGAATTTTGGCGATGAATATTGCTGGGCATCACACCAGAAACACCTGGGAAGTTAGTGAGCAATAATAAGCACCACTGTACTGTCTTGTACACATCAGTCACATAATTCCACTCTGCTTCATAATTAATTATATTCACAAACAAAGTGATTTGAGTGTATTTAGTGTTCTGTCTTTATATTTTAAATGGCTAAAGGTAGTGGAGGCAGAATAACTAGGTTCCACCAATGTAACCAAAGTGATTCCTGCCTCCAGACACACTTGGCGGGAGTAATGCATTAGCAGAAAATGATAAACATTGGATGTGTTAATAGACTTTACGCATTTACCTTAGGTGGGTGGTGTACTTCACTGCTATTCCAAAGGAGGAGAATGTAAATACATCAAAGTGAGAAAAGTGTGCCTGAGTGAGGTTGATAATTGGCACCTTATAAATGTTCTTTTTATACAAGGATCAGTTATATTGTATTCTCAGCATCCAAAAGGTCTTTACAGCCAATGAAGTATTTTTGAAGTGAGGTCACAGCTGTAATACAGGAGGCAATTTGTACATAGCCAGCTCACACACCTAGAGAACCCATTCATCTGTTTGAGAATTGTTGACTGAGGGATAAATATTGACAGAGTAACAGAATGGCTTCCTTTCTCTTCTCCAGAATAGTACCATGTGATCTTTTACATTAACGGGTGAGAGAAGATTGTATCTTAGTTTAGCACCCCATCTAAAAAGCAACACCTCCAATGGTGCCAAGTGTCAACCTAGATTTTTGAATCCTCCAGAGTAAGGCTGAAATCCACAATCTCTTAGAGGAAAGGGTGTCAGCAAAAGAGCTGCAGCTGACACTAACTCTTTAACTATAAGATGCAATGACAACATATTGCAATGATGACATTAGAAAGTATTATGACAAAATTGAAAATCATTAAATATGTGCAGTTAATCTCTGTGAAGTATAATTAAACCATAAAGTAAATCATTTGCTGTGTGTCAGAAGTGCAACAGTTTAGGACAAGCAGTTAAACATTTGATTGGATAAGTAAATATAATTATTGTTGGTTCAACTAAGCAGTATCCTTTTTATGCAAATTTAAAAATAGCAAGCAGTCCTAATTTCCACAGAGATCCCTAGTTCAGATTAGGCAGGATATTCTCAAAATTTCAAGCCTGCTGTAGATTTTCACTTAATGTTATAGGCAACAGCACTACAGATATATTGTCTAAAACAAAACAAGTGTGAATATTACCTTTAGAAAATCAGTATTTATTTGCCTTTTGGTCTTTGTCCATCTCCATAATGCCTTTCCTTTCAGCCTTCCAGAAACCAAGGAACCTGAGTTCTTTTATGTGGGCCACCTGTTCAATGTCTAAATAAAACTGGAGAAGTTTCAAGCATTTTTACAGGGAATGCAGCATTGGGAAATTAGAGTCGGTCATTCCTTGATAACACTTTATCAAATTGGATGGCTATGTTGTGTTGCACCTTTTAATATTATGCCATGACAAACTACCACAATATTATCCATAACAGAGAAAAAGATGGCTGTAGAGAAAGGAAACTTACTTATGATAGCAAAACAACAGCCTCACAACCACCCCAGGAGCTGTGAAGCTGATGGCTCTAAAGTGTTTGGAAGGAGTCCAGACAAGGTGGAGAGGCAGAGTTGCTGATGATATGAAGCTTATCCCCAGCACATTATCATCATCAAAGGAAGTTAAAAAGGACTGATATGGCTATTCTCCAGAAAAAGCGATGGAGACTTCATCCTTCATTGTCGGTATGCTTCTGTTCTGCCTCAAAGGGTCCTGTTTCTGCTCTAGGGAGCAGCCATCTGTGTTTTGTTTTACTTCACGTTTTCTAAGCCCTTTCTTTAATTGCTGGACCTTGCCAAGTACGTGATTTAATCAGAATAAATTGCCCGCTGTTAGTCACAAGTGATGAGTTGCGGAAGCCATTGAAATACCCAGCAGGTCCCAACAGCAAGCATTTAGTCAGGGAAGTTAATGTGAGGAATAAGATGCCACTGGCTTTCCTATCAATAACTTTCAGCTGCAAGCATTCTACTGTCAGCTAGAACAACCTCTCCCTCAAAATGCCCTTGTTGGATCAGAGTACCTAACATATCAAATTCTGAATAATCACCAGGTTTTGGTTCTGCTGATTTGCGAGAATCCAATGCTTGGATCATTTTACAAAGGTAATTTTTATAAATCCATGCACATTATTTTTCACAATGCCCAAAAGATCAAATGGAAAACAATCAGATTTTTCCCTGATCTGGCATGTGGGGATCATTTTAGGATGGTAATTTTTTATTAATCCATCCAAATTTGACAGTGTAAAAAGTTAGGATTTATTGTCCTTGACCTCACCCATACAAGCCACCATGGCATTTAGAGTCAATGAGGTGTGTAGAAACAGAGGACATGATAGGGGGAAAGACCAGCAGTCAAGCCTAGAGGACTGGGAAAGCTGGGCATTTGGTTAAGGACTAGCAGTGCACGTTCTCCGGATCCAACTAGGCATATTTCACATAATTACTTTGTTGGAAGAATGCAGTCCAAGGTCTGGTTTATCTACTCCTGGTTGCCTTGGAACAAACACCTAGTAGTCAGTTGCCTTAAAAGACATACGAGCCCCTGGCTCTTTCCTTGCCGATACAAAACGACTACTGCCTTTTTGCAGCTTGAGTACTTAATGATGATTTGTTTCTCCCCATTGATAGTGTGATTGCAAAATGTTTTTATTTATTCATCTTTCAGGACTTGGGTATCGATGGCAAGGCCAGTATTTATTACCAAACCCTAAATGCCTTGAGAAAAGTGATGGTGAGCCATTTTCTTTAACCATAGTAGTCCTTCTGGTAAAACCACTCCAACAGTTCCATGATTTAGACCCACAGCAAAGAAAGGTTGTTTCCAAGTCATATGGTGAACAACTTGGAATGGGATCTACAGATGGTGGTATTCCAATGCAACTGAAGAGGTTGCAGGTTTGGGAGGTACTAACAATTAGGGTGAGTAATTGTTGTGCTTTTTATAGAGGGTCACTTTGCATGGATGATGGAGTACCAATCAATCTGGCTGCTTTGTCTTGAATGGTGTTGAGGTTTTTGAATGTTTTGGAGTTGACTTTATCCATCATACTCCTGACGTGCCTTGTTGATGGCAGGAAAGCTTTGGAGTCAGGTGGTGAGCTATTTACCACAGGATACCCAACCTCTGACCTGCTCTGATAGTCATGGTATTTACACAGCTGATCCAGTTGAATTTCTGGTCAACGTTGATGCCCAGGTTGTTAATGGAAGGAGGATAGATGGAAATACCACTGAATAAACATAAAGCTTAGGTAGTTGGCCTCTTGTGTTGGACATTGTCATCGGCTGGCACTCTTGTGGTGCAAGTGTTACTTGTCATTTATCAGTCCATGCCTCAATATTATCCAGGTCTTCTCAAATGCAGTAATAGGCTGCTTTATTGAGAAGCAGCAACTGGAATGGAACATTCTTCTACCATCATGCAACATCCCCTATTCTGACCTCATGATGGAGGGGAGGTTACTGATAATGTGACTGAAGATGGTTGAGCCTAGGACACTGCCCTGAGGAATTCCAATGGTGATGTTCTGGGCCTGGAATGATTGGCCTCCAACAATCATGAGCACCTTTCTTTGTTTGAGCTACGACTCCCACCAATGGACCATTTTCCCCTTGATACCCAGTGACTTCAGGTTTACCAAGACCCTTTGATACCAGAGTTTATCAAATGCTGCTTTGACAATTATTTTTTGTCTGTTATATTAGGGGCTTAGAAGGCTGCTGAGCTTCAGAATTTATAGATCACACCGTCTATGATTCAAACTGCCTAACTGTATTTAATGCAAGATCATGAAATACTGATCAGAGTGAAGCAGACTTCCAGCCTTCAGTAAAATGCAGTGCCAGAAATAAAATGCCATTATGGCACCAGATCAATCATCCAAAATCACTTCTAACCACAGTTCACATCAATCACTAAAGTATTATTAAACTCATCCAACACTGGAAGCTGTTGCAACATGCCAAGACAAAATCCATCTATTGGAAAAAATTGTATGGTGCATAAGTTTGTTAATTAGCGGTACAAACTAACAATAGCTCACTTGAATAACTGTTATAATCCTTGGTGAAGATTGCAGGAATGGATTAAAACTTAATGAGACTCAATGCAGCCATGCTTCCCCACATTTCTTATATTTTCTGACAACATAGAAGAAGGCCATTCATATCATTGTATTTACACTGGCTCTCACATCATTCCTATCAATCCCATTCCCCCAATTATTTGCCACACATAACCATTATTGAAAGGCAAGTTTTAAAATACCAGCTGCAAGGCTATTATGTTAAATATTTCTAATTGGTTGTGAACATGTCTTGAAATGAAAACCAAACGATCTCCCTTTGCTGCATGCACTAAATACACAATGAAGTAATGGTTGGATGTTGAACTTTGCTTCTGAAACTCAGCTCCATTCTTGTCATTAAGACTTACTTAGGTCATCACAAACATGTAATCCTGTATCAATAAATGGAATGGAAAGAATAGTGTAGTGATTAGCATAATGCTATTACAGCGCCAGTGACCCAGGTTCAATTCCCGTCACTGCCTTCAAGGAGTTTTACCTCTCCCCGTGTGTCTGCATGAGTTTCCTCTGGGTGCTCTGGCTTCCTCCCACATTCCAAAGACATACAGGTTAGGAGCTGTGGGCATGCTATGTCGGCCCCGGAAGAGTAGTGACACTTGCAGGCTGCCCCCAGAACATTCTCAGTAACACAAAAAGACGCATTTCACTGTGTGTTTTGATGTACGTGTGACTAATAAATAAATATCTTATATTATTCCTGCAGTGAAATGTATTAATTGTTAGTTTAGAGTGGTGACCTGACACAGCCATAACTCCTGAAAATGGTCTAATAAAAAAAAATCCCCACCTTTGAGTAATGATTTTAAATCACTGACTGTTTTATTAGCATTATTAGTTTTGTTAGAAAATCAACTTATTAATATTTAAAACATGCCAACTGAGGCCTTGATCACCATCTAGACCACCACCATAAGCATTAATTTCCTTCAACACTAATGTACCCTGGTCACAATATGGAGCATTTACGAAATGCACTGCAACTACTCCTCCATCACTGGGTCCAAATTCTCTGAGCTAGGAATTCATTCAAACAAAAGTGCGGCTGTGGTATTGAAAACAAATTAAATAGGCATAGAGCAAATTCTTCATGATCTTTGGTGCCCATAAAAAAGTTCATCTAATTTTGCTGGAATGTTGAACTTTGTTTCTGAAACTTAGTTCCATTCTGTTTTAATTCTCAACTCTTTTCTTTCCTGCCACAACACTCTCCTAAATGTCATCAACAGTAATATAGTGTGCAAAGTTCAACTACAAAGAGATTTTCAATCTCACTGGTCTGAAAAACAACTGTTCTTATTTCCTTATAGAAGAGCCAGGTTTTACCACCCACGTTTCTCCTAAAACTGGGCCAATATTCTTTGTTTTCAGCAAGACCAATGAAATTCTGCAACCTCATGGTCTCTCGTGTACACCTGCACTGTTTTGTTCTGAGAGCTCCTGGAGAATAAAAATGGGATTAATGTAGGATTAGTGCTGATGAGTGATTGATGGGTTAGTATGGACTCAGTGGCCTGTTTCTGGACAGCATGCCTCACACTGTGACTAGATGTAGGGTCATCTCAGGCTGCTGCTGCTGACCGTTAATCAAGAAGAGACTTCATCTACTTTGCCTTCAGCTGCAGAAGCAGGCAGAGCAGGCACAGGCATTTGCCTCCATTGTAGGCATCACAACTGCACTCTTGCCTTTAGGGACCCTCCAGGCAACTTCTTGCCAGATGAGTCTGGCTAAAGCTCTGAAGAGTCTCCATGGCCCCAAAGCATTAAGCACAAGCCTGCTGTGAGCACAGATCTTCACCAGCCTGGTCAGGTCCCTCTGACTGCCTGAAAGCACTCTTCCACCCCTGCGCAACCATCACACAATCCA
>JARFYF010000001.1:89341412-89356891 GCA_030265395.1 Rhina ancylostomus
TAGGAAAAGGAAGAAGCATGGTTGGGAGTGGGATTACCTAAAGTGGGAGAATTCAATATTCATGCTGTCTTCTGAGGCTGGTATTCAGACTGGGACCTGATGAATAATAGAGGAGAAGTGAATGTCAATTATAACATTGCTAATGGGGGAGGGGGGGGTGGTGTGGTGGGTACAAACAAAATGGATGCTACTTATTAAGAGAGAGACATGCATTGAACTGCCTCACAAATTTAACTGTTACACTGAAGAAATAAAATGTAGATCTAAGATTAAGAATTGTGGGCTTTGAATTCTTGACTCCGAACTACTAACAGTTCTCTGATTACTAGTCCAACAAAATTGCTACACTATATACAGTATCTTGAGAGAAAGGAAGAGAAACACAACTATGAAAGACTAATGAAGAATTATTTTGCTTTGTATGCTAATCAGTCATAGTGATTGGAAATTCACGAAGAGCTGGGAGAAGAAAGGGCAGAGATGCTCATCTATTAACAGAGTCATAAAATCATACTGCATGGAAGCAGCCTATTCAGCGCAACTCATCCATGCTGACCAGTGGAACCCTTACATATTAATTCCATCTCCCAGATAAGCAATTCAACTGTTCATCTTAAATGGTTTCAGCAACCCAGCTTCAATCACTCTCTCAGGCAGAGTATTCCAGGTACTTACCACGCTCTAGCTGAAGAAGGTCCCTCTCTTTCTTGCAGTCTACCCTATCACGTCCCCATATCTATTTACCTTAATCATGACCCTGTTAACCTCCTTCGCTCCAGGGAGAACGGACCTAGCTTCTCCAGTCTCTCCTCATAAATGAACTGCTCAGTCCCAGGAAATCCTGATGAAATCTCCTCTGCACCCTCTCCAGCACTATTACATCCGTCCCTATAGCATCCTTCCTATGCAGACTCCAGCTGAAGCCTAACCAAGGTTTTATCAAGTTGGAGCATAACCTCCTCACTTCTGTATTCAATGTCCAACTAATTAAGGCCAGTATATAGTTTCCTAACCATGTTATCTACCTGTGTTGCCTCCTTCGAGGATCTATGGACTTGTACTTCAAGGTCCCTCTGTTCCTAAGACACTACAATTCATGGTATATGTCCTGGCCTCATTAGTACTCCCAAAATGCTTCACCTCACATTTGTCTGGATTAAACTCCGTGTGCCATTTTTCAGCTCATTTCACCAACACATTGATATCTCTCTGTAGCCTAAGACTACCTTCCACACTATCAGCAACTCCACTAAATGTCCACGAACTTACTGATCATGCCTCCCACGTCCACATCGTTCACTTATTACAAACGTATCATGAGAACTGTAGAGATGGAACCACTGGGCAGCTTGTAACAAAACATTGCAAGACCAATCTGAAAACATTGAGACAAATTTTATTGTGAGATGTTTAGAATGTACCATTTCTGATTAAATACAGGCCACAATAAATCAGAAATTTTCTTTAGTACAATAAATAGGCGGGCTTTAATTCCAACTCCTTACCAAGGTTTTGGGGAGAGGGAGAGGGAGTGATGGAGAAATTTAACAAACAAATACCTCTTGAAGCCTCATTAATGCCTGCCATAATTCCCATTTGTATTAACAATACACTACAAGGTATAATACATCTCCTTCATACAAGGCCATATTAAACTAAAAAAAAATCCAGAACTTCAAAACTTACCAGAACCTTACAAAATATTCTGAAAAGTTCAGTTTTAATTTATTTACAAAAGTTATCAGTTATTTTCTACTATCTTGGCAAAAACAAAATGTCCATTTTGATGGAGAGGGAGTGGCATCGCAAATGTTTATGAACTCTGCACTCAACACAATAGCCATTATCAATAGGAAAACTGAATCCAACCCAATGGAAATCACAACCAATAACTTCTCCCCAGGACCAAAAGGTTACATCATCATTATAAACTCAAAACCCACTGCTTTCTTCTGATTGAACCATCTTTAAACAATGATTTTCTCCAAAGGTGATGAACTGAAAATAGGTTAAAGAAATGAAGCAAATTTCTTAAAAAGTAAATCTAGCTTGTTATTAAGACTCTAATTAGAATGCCAGAAGAACCTCAATTTAGCTCATTGTTTTGGTCACAACTTGTGCTATAATCTAAACCTATACAACAAGGAAGGTGCAAACAGCATTTCACATGCGCTTTTAGAAGTGTGAGAAGAAAGCCTTACAGTACAGCACACGCGAAACTGTACCTTTCTTTGTTTGTAAAATCAATTCAGATAAAGACACTCACACCGTGCATTATTTAAATCTGGAAAAAAGAATTCCGAAACTAGTTTTTAAAATACTGAACAAAAACCTGAAGGATTCCCAAACACAGTGAATGATTAAAGAAAGGTCACATTATTAAAGTACAAATCAACATTTCTGGAATTCAAAATCCTTTTTTTTGCATTTAAGACTTTTAAAAGTTTCTGGCATATAGCTGACTAAGCTCTCCCTCAAAAACACATTATTTGATATCAAATGAAATAATGGGAAAGCACTTAATGTCTGTCATGGTAACAAAAAAACTTAAAGCCACAAAAGTGGCTCAAAATAGTAAAATGAGCTTTACAAACAAAAGATATATATATGTGCAAAATCTGACTTTCACATTTTAGCAAATCTGGATGCTGATGTAAGGCAAGCAAAGATGTATCTGGTGTGCAGAGAACAATCATTCATTCAGCTTTTGATGAAAGTGCTCAGGTTATTCTAAGGTAGAACTCCTCGCAAACAGGGATCACATCAAGAATCTTCTTAACAAGGGTTTGTTCTATTTGTTTTCCTGTGGAAGTCATTTCATGTCGATTGTGTTGAAAACCCACTCGGTGAATTTCTTCAGCTGCGCAGATGCAGTCTGGGACTCCTCCTGCAGCCGCAAGTTGTCCTCCCGCAGGTGCTGCACCTCCGCTTGCAGCGCGGCCCTGTCTTCCTTTGCCTGATGGAGGAACGCACGTGGGGGTGAATTGAGGCAGATTGTGGAGTACAGAACATGGCTGTCTGAGCAATAGAGGAAGCTGTCTCAGACTGCAAACACAGCAGCATAATCGGATCGACAGTTAAAAAGCAAGACTCCCAGTCGTGACGAAGGCCAGCATGCTGCCTGAGTGTAATACCACTGCAGTACTTGGAACGTCCCTGATCATACTTACACAGCAATTGATACCTGGCAGTGATCAACTTTAAATACAGCCAAAATATAAAGGCAGTAACTGGGTATGAATGAAGTGCATTTATCAGATTGAAGGGTTATGATGGTTGATACAAAATACCTGTCAACTCATTCAGGTGGACAGAATGACTCCTTGACAATGTTTCAAGTAACATTCAAGGGGAAGTTTCCTGGCTGGTACTTATCTATCAATCAACATTATTAAGACAGGTTGTCTGGTCATTATCACATTGCCATGTGGGAGTTTGCTGAGACAGAATTTGCTGTATATTAATGCAATGACTTCAGGTAAAGAAAAAATACATTTATTGTAAAGCAGTGTGTGGAATTCTGAAGTCATGAAAGCCACTAAATAAATGCAAGTCTTCCTTCTGATCAATCCAGGGAAATGATTCGGGGTATGTAATCAAATAAAAAAGATTAGGCTGGTTTTAAATACATAATGATAAGTTCTCGGGAGTAATCACATGTAAAAGTGACATCTTGATGTGACACTGAAGAGAATTCATTAAGCTGACAATGGACAATGAGTTTAAAAGTCAGGAGTTGTTTATAGTCACCATTGACTTGTTTAGATTTCAATGGTGAAATCACTACTGCCCTCTGAAGCATTGACTCATGCTGAACTATCCTCTGGCAGCTTACTTTGGTGAGATTCTTTATACATGAGTCCAGGCAGTGTCAACAGGCATGGAGTATGGGTATGGAGAACAAGTTCAATGTTATTTCTGTCCAGCCTCCACAGGGGCTCATTCAGGGTCAGAACGTGTGGTTAACGATCTCTTGCCAAGGAGCTGGATACTTGAGTCCAACTTTAATTATTAAGAGCTGGATATGTATCTTGCATTGAACAGGGTGAGAGAGAAGATGCACCTTATACTATCCATACAAGAACTTCATATGCAGTATTTCATGGGTATGTTAATGTTGCTGTTACGGGATTTGATGATAAACCCAATTGTGTAATGATAGTTGACACAAATTACACAATGTATCATTTCTTAAAAAAAACAAGATGAAATAATGTGGGATTGTTAAAATGAATGGGTTTAGGGACAAGGGTCCTGATCCTTCATGAAATCAGTAGGGATCTCATTTAGACATATTCCACAAAACATTTTAAGCACGTTGGGCAAAGTGAATTTAAGGTTAATGCTGTCTTTTAACTACATACAAGACTCCACTTAAGGAGAGAATATCTATCTTATGGCAGTTTTCTATTTCACAGCAAACATCAGTTTTTATGAGCTCCACTTCTCAGACTTCTGTTAGCTAAGAGTGGCACACTTTTTCCCTTAGATACCCAGTGTTAGTACGAAGCAGTCCCAGGTCAAAAATAAAACAATGAAATGAATAACAGAGGTCACCTAATCCACCCAATAATAGTTGAATCTTCCTGTTCTCCATTCATTACAGAATTGTACATGGATTATCCATATGCATGTAAATAGCAGCAAAATTCTTTCTATCTTCACTCTGATCCTAATATCATTTTTTTTCCATTTTGCCCATTTCCTATTTCTTAGTTGTGGACAGCTAGTAGAGCCACTACTTCACAGCACCAGACACGGGGTTCAATCCTGACCTCTGGTGCTGTCTGTGTGGAGTTTACAAGTTCTCCCTGTGACTGTGTGGGTGTCTTCTGGGTACTCCAATTTTCTTCCATGTCCCAAACATTGGTGACTGTAAATTGCTCCTTATGTGTAGGTGAGTGGAAAATCTGAAGGGGAGTTGACAAGAATGGGGGGGAGAATAAAAAAAAGGTTTAATGTAGGGTTAGAGTAAATGTGTGGTTGATGGTTGGTGTAGGCTCAGTGGGCTGAAGGGCCGGTTTCAGTGCTGTATCTCTTCATGACTCGAAGTGTGATTAACAACTGCTCTTGAGTTTCACAGCAGCTTTTGATCTGTGGGCCCATTCTGGGATATGAGATATTGTGAAATGTATTAGAGGTTCATGTCAGACTATAGTCTAGCTACACAATTTATCACAAGAGAAAAAGAATGAGGCTGTCAAAGATGTACTTTCACTTGGGTAGAGTTCCCTTTTCCAACAGTATAAGAGAGATGCTCAGGTTTTGTAATACCTATGAGTGATTACACAGATGTTGATTTTATTGCCTACCCTCCTCAAGTCATCCTGCAGTTCCTTTAGCAGCATCTCCAATTCAGTCACCTTGCCAGACAGACTGGTAGGAGATTCCTCTCTGAAAAGAAAGCAAAAAGCACACTCAGAAGAGCATTCCATCAAACTAAAACAGGAGGTTCTTATTTATGTCATGAAACTGGGTCAGCACTCTGGTGTTCTTCTCTTCTCACAGGCAGTGTGGCATTGCGGGAGCAGGATGTTGCCAGTGACAAACCCACTGTTGCCACATATGGTGAACAAGCACGAGGAAAGAGCGATTCCCCACCCCTCCTACATATATACTTTTCTCCTGCCCTGCAGCCAGAGGCTCCTGATTTCCCTCCAATAACTCACCTGAAATTGAATGTCAGTACCAAGAACTTCAATTTTGTTTCTCAAATGCTCATTGACCAGCTGTGCATTTCTAGCATTATTGATTTTTGTTTCTAACTTAAAGAGTGTTAACAACCAAGGGAGAATCAGTTATAGTTTAGTCTTGGAACTAAAATACTACTAAACTCCTGAAACGGAGAGCTTTTGTAGATAGACATTAATCCTGTCCAGAGCCATTTGCAATAAATAATATTTCATTATTTTATTGCACTTGCTGATGTCTCTTAGCACTGCTTTTAACAATTTGAAGATTATATTTGAGCATTATACCATGTAATGGATTGTTTGCAAAAATAAAGGCATGTTAATAACATATTGTGTGAATGCACAAAATAAGATCTTAAGACCATAAGACATAGGAGCAGAATTAGGCCATTCAGCCCATCAAGTCTGTTCTGCCATTCAATCATGGCTGATTTACTTTTCCCTCTCAACCCCATTCTCCTGCCTTCTCCCATAACCTTTGATGCCCTTACTAATCAAGAACCTATCGACCTCCATCTGTGGTAATGAATTCCACAGACTCAGCACCCTCTAGCTACAGAGATTTCTCCTCGTCTCTGTTCTAAAAGAATGTCCTTCTATTCTAAGGCTGTGCCCTCTGGTCCTAGACTCTCCCCCAATGGAAAATTCCTCTCGACGTCCACTCTAACCAGGCCTTTCAGTATTTGGTAGGTTTCAGTGAGATCCCACTCATCCTTCTAAACCCCAGCAAGTTCAGGCCCAGAGCCATCAAACACTCCTCATACTTTAACCCTTTCATTCCGAGGATCATTCTTGTAAACCTTCTCTGGACCCTCTCCAATGCCAGCACATCCTTCCTCAGATATGGGGCCTAAAATTGCTCACAATACTCCAAATATGGTCTGACGAATGCCTTATAAAGCCTCAGCATTACATCATTGCTTTTATGTTCTAGTCCTCTTGAAATGAATGTTAACGTTGCATTTGCCTTCCTTACTACTGACTCAACCTGCAAGTTAATCTTTAGGGAATCCTGCACTAGGACTCCCAAGTCCCTTTGCACCTCCGGTTTCTGAATTTGCTCCATTTAGAAAGTAGTCTATGCCTTTACTTCTTTGACCAAAGTGCATGACCGTACACTTCGCTACACTGTATTCCATCTGCTGCTACTTTGCACATTCTCCCAACCTGTCCAAGCCCTTCTGCAGGCTCCCTCTTCCTCAACCCTACCTGCCCCTCCACCTATCTTTGTATCATCCGCAAACTTGACCACAAAACCATCAATTCCGTCACCCAGATCACCAACATATAACGTGAAAAGTAGCGGACCCAACACTGACCCCTGCGGAACATCACTAGCTGCCAGGAGTCAACCAGAAAAGGCCCCCTTTATTCCCACTCTTTGCCTTCTGCCAGTCAGCCGATCTTCTATCCATGCTAGTAACTTTACTGTAATACCATGGGCTCCTATCTTGTTTAGCAGCCTTATGTACAGCACCTTGTCAAAGGCCTTCTGAAATCCAAACAAACAACATTCACTGACTCTCCTTTGTCTATCTTGCCTGTTACTTCCTCAAAGAATTCCAACAGATTTGTCAGGCATGATCTCCACTTGAGGAGCATGCTGACTTTGGCCGATTTTATCATGTGCTTCCAAGTACCCTGAAAACTCATCCTCAATAATGGACTGATTTTAAAATCAGTGAGAAAGTTCGAGGATGAAGGAACTCCAAATCCTCATAATTTGTGTGATTACGCTTGTGTATGATGACTGAATTCTGGTACGGTCAGTAATCTTCAGGTAAGATAAAAACCTTTTTCTAAAGAGGGAAGCTATGTCCCATTAAGATCTTAACTTTGAAGACAATTTTATTGAGATTGAGAGCAGACATACTGTACCTAGCTGGCTGAGCATGAAAGGGCATTAAAAAAAGCTGAAAGTTATACTTAACTCTTTGTTATTTTCATTGCAAATTACAGAAATAAAATCTGAAACTCAGGTAGTTTAAGGCCTAACAATTATAGGAAACAAAGGCTGGGAAGTGGTAAGAATATGCATAAGCATACATAGAATGCTAATTCGGATTTATAGAAAAATAAATACAAACTGAAAGTAATGCTGTAATTAAATATCGAAACATAACTTCACGATCTGCCAAGACAGAGTAACTCACCTTCTGGATACTGCCTGTGGTGATGACAGTATGTCTGCCTGACTGCTACTGTCAAGGGATAAACTATCAGGCCTGTGGTCTGAGTCATCAACACCAAATAAAGAAGCTCTTTGGACTGGAAAAAGAGCAGAAACAGGTAAAGGTCACTCTTTTCATACTTTCTGAGGTACAGATTCATGGACATTTCTAAATCATGTTATTAAATGCTCCCAATTGCACATACTGCATGGAACACTGGTTTGTTTGTGGTTATTAACACCATACCATACCCCACTTCTCCAGCTACTGCTGGCAACTGCTATCTCTCTTCTGAGATGATTGCAGGTGGCTGAATTGGGTGTTGCATGAGGTACTTGACAGTGACAAAGCATTTCACTGTGGAGATGAGGAAAAGAGGGAGAAGAAATGAGTACCACCAGTCCTGAGAAGAAATCCAAATCTAGTCATTTGGCACAAGCAGACGATTCCAGTTTCTTCCTTTGTTCCAAAAGATGTGCTGGTTGGTTAATTGGCCACTGTAAATTGCCCACAGGGTGTAGATGTGTGGGAATATTTGGGGGCAGTTGATGGGAAAGTAGGGAGAATAAAAAATGGGATTAATGTAGGGTTACTGTCAATGCGGGGTGGGGGGGGTAGGGGGGTGTTGTTGATGGCCAGCATAGATTCGGTGGACTGATGGGCTTGTTTCTGTGCTGTATCTTTCTATGACTCCATCATCAATGTGGATGTCCACTGAAAATTATGACCAATGGAGTAAAACTCTAATCTAGTACCCCCAATGATTGAGTGGTGTTGGACTGCAGACTTTACAGACTATTGATACATCAACACTAGTGAACAGATTAATACATCAAACCAGTTTTAATTCAATTTTTCTCAGATATCACATAGTAGTATAATAGATTTTCAAAGAATCTTCAGTGAACTTACAGTGATCATAGGAAACAGGACCCTGGTGTGTTTAAAGGGAGCATGGGAACAGGGCCTAGTGAGTTTAAAGGGAGTGTGGGAAACAGAACTAGGTGAATCAGATGTTGAATCATTGGGATTCCCAAAAGATTGGAATTTAACTGAAAAATGAAGGTTCTTTTTACATATCTTTTAATCTTCAAAATTCCTTCTTTAAAGTGTTAATTTTAGCATTGTACAATACTGTTCGGAAATATTTTCATGCTGTGTTCATCCAAACAACATACAAAAGTACCATTATGTATTCCGCCCCTTCAATTTTTGAACTGTTTGGAAAGCACATTTTTTCAGTTATATTAGACAAGGGTAAAGTTCTGGTAGCTGGGAGTCAGTCTCTAGTTGAAGGGCTTGAGGGAATCAGTGAAGGTATATGTGCAAGTATGATTTCCTAAGAGCATAGTTTGCATCATCTATGGTCTCAGGGAAGTACTCTTGCCTCTGAGTCAGGAAGCTGTGGGTTCAAGACATTTGAGTACAAAGTATAGGCCACATAATGGGGCTTGGAGACTTTGTGTGTGTAAAACAAACTCATTCCTGTGCCTTGAAGACAGCAAGGAGAAATTCACGCACACTCTTCATTCAATAGCCCAGGCAAATTATTGAAGAAAACTCTCTCCAATGACATTGAGGACAATACTGAGCTAGCTCTATCTTGAAGGAATAAGTAAAACTACCAACTTTGTTATTAAAAAAGAGAAATTAATTGTTGCATTTTTTGCAATAGACCACAGAATCAACTACCTTTTCTATAAAAGTAAATGGACTGACAGATAGGTCAGTGCCAGTGGGTTGGAGAATTAAAATAACAGGCAATTGAAAGCAAGGGGTCGCACCAGTGCTCTACAAAGTGGTCACTCAGTCTGAGGTTTGTTTTAAATTGAACGTAGAAGAGACCACATTGTGAACACTGAATGCAGTACACTAGATTAGAAGAATTGCAAGTGAATTTCTGGCTTACCTGGAAGGACTGTTTGAGAAGGAATGAGGTAAAAGAGACAGTGTTGCACCACACCACCTACATTTGCATGGGAAAGTGCAGGAAACACTTTTTAATTCTCTATCCCACTCCGATCTGTCTGTCTGTGGCTTCCTACACTGTTCCAATGAGGCCCAATGTAATCTTAAGGAACAGCACCACATCTTCCCTTCAGACACTTTGAAGCCTTCTAGACTCAATAATGAATTCAACAACTTGAGATAACTCGCTTTCACTGCTTGTGTCAGAACTGGCTGGTTCTGCTGTAGGTTGTCCATCTGTAAAATTAGCTAATTTTTTCCCCTCTTTCCACTGACACTGCCTGAATGCTGAGGCATTTCCCAGGTTTTATATGTTCCTTTGTGCCTTCTCTCTCTAACTTTCCTCATTAACATCAACCAGATGGCTTCATCAACAGCTCATCACCACGGTTACCATGATCACTACCCATCAGACATACTCCCTTTGTGCTATCCATCTCTCCCCCATTCTTCTTGCTTTTTAAACCTTACTTGTTTTCTCACTTTGCCAGTTCTGATGAAAGATCTTTGACCTGATCTGCTAACCCTGTTTCTCTTTCTTAACGTTCTCTTCCCAACGCGCTGAGTGTTCCCAGCATTTTCTGTTTATCATTTCACCTTTTGAGTAAAATTGCATTTATATTGCAATTGAAGTGCCCTGGGCTTCTTAAACTCTGCAGATAGGTGGGTGCTGGGATAAGGCTGCAGTCTCCTTCTTGGACAGCTTCTGATTGGAAATGCGCAATCAAGAGGGTGGCAACGGGCATTTATTGACTGCTGACACTCAATACTGTGGAACTGGACACATTCAATGATAATGGAAAATGCTGCTCAGCTCTGCACATTTCCCAAGATATTAAGGCTTATATCACTTTTGGCTTGAAGGTGTTACAATTCATAAAGAACATATGTGGATCCATTTTGGTCTTCTTTACAATATAAAAACGGTAAAGAAAAAGAAATTCATACACCTGCTAAGAAATATAAAGATTATGCCTCGGACACCAGATGCCAATTTCATTATGCAATATATATGCCAAGCCTTCAAATTCTATCGTATTAGTTATTCTGTTTCACCGACCTATTGTAGTTAGATAAAAGATTTTCCAAAGGAACTAATCCATTCCACTGAAAGTTAGCCAAGATCAGATAAGCCTGTCAAATAATGAAACACCACTAATCTAAGCCTTTACTATTTGAAACTGTGACCAGCTCCTAAATGTTAGGCCAAACTTCCCATAAGCCTCGGATTCACAACCAATGTAACACACAACTTCTCAAGGTAGCGTGGTAACAAATCTACAATCGTTGAGGGCCTTAGGGAATTTAATACATCCAGGAGCATAAGAGAGAATTGTTCAAATCCTAATTCTCAGACTTCTTAATATCAAACCACACCATAATGATTGAATCCCTCTCTGTCTTGTTGATAGAACATGAGACTGCACAATATAGATCCACAGAGCTAACTTGCAGCACAATCAACTGGCAAACATACTGGTAATCAGATAGCACTCAGAAGAAAGCTCCTGGACTGAATCAGTCATGGCCTGTCAAAACGCACCTTCGCTGAATGCCGTTTACTACACATCCAAAGAGAGCAGGAGCACAGGCTAAATTCAACACATACAGAAACAGCAGCTTGAAATTCTTGTTTGTAAAAGTGGGACATCAATAAGATCTGGGATAGTGGTTGGGGAAGTAGCAGTGTTGGATGATTAAAAATGTGTTCAGTGTGACAAGTTCATGGAAAGTGGCAGATGAAGAATGAGATAATCAATTAATTCCCATCTAGCTTTTTTTTTTAAAAAGGTCACAGGGTTCTTATCTTCTTCCACATGATACTCAATGTGAACTTCTTGCAGAGATTGGTGAATTTCTAGAATTGTCTACCCTGGAGAGAGTGGAGGCTAGATTACTTGGTAATATTTAAAGGGGAGGAAGAAAACCTTTTGAAAGATAAGGGAATCAAAGGCAACGGGAAACTGGCACAGAAGAGGAAATGAGACCAGGGACAGATCAATCACGATCACATTGAATGGCGAGGCAGACTTGAGAAGCTGAGTGGCGTACCTCTGCTCCTATTTTCTTAGGATCTTGGGTCCATGTGCCTGGCAATCTAAAGTGGGGCTTGGCGCAAGATTAGGTGCTGCCTGCTTATTCTCATTTGTGATCCCACCACATTAGTTTAAAAACAAGGAAATCTTGCAGTTTCCCAGGCCATATTCTTCGTTAATAATTCTACATCATTCCAAGACTCTTTGTGGAATATTACTGGTGCAGAAAAGCTGTCACAATTAACAACACCCGCTGCACACCCTGATCTGATTAGAACTGAAATCTGTCAAGTAGTAGTAAATCATGCAGCTCTGAATAGAAAAGTGATACTTTTTAATAAACATATACAAAGAGTGCCCAAGTGCAGGGCTTAATCTTTAAACAGAAACATCAAATTGAGACAGTGATTTAAGTATAAAAGGTACTATTTACAGGTGGAGCTGTGTGTCGTGTGTCACTAACCATCAACAATCTCGGTACTGCTACCCAAGAGATAACGTATATGTGGTTGGAATTTCTCATGCCCCCGTCCAGCTCTCCTGTTTGAAACTGTTAACAAAGTTCCCAACAGCACAGATGTCTTGAAAGAGCAAAGTTCCCAAATCACATGCTCATCATATTCTCATTATATATGTTAAGTGCCACATTTGTTTTACTGGTTCAATTCAGATGTTTGAACACCTGATCCATTCAGTTAATACATTAATTCTGAACACTGCTTTTCCTGAAGCTAGGCTCCTGCTGGGGCTAATTCCTGGGTTGCATTTCACAAGTCCAATTACTCCTCCTAGCCTTTATGTCCTTATTTACACTGGAGATGGGTTAAGAGAAAGGACAACAAGGTCACAGGTACAGGATCTGCACTGTTCTGCCTCCTTACACCAAAGGGGAAACAAAGCAATAGTGAAAAAGCTCTCAGGAAATGCTGAGAAAGTGGAAAAGACCTTGTTCTACTAACTAATTGGGTATTAAACAAACAAGAACAGACATATGCTGGGATTAGGATGCTACCTCTATGTTTTGATCAAGCATGGCATTTATACACACTTTAATGGGATAAGTAATTCATGTTATAATTATTAACCTCAGCAAAGCTGCTCTTCCTATTTTGTAATCTCTGCAAATGGTTTAGTGATTTTTCTTTGATATTATCTTTATGCCCAAGAGGGTGGTGAAGGTGTTAAGTCACCTGCACCAGAAGTTCACTCTGGCTCTATCCAGAGGTTAATAGCCTGTACCAACCCCACAATACAGTCCCAATTTGATGGAAACTGACAGTGTGTGAACCTTATAAGTTCTACAGACTCCTGAACGAAAAAAGTGGTTTCACTGCCCTCCTTTACCTTCCACTTCATTTACCTCTCACTGTTATTTGTTATTGTGTTGGCCACAGACAGTCTTGTAGAAGATGAAGTTAATGCAGCGAGATTGCATCTGTTTCTGTAACGGAATGGTCTGCATTGAAAGTTATACAGTCGGAAGTTGGATAGATATTGGTATTGGTTTATTATTGTCACTTGTACTGTGACAATTGTACAGTGACAATTCCACTTGTACAGTGGAAATACTTGTCTTGCATACCATTCGTATAGATCAATTCATTACACAGTGTATTGAAGTAGTGCAGGGTAAAAATAATAACAGAATACAGAGTAAAGTGTCACAGTTACAGGGAAGTGCGTTGCAGGTAGACAATAAGGTACAATGTCATAACAAGGTAGTTTGTGAGGTCAAGAGTCCATCTCATCGTATAAGGGAACCGTTCAATAGTCTTATCACTGTGGGATGGAAGCTTCCTTGAGCCTGGTGGTATGTGCCCTCAGGCTCCGGTATCTTCTGCCTGATGGGAGAGGGGAGAAGAGAGAATGACCCAGGTGGGTGGGGTCTCTCATTATGCTGGCTGCTTCACCAAGGCAGCGAGAGGTATAGACAGAGTCCACGGTTTCCGTGATGTGCTGGGCTATGTCCACAACTCTCTGCAGTTTCTTGCAAGCCTGGGCAGAGCAGTTGCTGTACCAAGCTGTGATGCATCCAGATAGGATGCTTTCTATGGTACATCAATAAAGGTTGGAGAGTGTCAAAGGGGACACGCCAAATTTCTTTCACCTCCTGAGGAACACGTCATTGGACTATTGGTGATGTTCACCTTGAAGCTCTCAACCCTCTCGACCTCAGCACCATTGATGTAGACAGGTGCATGTACACCACCCCCTTTCCAGAAGTCAATGACCAGCTCTTCTGTTTTGCTGACATTGGGGGAAAAGGTTGTTGTCATGACACCATGTCACTAAGCTCTCTATCTCCTTCCTGTCCTCCAACTCATCATCATCATTCGGTGGGATCTTATGAATCAACATTTAAATTGATTCATTATTCTTTAGTGAGATGGGAACAGCACTGGCTAGATTAGCAGATTATTTTCTATCCCTAATTGTCCCTTCAACTGAGTGATTGCAAGACTACTCAAGAGCCAACAACAATGTCAAGTCTGAGAGTCATTTGCAGGCTACAACAGGCAAGGATGGCAGATTTCCTCATTGATGAAGTTAGCTAAATATTCCCAATTTAATTACTTGTATTTAAATTCCTCAGCTGCTGTGGCAGCAGCTAAACTCTCATTCAACAATCTGTTGGAGGAACTCAGCAGGTCGAGCAGTATCCGGGGAGGAAAGGAAATGTCGACGTTTCAGTTCAAAGAACTGCATTAGGACTTGGCACAAGGTTTCAGCCCAGAACATCAACAGCTCACCTCCTTCCCACAGATGCTACTCAACCTTCTAAGTTCCTCCAGCAGATTGTTTGTTGCTCCAGATTCCAGCATCTGCAGTCTCTCGTGTCTCTACTAAACTCTCATTGCCTGATTGACAAGTCTCTGCATAGTAGTTCAGTAACGTACCTGCACCTCACCTTCTCCATCAGGTGGATGTAGAATTCTTTTTTCACTTCCACTAAGAACAGAGAAGTTCTCCCACATGCTTTGGCTGACATTTATCACTTGGATTAATAAATGAAGATTATCCAGCCATTATCACATTGCTATTTGAGAGTTTGCCTTGCTGACCACAGAATGACAGATCCTTTCTTGCTTCTCGTCAGGTCCTTGGGCTCTTATGTGCAACGAAATGGCCATAAAATTCCTCCATTATGACAGCAACAACACTCCCTCAGAATATAATAGGGTGTGACACTGAAGACATTGTGACGACATGAAAGGCACAAAATATTGCAAGACATTTAAATTAGGAAGGAGGGGCTTACTAGAACAACTTCTGCTTGTGAAGTAAAGCAGACGCTATATGTAAGGACACTTAAAGAAAAGCTGGCCCTGCATGACAGGGGTGAAATTAGTTGCTAAATCACTGGGATTTTCCATGGGCCTTTGGAATCCAGTGTTCTTCTCCCAGATTTTCCCACACAGATGCTAGACCTGCACACTGACAGAAAAATTATCAATAAGTGGAGCAAAGGAAGGCAGGGTCATAGAAATTTACAGCACACGATGGCCATTCAGCCCATCTTGTCCATGCATGCCAAAACTAGCCAACATTGGCTAAATCCTGCAATGGACAATCCAGGACACATGGGGGGTGGGGAGGGGGGAGACAGTATC
>JARFYF010000001.1:89523100-89533554 GCA_030265395.1 Rhina ancylostomus
TATCCTGACTCCAGTCTTGTATCGGTGTGCCGCATTTGGGTTCTCTGTGAGTTTGCTCTCGATCAACACTGTGACAGGCAGAACTTGTTCTTGCCCTTAAACTTCTCCTTCGACTTCCTCCACTTGCTATAAATCAAAGATGCACCCACAGGAGCTCTCATGGGCTCTAGCAATACCTGTCATTTTGTTGGCTACGTGGAGCAGTCTTTGTTCCAAATTGACTCTAGCACCACTTCCCAGCTCTTTCTTTGTGACAACAATGACTGCATTGGTGCTGCATCCTGCACCCATGCAGAACTCATCAATTTCATTAACTTGCACCCTGCCCTCAAATCCACTTGGACCACTTCTGACACCTCTCTCCCATTTTTTAATCTGTGTGTCTCCATCTCAGGAGACAATCTATCCACTGACATTTACAACAAACCCACTAACTCCCACGGATACCTAGACTACTCCTCCTCCCACCTTGTCTCTTGTAAAGACACCATTCCTTTCTCTCAGTTTCTTCACCATCCCCATGTCTGTACTCCAAATGAGGCCTTCCACTCCTGGACATCCAAAATTGTCCTTTTACAGAAAACAGGGCTTTTGCCATCCCTCATTCCCCACTGTTGTTGATGGAGCCCTCACCCACATCTCTTTTATTTCCCACACTTCTGCTCTTACCTCAGCTCCCCCCAGACAAAACAGGGAAAGAATTCCCCTGGTCCTTTCATTTCACTCCACCAGCACACCATTCTTCGCAACTTCCACCAGCTACAATGTGATCCCACCACTGGTCACATCTTCTCTTCCCTCCCCTTTTCTGCTTTATGATGTGACTCCATCCCTCCCCCTCCCCCTCCCCAGGAACTTTCCACTGCAACCATAGAAGGTGTAACACCTGTTCCTACACTTCTCTCCTCAACATTTGGTTCTACACTTCACCATCCTTTCCTATCAGATTCCATCATCTACAGCCCTTTGTTGCCTCCGCCTATCACCTCCCAGCCTCTCTTTATTTCCACTCTTCCCTCCTCCATTAGCCTATCAAATCTCCTCACCTGGATCCACCTATTGCTTGCCAGCTCCTGCTCCACCCCCTTCTCTCAGCTCTATACCGGCTATCTCCCCTTTGTCTTTCAGTCCAGATGAAGGGCCTTAACCCAAAACATCAACTGTCCATTTCCCTCTCCAGATGCTGCCTGACCCACCAAGTTCCTCAAGTTTATCGAGTTATGTTGTTGCTCCATAGTTCCTCAAGTGTGGTGCAATCACTAATGGAATATTTACACCCAAATTATTTTGGCAATTCAAATTTTAACTAAATATGCTGTTTTTTCCACTTCAGCTGGAAAACTGAGGAGCTTAACTATGCATTTATTTGGATATCCTTAGTATTTTAGCATGTACAGCTCATCACAGGAGACAAATGTGTTCCACAACCCCACCCGCACCCTCCCCCCAACAACTCCAATCCCCTTTCTGTTGACCAAAACACTGAGCATGGACAGAGCACTGACCTGTTTTCGCAGACATTTAGGAGGAATGCAAACTGCAATGTGGTCCAAATAACTGTAAGAGAAAGAGACTAATTAGGCCAAAAACATCAGAAAATGGCCAACACTTGCATAACCAAAATGGCCAACACTTGCATAACCAAAATGGCACCAATTAACTACTAACTTTCAATAAGGTAACGTTTCACAGAAATGAATGTCGTTTAGTTTACAAGGTGATTGGTATGCCACATTTAAAAAGATCACATTCCAGAACTGTGAAAAGTATCCAACAAACTGCAGCTTTGAAAGCCATCAGCATTCCTATCAGGTCTCCAGGAAAAAACAGTGACAGGCTAAAGTCAATCACTATAAATTGGACATGTACATTTTAACTTTTGAACTAAGTGCTGGCCAGCTCAGAAAGACAAAAGGAGATGCAACGACACTGAAACTCACCTTAATGAAAACTTTTAGACAAAGATGGATGGGGTGGGGGAGGGATACAATGAGGATGTACTAGAAAGCTCTGGAATTCAACAGTTATTTTTCTCAGCCAGTCAAGCTTGTCAGACTGTTGAAGCTACTAACGTCTTTCAATGCCATATCCAATTAGGGTCACAACAGTGAACTTCAAACATCAAGGGACCAAGTCCATTTATAGACATATTTTTGGTTTCTATTCTTCTAAGATTCAGAAATAACCATGTATTTAAAAGGTCACTGGTTTAAGGTTCCTTTCAGAAGAAAATCAGTTTTCAAAAATACTATGTTGCTTTCCAATTTGTCTTTATTTAAGATGCATAACTTTCAATTATTCTGCTGTGCAAAGTTTTGCAACCGCTAGCTAGCAGCAAGTTACCGTCATTCAACCAGGGTATTCCACAGACATCACAAAACAGGGCAAAACAACAGTATTTGCAGGAAACTCAACACTTCTAAACTGCTTTCACTTCATTCTAGGTCATGGCTGTGTGCATTTTCATGTGGCTCTTAATAAGGTAGCACACCAGAGGTGGCATAATTATACAAAAGATAAAGCTCCCTATGACCATCTCAATGCATCTCAGGTGCCACTCAGAAAATAGGAGTCAGTGTTTTCCTGGAAATCCTGCTTCCTGTTGTCAGTCAGCCTGGTGCACCACCCATACACAAATGCCAACAGATCAACATGAGCACCTTCGACTCTGAGCCTGTGAAGATTGCCAATGTACATCTAATTACCTTTACTATATTATTTTTAACATATCAAGCAACTGCACCAATGGTCAAAAGTATAGGCAGATGATATAATCCTACAAACATCAGTATCATTCCACAGAGAAGAAGATACCACATAGCATCCCAAATGTATAAACTTATCTCACCAGCCAAAGATGCCTAAAGTTTCCAAGGCACTGTAGCCTCTGCAACTTGTGAACTACCTTTTAACAGATTTCTGAGGGAAGATTTAAAACATCATGAGTAAACTGTAACAGAAGTAATTCTAATTTTCTAAAATGAAATGCAAACCAATTGTTGCTAATAAAGAAAGCCAAGCCATTTGCCCAAAACAGCCATGTCACTTCAAGATTCACAACTGCAGCAAAAGGGTCAAAAGATTACATTCTGGACCATGTTAAACCAAGAACAATGCCAACAGAAGGACCGTTAGTAATGCAGCTTCTACCACCTCTCACTAAAACTTGCACAGGTTGAGGATTAATCCCCAAATTCTAACCATTCTTCACCATCTCTATCCAACACTATTATATCATCTAACTCCAACATTAGCACATCCCAACTGAAACCTCATCTGCTGGTTTGCTGTCTCAAACTTTAACATAAGAATGTAAGCAACAGCAGTAAGGCATTTAAATCCTTGTGGTTGCTACACTCTCCAATAAGATAATGGGTGATCATTTATCTCAGGGCCACGTTCCTCAATTCACTTAATGAATAATCTCAGTCTTGTAAATACACAGCATCTGCCTCCATGGTCCTCTTGAGTGCAGAATTCCAAAATTCACAAACCTCTGGTTAAATAAATTTCTTCTCATCTGTGCCCTGAACAACTAACTCTTGCAACTCTGGTTCTAGAAGCCTGCCTATGCCTTTCTACCTCTCACCATGTAAAGAATGCCTGCCTTTAGTTTTTTCTACCAAACTGGGTTAAAGTGAGCATTATATCCCATCTGCCACATTCTTGTTCATTCTATGTCCTCCTGAAGCCTTTCTGGATCCTCCTCACAACCTACACTGCCTCCTAACTTTGTAGCATCGGCAAACTTGGATATATTGCACTTGATCCCCCCCATCCAAATAATTGGTTATAGGTGATTAACAGCCAAGACCCCAGTACCAGCCCCAAAACTACCAGATCATTAATTAATCCTATTTCATGACAAAGTACTAGATCTTAAGCAAACTACTCCTTTAATATACTGATCTAGAAAACTCTCATCCTCCACATTACTACAGCTCATTTGGTTTACCCAGTCCATATGTAGATTAATGCTCCTACTGATGATCACCTTGTTACAAGCACCTCTAATATCCTGATTTATAGTATGTTTGGGAGCTTATTTCCCACTACATATAAACGAAGGGTAAAGGCATCTGCATAATACAAGCTACCCACTTAACTTTCCCTGACACTGATCACAGCAATCATGGCATATTCCATAGCATAAATCTACCATAATATGCAAAAAAGAGCTTTGAATTTTAATAAAGTTTTCCAACATCACACTTTGTTACAGATGTAAGAACACTCCTTTAAGGATAAGCAGTTGTCTGATGCTGACTCACTACTGATCTGGGGCCAAAAACTGATGAGTAGTTGACAATTTACAAAGTTATGTCACAAATCAGTTAGTCCTGTCTAACTGAGAAGTAAACATCAAAATGGAAGACAGCTTCACCTCAATAGACTAGAATGCATTATATAAATAAAGTTCCTATCCTTATAAACAGTCCTGTATCAATATAATTTAAAATGAATGCATGTTGGCCTGGCCCCAATCAAGAAGGGAAAACCAAAACCTAAACCAATTGCTCACTGGGGAGAAAGATTGCAAGAGCAGTTTTAAAAGAACATAAAACACCAACAGTGCAAATGAACCAATCACAAAATACAGCTTTTAAATTCTCAAAGTTTACTGGAGTAACGTGGCATAAAGAGCATTAAGCTGGTTGTTCCAAACTGCAGATTTACTGCATTTCCTTTTCACATCAAACAGAACATCTTTCCCAGTTGGCGTGATGATCAAGCAATCATAATTCAGGTGTAGTAGGGTAAAATAGACAACAGAATTCCCTTGGTCCTGCTGCTATAATTTACCTTATTACCAAGGTTAGTGAAATGTGAGATTTCCAGTTCTCATGCTGACTGCCTTTATGGACTTAAACCCAGTTTTGTGCCAAATCTTGAATAGCTTTGAGCCGTCAACTCACATAAAGTGAGAACTGGGCCAATGGAGACTGCCAACAATTTTTAAGTCAAATTCTTACAGTAGTCAACAGATTAAGTGTTCGTTTCAGCAGTCTACTTTCAAACTCCAGAGATAAAAAGGCTAGCGTGATGACCAACCAGCTCAATTAATTAACTGAAACTTTTAAGATCTATAATCTAAATATGGCTACTATTAAAAAAGATATTCTACAATATGACAAAGTACGGATTCCAATGATGTAGTTCCATAAAAACTCTCATAAAAATCCAATTTTACTGCAGTGGCTCATTTCTCCAATGATGTCATTGAAAAAGCATATATTGCATTTCTAGACTGTAGCAGTCTTTTCCCAAACATATACACCCATCAATGAACTGGTCAGAGCACCCATTCTTATCAGTCTTCTTGACCAGTAATGTTCTCCATTTGTTTAAAGAAATATATTGGAATTACTATCAGATATTTCATGAATCATGCAACTCACATTCCATTGCCCTAAAACAGGGACCAAGGCACAACAGAAGTTCCACTCATCTTCTGGATTCTTGGTCTCTTCCCCTTCTGATGGAAATAGTCTTATTGGTCTGGTCTTATTGGTCTGGCTTCACTGCCACTAGAGTTATCTATTATGAGCTTAGAAAATGATAAGTGGAAGATTATTAAACTATGTGGAGGAAGGGAAAACTCAATGGAACATATTGAGATCAAGTGAGAAAACCTTTGTCTCAACAACAACATCAATCAAGCATGGGTTAATAAGTTACAAGTAACAGTTGCAACACAAGAAATCCCAGGCAATAATCAGTTCTAAAAACAGTGAAATCAAACCACTTACCCTTGACATTCAATTGCATTATTATCACCAAGTTCCCCACCAGCTACAACCTGAGGATCACCATCAACCAGAAACCAAACTGGAGCAGCCACATAAATATCGTGGCTATGAGTGAATTAGAGGCTGGGCATCCTGTGGCGACTGACTCACTTCCTGACACCCCCAAACCTTTCCAACAGCTACAAGTCAGAAGCATGATAGTAGACTCGCCACTTGCTTGGATGACTGCAGCTCCAGCAATGCTCATGAGCTTTGACACGATCCAGAACAAATCAGCCTACTGATTAGCACTCCATTAATCAGCCTCAACATTCATTCCCACCAGCTCCAGTGTGTACAATCTGCATAATGCACTGCAGTTATTTGCCTTGACTACTTCAACAGCACCTTCATACTCACAACCTCTACCATCAAGAAGGAGGGCAGAATGTGCATAGAAACCACCTGCAGGATCCATTCAGTGTTGAACACAATCCTGATTTGAAAATATATTGTAATCTTTCATCATTGTTGGGTCTAAGTCCTCAAACTCTCTTCCCAGGAGCACTGTGAGAATACCTTCACCAGGATTTCAGTGGATCAAGATGGTGGCTTGTCACCACAGTCTCAAGGGAGAAGCAATAAGTACTAGATCTCACCAGTAATGCCCAGATTCTGAACAAAATACAAAAGGGGTGTGCCAGAAACCACAGATCAAAATGTAGGAATAGAAGACTGGTCCCCACCAGGCTGTAAGGTTCAAACCTGCATCAAATGCTTGTATAATCCACTTCTGATGTCAGGACAGAGCGCTCTGGGTTACAAACCAGTATCAGAAGTTAACAGTAAAATAAAAGGCAAACTGCATATCCTACAGAACAATGAAAGCTTGGTGCTAAATCATGTCAAAAAGTTTTTCTTACAGAATCTTAAATAACACAGGTACAGGAACATAGGCAATGGTAACAATGGTATTACGGATCTGTACTTCAGTCTTCAGAAAGTGAAATGTCCACAGACGTCTCTTGTTAATAATGTCACATGTAGGCTGATTAGCAACATCTCAATAATGCATTCAGAATACATATGCAATGCTCTGACTTGTCTTTGACACAAGCTAACTCCTCCATCAAAAAGTAAAAATAGAACAGGTACTGCACACTTCAGTGCAGAGCATTTAACACAGGTTATTCCCACAGCAATGTTCCATACTAACAACCATTATCAGAATTAGATAGAAAAATAAATTATCTAAAAGCCAATTGCCTTTTCTCCCTGCAGTCCTGAAGAGGTAAGATGACATTAGCTAAGTTATGGCTTTGAACCCACGATTTTTTTTTGCTTTCCTTACAGTGCTGTTTCCAAAACTCATTTATGCTCCAGCATGCAAACTAACAGCATTATTTTGTTAGATGACATCTCAGCCCAAGGTGTGCAAATTGGATTTCACCCTTTCTTGCTGCACATATTGCAATAAAACCCAATTAGATCACTGCAAAAATTTGTGAAACTGAGAAAAAATTCATTAAAAGCAGTACAATGATGTAACGCTAACATGCACTGAAACAGGACCTGTCCACTTCCCACCCAGAGATTGTATTGCTGTGTCACTACTATGCTGGCCACTGAGAGAAGATTTAAGGCTTTAAGGACCTAAAGTACACACTGAAGATTGGTGCAGCCACCAAAAAGGCTCTGTGGGGAAGAACCATATTCTAAGGTCCTGCTGCCACTGGACATTGAGGGGCTAGGCCCTGAGAAGCAGCCTCTCAGATGCTTCACGTGTGCATTGTTTAAGAGGAAACATGAGTGGCATTCATGCATTGCCAACAGAATATATTGATTTGATGGCATAATCAAATGGAAAGAAAGACATACGCTGATTGTATTAGTATTGTATTCCCTGTGTTTTTTTTATGCATAACATATATCTTTGAAATTTAAAAAAAATTCTCCCACAGGAACCAGAGCATAGCTACGCAACAGGCCACTATGGAAGTGAGGCAAGATACAGTGATCTTGTTTATCTGAGCACCTTCTAGGTGGTGGTCTGTCCCAGCTGAGTCCCATGCCACAAATATTGCCACACCATTGCCAGGTGTGGGATTATCAAGCGTACTGTGATCCTTGCATGTAGCCCATGTGTGAATTGCACAAAAATGCTGCAGACAGTGAAGAGATCACCACTGATGCAAATTCCATTATCTTGAATGATAAAATCAGAGGCTGTTGTGCTGTGTGCAATGCATTAGCATCGCTCTTCAGACCTTGCTTTTAATACCTCGTTTCTCACGTACTCCCAGATTGTTCAGCAAAAGGTGAAGATTGGATCCAATAGCTCCAATTTGAATGTAATGGAGGGCATAGTACATGACTGACACTGGGAAACTGTCAACCATGCTCGCACAAACTTAGCACAGCTGATGTTTTGTGTCCTCTTTCAGTAGCAGAACAATGCTCCAAGTTCCAAACCAGCATCAGAAATTTCCTGCTGGAAAAAGTGCATAGTATTACCTACAGAACAAGGAAAGGGAAGTTGTTGCAAAGTCAGTTCAAAAAACAAATTTGAAAGAAGCAATGGGAACTGTGATTGGTTACTTCCAATCTGACAAAGCAATGTAGATGGGAGATGGTGATACTGGGCTGAAATTACAGATCTGCATCTGGGTAGTCTGAAGCTGCCAGACTCAATGCCACCTGGAAACAATCTGGATAAAATCACTTTTATGTATTGTTTGTATACAAAAGGTGTGTGCAAATGGATCTGATTTCGAGGCTTTAATTTTCCTGAGAAATGAGACACCCCCTCTTTCCTTCACCAGACTCACACCCAGATGAAATGTGTTCAAATTCCTCCTACACTGGTCAAGACTAACAGATGAATTTCACACCAGAAAAGATGAAAAGGTCTTGGTACAACACACTGGACTTATTTTCCACTATGAAAACATCCATATCTGCCCCGAACTGCAGATGCAGGTTAAAGTAAACACAACCATTCATCGAAAGAGTCAACTTATGAGAGCCTTGGTTTAAAGGGATGCCTCAGTTCATACATACTTTACCTTGTGCACTGAATGATTGAAAAGGTTTAGTACTACTGGCTCTGAACTGCTGTATTTTGATCTTGACGATGGTTATACAAATTATGGCAATGGCTTTCCCTGTGGGAAAATGGAAAAGACCGGATTTTGTGATAGGTCAAAACTCAAGAGGATCATCTCCACCAGCCTCAAAACTGCATAAACAAGCAAAAACAGGCCCGCGTTCTAGTCAAGAGTTACTGACTTTTTAGGAGATACAGATTAGTTAATGAAACTGTGACAGGATTTACATGTTGCAAATTCACTGCAGCCAATTTTTGGTTTAGGATTATTTCCATCACTACCAGAGCTTTCAACCGTTTTGGCACCACCTCTACAACAGGCATCACTCGTCCTGGCAGCCTAATGTACTTCGTGCTCCAACATGCAGTTACTTACGAATCGTGAATTCTCTGCCCCAGAGAACTGCAGGTGCTGTTATTTGTTATACTCAAGGCCAAGACAGAAGTTTTTTAGGATTATATGGAATTGAGAGCTGTGGGGAAATCCGGCAGCGAAGGGAAGTTAAAGCCAAAGATCAGATCAGCCTTGATCTTAATGAAAGACAGAGGAGACTCAGGGGTCATACTCCAGCACCTACTATTTTCTACTGTTCTTGTGTGCTTATGTATATTTACCTGTTGTGAAATCAGCTCTTTACGACATCAGAAAGCTCCAAGCATTTGTTTAAACACAGAACAGCCAAATTAGATTTAATGAAATACAAAGACAAGTTTGCTCTAATTTTCATCTAATACTAATGAACAACGAACAACACCGCCATTATGCAACTTTGAAGTCCCATCATACCTCACCAGTTTCACTGTGGCTCCTTTGTTAGATGAATAGAAGTTTGGCAGCAGAGCCTCAACCTCCGCATCACACATGTTAAAATGATAAAAATCTCTTGTACTCTGTCTCCAGAAAAATCAAGCTTTTTCTCAGCTCGAGACACTACCTGCAAAAGGCCAATGCCTTGGGCCCTCAGGAAAATATCCCATATCCAGCATATCTGCTAAAAATAATTGTAATTACACATATCACCACTATAAGATCTTCAGCAGGACTATCCAAGATAAATTCAGCAATATTCTAGCTGTTTAGAATTTTTAATGAATTACTGAAGATTGCCAATTAAGCTCAGCTTCCTCTGATCAGAGTAATTATTATACTGTTCACATTAATCTGCTTACTTCACACAAATGCCCACTGCTAAACTTTTATTTTAACCTTGTCACATTTAAGGGCCACTGATGAAGCATTTAAGGGCCACTGATTCATAAAGGCTATCTGCACTCCCTCTTATTTCTGCTGTTCATCACTTGAAGATGATGGCACATGGAAAAAATAGCGACTTTCATCGACAGTGGTATTCTGCTGAGGGCTGAATTGTTATACAGCTCTTGGTCTCTTAGGTTGAACATTCACAAATACGAACCTCTGAACATTAAAAAAATATCCTGCTTGGGCTGTGCCCTGTGCACATCAGTGCTGGAAACCTGATGCTGAGTCCCTGCCCTCCGCTGGTGCTCCCCAGCAAATGAACCCCTGACCGCTGTGTGTGGAGAGCCTGCCATTGGGATCTGGCATTGATCAGATTGGAATGACTGGTGTGGCTGCTCAGAGCTGAGATGTGGAGCTC
>JARFYF010000001.1:89831532-89848779 GCA_030265395.1 Rhina ancylostomus
TTTGCCACATCTACTCTGTCCAGGCCTTTTAACCTTTGAAATGTTTCTATGAGGGTCTCCCCTCATTCTCCTGAACTCCAAGAAGTACAGCCCAAGAGCCGTCAAACATTCCTCATATGTTAACCCTCTCATTCCTGGAATTATTCTAGTGAATGATGTGGTGGTGGAGGAGCAGTGGGATTACCAGGCCAGTAATCCACAGACTGACTGACATATGTTGACATTGAAGTAGGCCATTTGGCCCATCGCATCCATGCTGATTCCCAATGGAGCATTTCCATCAGTCCCACTATTCCCCCTACAATTGATTCTCTCCCACATGCCCATTGGGTTCCCCTTTGATTCATTTAATTGCACTAAGGAGTAACTCACAGCACCCAATTAACCTTCCAGCACATCTTTAGGGTATGGCAGAAAAACTGGTGCATTGAAAGATAATTTACGCAGCCTTAGAAGGAACGTGCAAACACCACAAAGAGAGCACCTTCAGCCAACTTGATTCATTCCACACGATGTCAAGAAACAGCTGAGAGAACCAAATACAGGAAAGGATACAGGATCGGTCAACATCCCACCTGTGGTATGCAAGGCCTGCACTCTAGAACTAGCGGCACTTCCAGTCAAGCCATTCCAGTATAGGTACAACACTGGCATGGACCCGACAATAAGGCCAGGTAAGTCTTAGCCACAAAAAGCAGGCAAGTCCTATCTGCTTAATTACAGCCCAGTCAGTCTTCTCTGTTAATGCATTTCCCTTGTACTACCTCACTGTATTGATGTGATAAAATGATCTGTCTGGATCGCTTTCAAAACATAGCTTTTCACTGTGACTCTGTATATAAGATAAGATAACATTTCTTTATTAGTCACATGTACATTGAAACACACAGTGAAATGCATCTTTTTTGTGTAGAGTGTTCTGGGGGCAGCCCGCAAGTGTCGCCACGCTTCCTCCGCCAACATAGCATGCCCACAACCTCCTAACCCATACGTCTTTGGAATGTGGGAGGAAACAGGAGCACCTGGAAGAAACCAACACAGACACAGGGGAGAACATACAAACTTCTTACAGATAGTGGCCGGATCTGAACCTGGGTCACTGGCACTGTAAAGCATTAAGCTAACCGCTACAAAGGGCTATCACAGAAACTGAACACTTCTGGATAATAGAGGCCCCATTCTGGGGGCCTGCAAGATATGACTTCAGCAATGGAAAAGTTGGCTAATGAAACGGCTCAGGTGTTACAGGATACAAGCCAGGCCATTAATGACGTTATGACTGAGATGGTGGTGATTCATACTGTGGCACTCCAGAACCAGTTAGTGTTAGATTTCCTGTTGACCAAGGAAGGCAGTACTTGTGCCATTATTGGTTGGGAGTGTTGCACGTACATTCCTGATTCTTCCGAAAACATCACAGATTTGGCCGCACATAATCAGAAGGAGGCTGACAAGATCGGAGAGATTGGGCAAGAGCTACATAGAACCACCTCTTCATTCCCTGCTAGGGGGTTGGGGTAGCTCCATCGTACAGTGGGCAGTGGGGGTCCTATTTCTGCTTGTCATGATATTCGTTTTAATCTCACGCTTGAGATCACTCTGTAGAGCAGTCGCTCAAAGAGCAGCCACTTCCATCATGATCCAACAACTAACCACCCCTGTTGGAGTCACTAAAGAGTTCTAGAAACTGTGCTATTGAACCTTCACAAAGACATGTCATACTTTACAGGACAAGGGGGGGGGGGAAGATATGGAGGTCATGGCATAGCAAGGGTTAAAATAGTGCATGGCTGTACAGAACAAGTTCCTTGGAAGAATAAATTCCCCTGAGAACATTATGAAATACCAAGAACATGACCAGACTCAGCAGACCAGGCAAGATAAGATGCTAATGAGGATAGGGAAGCACAGAAACAATTGGACAATGACTCTCCACTAAAATTAAGATAAGATGGGCAGTTTTTGATCAAATGAAATGTAAATATAGGATTGAATAAGATGTAGCTCCTATTGGTCATTAATGCCTGTAAGTGTACATTATGATTGGTAATTTTATTCTTTGTATGCTAATGAGCATTGGTGGTATCATTCCAGTGTCTTGAGATACCTGCTGTATGTAGTCCATGTCTCAGAAGCATATAGGAGGTCCGAGATCACTGCCTCTCATTAGACCATGTGTTTTCTTCCAGATTTGCAGCTGTGGTACAAGACATTTTTTTCTCAAGCAACCAACGGCTGTGCTGGTGCATTGATGATAAGTTTCATCACTGATGTCTGCTTTCACTGTAAGGTGCCTTCCGAGTTAGGAGAAATAGTCCCTTTTTTCCAGTGTCTTGCCATGAACTTTTACTGGTGGAGGGAGATGTTGTGCAGCAGAGACAGTTTGGTAGTGAACCTTTGTAGTGCAGAAGGTTCATTTCAGGCCTTCAATGAACATGTTAACAGTGGCCTGGAACTTGGCCTCTGAGCTGTGTTGTTTGCATAATGCAGCTTAAAAGGCTAGGGTAACCTTGGTTCTGTAGTTGCCATAGGTTAGGTAACTTCCTATTTGTTCTAAGGATTACCTTCACCCCCATGGGAAGTTTGTTGAAGGTGAACTACAGCACTGTGGTGAGTGTTGGGGCAATGGCACAGCCTTGTTGGATGCAGGTCTTCACTTGGATTAACTGGTCCAGACATGCTGTTCTGATCATTGCTTACGTGCCGGGGGCTGAATTTCTGTGGGCAGTTGAATTTTAGGATTTTGTTCCTCGGTCCCTTCTGATTGATAGAGACAAAAGCTTTAGTGAGGCAGAAAAGAGGTTATGCATTGTAGTTAATGCTGCTCCCTGCATTTCTTTTAAAGTTGTCAGGGTGCAGAATATGTCCACTGTGCCTCTAGGTATAAACACTGTGATTCAGAGAGAAGCTCTTTATTCACTGGGAGGACCCTGGTGATAACTTTCCCTTTGAGACCCCTCTATAGTTACCACAACTGAACTTGTCATAGAATTACACAGTGTGGAAACTCTTCTATTGTCCACCGTCTGGTGTCTTTTTTTGAATACAATCATGATTATGGCATCTCTGAAGTCTCCTGATACATGACCCTCTTTCCAAATGTGGATGATAGGATTGTGGGTTCCTGACTGAAGCCCTTCACAGACGAGTTTTAGAATTTCATTGGGGATATCATCTACTCCTAAGGCCTTATTTTTTAGTTGAGTTCTGGGAAGATAAATTGTCCAGGCAAGCTGTAAGCGAAGTTGCACCAATCAATCATGTGTATGACCAGCCTGTGAGAAGTTAGCATTTTTAATGCATTGGTGAAAAAGGGTGCACAGTAACCATGGTTTACAATCTCCACAGCTGGCTCACTAAAAATAGGAGTGGGATTTATATATGATTACAATTCATTTGTCACAAGGTCAGTTTGTCATGTGATTGGTATGACAAATGGTATTTGACTAGAATTGGTAATCTTATTTGTTTGCTCAGAGCTACAAGCAGAGGTGGATGTACCTATTAAGCCACAGTGCAGGTAATCATGAGAGACAAAAGTTCTTAGTAATTGAGAAGGCTCTAGGTTTATGCCCCACTGAGGAATAAATCTGATTTTACATGCAGAACCCTTGTGACAATTATCCTAGCTCATATTCAGATGTCATCAGATTAATTTGATTTGTAGCCAGTAGGCCACAGGGGGAATTAAATTCTCAACAAATAGTGTTCAGAAGCATATCTTGCTGGTTGTGGATATGTTACTGTACAGAGCTAAAATGAAAACAAATTCTGACCTAAGGGGAATAAAGTGCAGCTTAGAATCAAATGAGAGACACAAGATGATAACAGCAATTTTAATAGAGATGGCCTGGCATTAACAGCAGTAAAATCAAATTGAGTTAGTGGATCACAGATGTGTAAAGTGACGTCTGTCTATTTTGCTTAAATAATATATGGAGCATATCATTTCTATGTTATGCTTGAAACCAAAATTACTAATTTCACACGACTCTGCACCTGCCAAACACATTATTCAGTCACTTCAAACCTAATTCATAAATTTAAATTGCACTCATGTATACTTTGGGTAGGGTCCCATGAGCAAATCTATTGTCCTCATAGATATCTTCAAGACTTTGCTGCCCTTTAATAAGGTTTTAAATGATAAATGATCAGAGCAATTGATGCAATCCTAGGCATCTGTGTTCATTAAGACTCACAGGATACTGTGTAAATAATACTATTGAGAAGAGGTTTCAAAAGAAAAATGTTTAATAAAAATAAAAACAAGAAACAACTGTTGGAGAATCTAGGAACAATTACAACAGTTTACTTGTGGCCTGCCAAAGCAAGGTCAGGATGGCCTGCCACACTCCACCTCACAACATTAGTCAACTCTTCTGTGCAACACAACACAAGGAAGTAAGTTTTCACACAGGTGAGTGAAACATAAGTCTATCAACTTTCTCTTGAATCCAGTGACAATCACTATTCTCTGGAAGATCCTAGCAAAGTTGGAATTCACATTTTGACTCATGGTTCAAGGCTGACACTCAGCATCACTTGCACCCATGCACTAGCATTTGTAACTTAAGTTCATCCCAAATGCCGTTGCCTACATCATAGTTAGCACCAAATCTATTCATCCATAAACCACAGGTTCTAGAACAATGAAGACTTCCATACGAGCAACATCTGATTTTTAAAAGTCTTATCTTCAGATTCCACCAAGGCCTCACTCCTCTATTACTCTTTAATGTTCTCTGCTCTGTGATCATATGAGATAGCGTATCCTTATGATTCATGCACCCCCTTTTGGCAGCAATGTCTTCAGCTGTTTGTGCCCTCAGCCCTACAATTATCTTTCAGAACTTCTCTCCACAACCTTCTTTTAAGAGGATTCTTAAAACTGATCTCCTTGACCAAGTACTTGATCACCTGTCCTAGTATCTTCTTTTGCATCTTGAGGTCAAGTTTTGTATGTTAGCACTCCAGTGAAGTATCGTAGGATAATGATCTAGATTAAAAACTATGCACATGCAAGTTTGTCAGATATAATTCAGTCAGATAATTGCCAAATGCACTCTGTTTGTGAGGGCCATCAGAAATTTAAAAGAAGTACTATTTTGTTAACTGGAAAGTACAATCACCAAAATTATCAATAAAATTATATACACATTTTCAAATGTTTCTGACATTTTGGCTGGGTTTAATGCTTCTGAGTAACTGGTTAGAGGTAGAGCTAAAATATAGCATGTAACTCCTGTTTTCTTCTGAAGGATATCAGATTGTCTTTTGTATTAAGAACTATTGGTTACTGCAGTAAATTGACCCTATTTCCCTTAAGAGTGCTTCTTTACTTGCCAATAAGTTTAATGAGAATTTGCACTTGAACAGAGGACACGTGTTATTGATTCATTAAGATGTATCATCTCATGAAGTACACCGCCAGTGCAAGGTTCATACTATCAGCCAACAGAAAATACCCTGTATGTTAAGAGTTAAAGATTAAGCACTCAGTGTATTTGAAATAATTGAAAGATCATACTGCTCTTAAAATATTGCTCATGTCTTCTCAACAAAATGCTAGCCTTTAGCCCCTGGCTCACCTATGTCTCTGCTGGTTTCAGATTAATGAGTTGAGCTCAGACTCCCAAATATAACCCCATGGCAGAAATCTAATGGCCAAACAAAATACAATCTACAAGAATGGAAAAATTCACTGACAACAGCAGTTCACACCATAAAGCCCCCTTTTCAATCGAGACACAGGTGCCAATCAGGTCCACTATCCTTGATATGCTGCCAACATGTCAATCCTAGATGTTGCTTGAAGTGAATGGTGAACTAGATTTGAGAGTTTGTGGCATTAAAGGAACATTATGTAAGAACCATCCAAATATGCTGGCAGATTTTGCATTATTTCCCCAAGAATTTCCATGAATCTGTTCCTAAACTTATGGAAGTTTATTGAGACAATTATTGCAGAAATTAATGGTTCAGAGGTCTACGATATAAACTGTTTTGTGAGCTAACCCAACACAACAGTTGTAGTACTGGATAAATGAATAACATGCAGTTCTGAATTGGCACGTAGGACAAAAATGCACACGAGTTACAACATGCTGAGTAACTGAACGAAGTGCAGATGATGCCTACAAAGCCGAGCCCTATGATCCTAAGTGTGAGGAAAATTTAGCTGTTCTGCTGCAAAGGAAGGCAACTGAAAAAAAGTGGAACCATAAAGGTAGTAACACAATAGGTAAGTGACAGAGAGAACTTTGGAAGCATGAATGTTGGAAAAGGTTCAAACTATTGAATTTGGGTCTTCACACAAAGAGTGATCAACATATAAACTGGACATCTGGGGAGGGTAGTGGAGCCGAAATGATGTTCCTTCAGCAAAATCCTATTAATTTTTAAAAAACTTCCAGCACTTATCCCATTACAAAGCCTGTGATATTTGAAATGCACCATTGTATATTGTTGAGTGCAAAATGGGTCACATACACAAGAGCAATGCTCTTGTTCTTTTCGCACATTCTGCACTCCCATCGAAAAACTTAAGCTGCATTGCACGTGGATCTGAGCCTCAGCTCAATATTTGTGACAAGTTTTGACAGGGTTTCGTATTTTACTGTGCTGCCATCAGCAAATTCAGTCTACTGTTAGGTGCATTTCTAATGAGGTTACTTACTACCTATATTCTGATTTTTAAAAAAATAACTGAGTTGGAATTACATTGGATTTCTGGAAAGTCACCATGCTGGAGACACAAAAGACTATAGATGCTAGAATCTGGAGCAACACACAAAAAGCTGGAGGAACTCAGCAGGTCAGCCAGCATCTGTAAAGGGAAATAGATAGTCAACGTTTTGGGTCAAGATCCTTCATCTGGACTGAATGATAGAGGTGAGGTAGCCAATATAAAAAGGCGGAGAGAAGGGGTGGAGCAAGATCTGGCAGGCGATAGGAGGATCCAGATGAAGAGATGGGTGGAGGGGGGAATAGGAATGGCATCAGAAGCTGGGAGGTGATAGGTGGAGGTGATGGGTGGAAGGTGGAGCCTGGAATAAAGGGAGGGAGGTGAGGAGGGGAACCAGTGGAGGAGTGTGTGGGGAGGGGAAAGAGCTTTGGTGATGGGGACCAGGTGGGTCAGGAGGAGAAAGAAAAGAGAAATGGAACAGAGGGTGACCAGTTACTGGAAGCTGAAGAATTCTATGTTGAGGCCGTCAGGTTGCAGATGACCCAGGCGGAATATGAGTTGTATTTCCTCTAATTTTCTGGCCATTGCTTAAAGATTAAAATCAATGTAGAAGTCAGAGAAAAGGGAAGGTAAGTTTGATGCATAATTTCTCTTTATTAACACAGATTCTATCCTTAATAGATCTGATCCAGGAATAAGGGATTTCAACTATACTATTGGACTGGAGAAATGAAGCAAAGAAAGTTGAGCAGAGACTTGACAGGAACGTGAGCATGGTAGGTTTAGATAGATTAGGTTGCGGGAAGCTGTTCCCATTAACAATGCTTCAAGGACTATGGGACATAAATGTAAGTCTTTGGGTAAAAGTACCAGCAACATTTGAATAAACACTTCTTTTGCTCAGAAAGCATTTGTGATCATTGCCTGTAGGATGGTGGAAACAGTACCTTCATTGGAGAATTAGATAGACACAGAGAGAATAACCCGGAGGGGTATGGGAAAATAGTAAAAGAATGGAATTGTCTACTTGGAACCAGCATGGACTTGATAGGCCAAATGGGATCCTGTTGAGCCATAACAAATCTATGATTCTAAACTCTGGAATCAGATCCATTCATTGGAGAGCCTGAGATCTTACAGGGGCCTATGGAGTCATTTTAAGAAGCTAACGTTCAATAGTCTTCCCTATCTATAGCCATCTTGTGATCTTGTAATAGTATTTGGTTCTCTCACACAACAAAGAGGTGAAATTCAACCTTGTTTAAAGGACCAAAAGAGGCGGCATCCGATCAGTCACCTATCATATGTTTAGCCAATTCTCTTGTTGTTTAGCTACAATGTAAAGAAGCATTGGACAAAGTCTATAATAGGTGGTGAATCTATTGAACTTCAACCCCACAGTTCTAAATCTCTTAAAATTTCTGACATGGAAATGAGACCTCCTTGCACCCAATTTGCACCAGGAAAATAGACAAACATTGGCCAATTTTATGTGGCCACATCCCATAAACCAAAGATGCCAGAAATATTTCCCACCCACACATTAGGTAGTGCAATTTTCCACCACCTCACAGGCAATGATCACAAATGATTTCTGAGTAAAAGAAGTGTTTACAGTATTCAACTGTTGCTGCCTGCAGTGAATGAACTGAGCCTATTGATAGTGGTAGTTCTGTTGGAAACTGGGTTATCAACCATTTTGTCTTTGGCTCAATTTGGATTTCTGTCCATGTCGGCCAAATGTGGGAGTCGAACATGAGCTAGGGGTCAGATGCTTATGACACTGCATTCACCACTGAGCCTTATAACAGCTAAGAAGAAGGGCTGGAGTGTGAGGAAAATAAAAGTTAATGATGCAGGATCTAACAAACTGGCATGGATAGGAGATTGGCTGGCTAACAGGAAACAGACGGTGGGCAGAGATGGGACTTTTTCTGCTTGGCTACATGTATTGGTGTGGCACAGGGATTGGTACTTATTATTTATATAAATACTTTGGATGAAGGCACCAAGCTGTGGCTACTAAAGTTGATGAGGACACAAAGTAGGTGGGGAAGCCTACAGAAGAAACCTATAAAAGGAGCCTTCGAAGGAATATATAGGTTAAGTGCTTTCCAGAGCCATTTTAAAAAAATTTAAAAGGGTTTGATAGCCACCAGAGCCTACTCATAGTTTGAAGCCTGCTTCCCCTTGTGGGACATCTGTCAGTGCAGAGCATCAGCGCAGCTAACCCTATTCATCCAGAAAAGATGAGTCCAGGCATCTGAACAGCAGGGGTCCAATCCAGGCAGTGAGCTGAGTGCAGAACCATCTGACCCAATGGGTTCTTATCTTATCACCTTGTTCATGTTAATGAGGGGCCACGTGCCTACTTTAGGACCCCTTCCAGATATTGGACAGCCTGAATTTTACCCACCCTGATCCATTTGTGTTCACAGTACTCAGGTCTATAAGGTCTAACTGGTAACAAATCTCTTACTAGGAGTAGAATTGTTCTTGCTGACACCACAGTGTTCCTAAAGATTATTGGGCTTATTCTCCCAAACACCTTCATCACCTCTCAGTATATATTCAAGGGCTGCAACCACATGAAATTAATATCTACTTTGTCACCAAGTAGCCTGGTAGCACACAGCTTCATCTATTTGAATTAAATTAAACAAGGAGCAATTTAGATGGCCTTTGGGTCTGTCCGTTCCACCACAGGAATCGTTTCCAGCAGTTAGTTCTTGTTACTTAGGCAGCACTATCCAAAGTTTTGCAGGACGGAAACATATCCTTCACATTGCTATTCCTTTTTAATTGGATCAATGTTGAGTGATGAGTAAATTACTAGTTTGGTGGACGCAGATTTATATGCGTAACTTGTAGAATTACACATTGAATCTAAGCATCAATTGTTAGCACCACATGATAGTCCAACCGAAAGGAATAACTTTGATGCCAGTTCTATGGTTGGCATTGGGTGACTCAGTCTCCAATTTTCTTTTCTCCATGACTGACAGAGCAATTATTTGTTTGAAGCAGGCAATTTCCCACATGGTGAGTTTCCGATTGTACCACCTCAAGCAGACAAAATGACTTCATTCCTTGCCAGCAAATGATGTAAAATAAGTGCTATTTATCAGCTTGCTTCTTCCATGCACCATCAACAATCTATCCTTATGTAAATGCAATTTGTCCATTTGGTCTCCTCCTCAAACCTCTTGCACAGGTACTTCCCAATCAATGAGAGCAATGAAGTAAAACTTCAGAATATCTAATCACTTGCCTCTACTACTTGTCTCTGGCCTGGTGCCCTCCGGAGATAAACTTCACTTATCCACTAGCATTTCACTTGTTTTGAGTGGTGGTGACATTTGTTCTACAGGAAAATTCAGAATTAACATCAATGCCTTATCACCACAGAATCAATTTATTTTTAGTTCCACTGAGTTTTTACTACCACAGAACTTGATGCAATCAGAGGGATTCTAGTAGAATTCTGTACAAAGCACTGCCACTTTGAAAAAAAATGGAACAACAGCTGTAAGAGAGCTTGTTCCAAGAATGATGGCCACAAGCAAAATTCAAGCAATTTTTGCAGTTACCAGAACAGTAAGATTGGTTTTACAGCCATCACACGTTCCAGTCATTTTAGATTCTGAAAAGAAGACAGCAAATAAGTTCAAGCCACAATGATTCACAGCTTGAGGGTTGTAAACAGGCCTGACCCTTTTCAACTGAAGCACATATTTTCCCACATGACGTCTTGCACACAAAGTTAATATTTGTAAGGGGTTTATTTCTGGGAGTATAGTATTTAGAAGTAGTGTAATAGTGTTACATTTGTATAGGTGGCTACTTAGAGTAGGGTGAATTGTCAGATTCTCCATACTCATGGAGTCGTAGAGTCATACAGCACAGAAATCGGCCCTTTGGCCCACCATGTGAATGCCAAACCTCCAGGCATGCCTATCACTGACACCAAACAATGCCAAACGCTGATCCTATGTGCTCACATCAGGTTCATAACCTTCAATTCCTTGCAATTTCAAGTGCCTGTCTAAGTGTCCCTTAAATATAGAGACTATATCTGACACCACCATCTCCTCTGGCAGCGAGTTCCAGATATCAATGTCTGTGCAAAAAAACTTCACCCTCAAATCTCCTCTAAAACTCCTTCCTCTCACCTTAAATCCATGTTCTCTTGTTTTTCATACCCCTACCATAGGAAAAAGATTCTATCTTCCTCATCCATGCCTTTCATAATTGTGCATACTTCTATCAAGTCACCACTCAGCCTCCTATGCTCTAGGGAAATAAAGCCCATAACTAAGGTCCTCCAATCTAGGCAACATCCTGGTGAGCCTCCTTTGAATTCTCTCCAGTGCAACCACATCCTTCCTTTAGCGTGGTGACCAGAACTGCAAACAATACTCTCAGTGTAGTCTAACCAGTGTTTTGTAAAGATTGCAACATAGCGTCCCAACTCTTACATTCCACACCCTAACCTACAAAGTCAACATGCCATATGCCTTTTTCCCCCCACATTATCTACACCGTTGTTGCTTTTAGGAAACCATGGAATTGAACACCAAGGTCCCTCTGTTCATCAACATTCCTTAGCAACCCATCATTTACTGTATGCATCCTACCCCTATTTGAAGGGGGCATTGCCTCACCCTTCTCAGGATTAAATTCCACCTGTCAATGCTCCGCCCAACTTTCCATCTCTCTGTGTTCTGCTGTAGTCTGAGACATCTGCTCTCTTCATCTATAACACCACCAAATTTCATGTCATCCACAAGTTGACATAATTTGCCAGCTCACTTTGGATCCCATGTGCCTTATCCTTCTGGGCCAGCCTACNNNCCATGTGGGACCTTGTTAAATGTCTTACTCAAGTCCATATACACATCTACCACCCTGTTTTTAATCAGTCTCCTTAGTTAACTCCTCAAAATTTATTCAAATTAGTGAGGCAGGATTTCCCTCTGCAAAAAGCCATGCTGACTATCCCTGATCGGTCCCTGCCTTTCCAAATGCGGGTAAGTCCTACCTGATTTGCTCCAGTACTTTTCCTACCACTGATGCAAGGCCTGTAGTTACTTGGCTTATCCCTGCTGCTCTCCTTAAGTAAAGGTACCCACTTTAGCTATTCTCCAGTCTCCTGGCACCTCACCTGTAGCTAACATAGATGCAAAAATCTCCATCCAATCCCCAGTTATCTCCTCCCTTGCTTCCCAGGGCAACCTGGGATAGATCTCAGCTGGCCCTGGGAATTTATAAACCCTTATGCATCCCGTGACATTCAACACCTCCTCCTTCTTAATACTGATCTGCTCCAGGTTATCAACATTCCCATCTCTGGACTCACCATCTCCAACATCCTTCTCCTTGGTGAATACGGATGACAAGTATTAGTTTAGAACCTTGCCCACATCGCCTAGCTCCTCATTGAGAACCACTTCGGTCCCAAAGGGACCCACTCTTTCCCTGACCACCCTCTTGCTCCTGATATTCTTCTTGAGATTTTACTTAATAGCCAAAGGTATTTCATGGCCCTTTCCTGCCCTCCTTATTTCTTTGAGTTTTCTCCTACTCACTCTATATCCCTCAAGAGACTCCCTCTTGTCCAGTTACCTATATCTGCCATATATTTCCATTTTTTCCTGATCAAACCTTCAATATCCTTTGTCATCCAAGGTTTCCCCATATTGCCATCTCTGCCTTTCACCCTGACTCTCTTTTAAAAGACTCCCACTTCTCAGCTGTGGTTTTATCCACAAACATCTGCTCCCAATCTACTTTTACCAGATGCTGTCTCATGCTATTGAAATCAGCTTTCCCCCAGTTCAAGACCTTAAACTGAGGACCAATCTTATCCCTTTCTATAATGACCTTGAAATTTACAACATTTTGGGTCACTGTTCCCAGAGTGTTCCCCCACCTATCCTTCCACCATCTGCCCAATTTCATTTCCTAAGATATGGTTAAGTACTGCCCAACCTCTAGTAGGACTCTCCACATATTGTTTCTGAAAAACTTTCTTGGATGCACTTAACAAATTCCACCCCATACAAGTCCCTTACACTGGGGAAATCCCAGTCAGTATCGGGAAAGTTAAAATCCCCCACAGCTTTCTGTGATCTGCTTACATATCAATTACCCAATTCCTACTGACTATTGGGATGCCTGTAGTATAACTGCAGCCAAGTTATCACCCTGCTCTTAATTCTAAGTTATAGCTGTATGGCCTCATTGGACAATCCTTCCAGGATATCCTAAGTAACTGTAAAAGAGATACAGAAGCAACTATTTAGGTCAGACCATACTCTCTGTATTATATCTAGAATGAGTAACCTGTGATGTAAGAGACAGTCAAATCATATAGGGGACACATAATGCAGTTCTTTATATGTTTGAAATTTAAACCATGTGAAAAGCTTGAGAGGCTTGGGATTTTCAATGATAAAAGGCAATAACTGAAGGAGAACATAAAGGAAAGCTATGTCGAAAGTATGTTTTAGCGGATGGAAGGACATGGGATTAAAGCAGTTAAAGGCAAAACTAAAATGGATGAAAATTAAAAAGAAAAGCAGATGTTAAAAATCCCTAATAAAATTAGAAAATACTGGGTGTGCTCAGCAGGTCAGGCCGCACGTGTGGGAAGAGAAACAATGTTTCAGGCTGAACACCCTTCGTCAGAGCTGGGAAGGAGAGAAAGAAGATTGCTCAACTGCAGAGAGGATGGGGAAGGGGGCATGTCCCTGATAAGGTAAAACTGGTGTGACCATGGGGATAAGCTAGAAACATGGTTATCTGGTCAATGAGTGAATGGGAGCAGTTCCAGAGTGAGAACATAGACAAGAATGTAGACAAAAGAATGTAGTAGTTGCGAAATGCAGTGCAGGAAGACACACTCAGTAGGTCAGGCTAAGCATGTCCTCACACTGCCAGAGAAAAAGGGAAAAAGAACAAACAAACTGAGCCAATATTACAGTTGGACAACTGATACAGACATAGAAATCAAGTTACGTTATTGAGTCTAGAAGGCTCAGATGGAAGATGAGATACTGTTCATTGTAACAGTCCAGGAGGCCACAGCCCAATAGGTCAGAGGTGAATGGTGAGGACCAGAGGAACTCTTTACTCTGAGTGGGCAAAAGCAGGGTCTCAGGAAATGGATGAGATGCAGTCAAGGGCATTGATAACAAAGATAGGCTGGAAACCATGGTTCAGGAGGAAGGAAGATATTTCAAAAGGTACCTAAACTCGATGCTGGAAAGTTCATCTTATTTAGAAAGAAAGTGATCAATTTGATTGGCAAAATGGAAACAATGTCTTTGGAATTTTTATTGGGAAGACTTGGATGGTTATCTGATGGGCAGTTCAGAATGAGAAGCAGTTACATCTTGGATCAAATGAGTTATGGTTGTCTTCCTTCTCTATATCTATTTTGTAATTGTGATTACTTCTGCTCCTCACTTAGTTGCCATCTGTTTCTTTTATTGCTGTGTTTTGCAGTTACGATTGAAATTACACAATTGAATACACTGTGATCATTAAAGTTTCCTTTTTATCTCCGTGTACATGAAGAAAGAACAAAGAAACAAAAATACTTTTCTGTTTCCCAAGTCCAGCCACCCTTCCTTCCTTTACATTCAGCCAATTTCATTAAAAACATGTGTGGTTCTTTTTATTTTTAGAAGGACACTGTTAGAGAGTTACTTGTATTAAAAAAAAGCATAAACATTTTGTAGAATGTAACATTATTACTGGAGTCTGTTACAACAAAGCCAAGCGATGATGATATTGGAAATCACATGTTTGTGAATATGCAATCAGACACAAGCAAATTTTTGCAGTATATGTACTCATTCACACCTTTTATCCCTTTAACACAGATTTGTTTTTTTCCCCTATGTTTCACTTCCTGTGTGCTCAGATCTTCCATTATCACAACCGCAAGTTCTTGGTCAACACTATTTTCATATTAAATCACATGACAGATATTTTACAATATCATGCTTGACAAGAGTTATAACATGACAGGAAGAAAAGTTTTACTGAGAATTCATATAAATTTGTAGAGATAAAATGCCCTATTTTATAAATAAATCACCCTTTGTTTATGTTACAGTTAAATGGCACATCTCTTCAGTGTTTTGAAAGAGGAAAATCTGTTTTCCAGATATCTACAGACGTTTAAATCTGCTAAACTGTTTTCCAGATATCTATAGACATATCTACTTTTAAAGATTTCACAATTCAAGCCATCATCCTGCACAGTGAAAGATTTACTGCTCACTTCCTCAGAATGGCATTTCTCAACTGGAAGGTATTCATTAGACTTTCAGTATTCACCAGAATATTACTGCTGCTGAGTAACTCAGACAGTGTTATTTAATGACATCCTTTGCAAAGCAAAAGACTATAAATGTCACAGACTGACTTAATAAATATGTGAGCCACTTTATAAATAGCTGGAAAAGGGGAAGCTACACAAAATTAGCAAACGTATCTGCTGATACCAGGCCAAAATCTGTCAATAATCATCTACATAACACGTCTCCAAATGAAAACAACAGCACTTTACATAAGGAATAGAAGCACTGGCACCCATTACTCCTGTTGTTATTGCTCCGCCACTCAAAAATATCACAGTTAATGACCTCAGTGCCACTTACCTGTACTAACATCATAGTCCTTAATTAATATCCAAAAACCTATAAATCTCTGTCTCAAATGTACTCAGTGACTAAGCCTCCACAGGGCTGTTGGACAGAGAATTCCAAAGATTTACCACATGCTGAGCGAAGGAATTTCTTCTTGTCTTAGGTCTGGATGTCTGGTACCTTATTTTGAGTCTGTGACTTCCACAGGCGGGAAAAACATCATCACCACATCTACCAGAATTTAGTCTGTTTCAATTAAATTGCCTCTCATTCTAAACTCAAGGGAGTACAGACCGTGTCTGTTTAATCATTCCTTATAGGGCAGGCCCTTAATATCCCATCAATCAACCTGGTGAACCTTCACTGTACTCTCTCCATTGCTACTTTTTCATTTCTTAAGTAGGGAGATGAGACTTGAGCACAATATTCCAGGTATATTTTCACTAGGAGCCTATATAATTCCAGTAAGATGCCTTTACTCTTGTATTCAAATCCTCCAGCAATAAAGTCCAATGTACCATTTGCCTTCTCAGTTGCTTACTGTACCTACAGATTAATTTTTGGTGTTTTGTGTACAGAGACATGCAGGTCTCTCTGAATGCCAACACTATTCAATCTCTCATTATTTAAAAAGTATTCTGTTACTTTTTTTCTTTCTACCAAAGTGGGTGACTTCACATTTCCACATTGTATTCCATCTGTCATCTCCTCACCCCATATCCCCTTGAAACCTCTCTGCATACTCTTCGCAATTTTCAATGCCAGCCAGCTTTCTATCATCAGTAAACCTGGATTTACAACATTAGGTCCTTAAATTCAAATCATTTATCTAGATTGTAAACAAATGGCGCAATAGCACCAATCTCTGTGGCACCCCATTAGTAATGGCCTCCTAACCTGAAAGTGACTCCTCCTCACTTTGTCCATTAAGCTACTCCCAATCCACACTGGCATATTACCCCATCTTGTATGCTCTAATTTTCTTTAATGACCTCTTGTGCAACATCTTATCAAAGAACTTCTCAAAATCTAAAGTTAGAATATCGACTGCTTCATGATTTTCCTTTCATAAATCCATTCTGACTCTGCCTAATCCTATTATTATTTTCTAAGTGACTTATTACTACATCCTTAATACTAGATGCTGGTATTTTCACTCCTATTGATTTCAGGCTAAATGGCTGTTAGTTCCCTGTTTTCTCCAGCCTAATATGTGGGAACCGTTCCAAAATCTGTTGAATTTTGGAAGGTGACAACTAGTAAATCCACCATCTCCAAAGCCATCACTTTCAAAGCCCTGGGTTGCAGGTAATCAGGCCCTGAGGATTTATTGGATCTCAGCTCCATTAATTTCTCCAATACCTTTTTACCTAATATCAATTCACTTCAGTTCTTCATTCACTCGGTACCTGTTGTCCTCCATTATTTCTAGTATTTGTTTTTTTTTGTTCTGCAAACACAAATCACAAAATATTTGATGAATATCTCTGCCATTTCTTTGTTGCCCAATATAATTACTCCTGTCTCAGTCTGTAAGGGACCTGCATTAACTTTAGCTAATCTTTTCATTTTTACATATCTATAGAAGCTTTCACATAGTTTTTTCCCCACTATATTATTCTCCTGGTTTACTTACCCTTTCCTTATCAATCTCCTGTCCTCCTTTGCTGAATTCTGAAATGCTCCCAATCCCCAAGCTTCCTATGCTGTTTAGCAACATTACAAACTATTTGTTTTGATCTAATATTATCTTTTAACTTCTATTGTCAGCCACTTTTCCAGTTATTATTTCTCATTGCACAATAATAGATATAAATTAGCCAGTTCTCTATTTAGTTCCTTACCATACTGGATTTAAACACTACAGGAATTTATCCTCCCTCCTATTCCTGCTTGTTT
>JARFYF010000001.1:89856033-89866467 GCA_030265395.1 Rhina ancylostomus
AAGAATCATCGGTTAAAATGATAGGCTTCACAATACAGAGAGAGTCAATATCTATCATTATCTTCCTTGTGCAAGTTTGTACAAATAGAACGATAGTCAATGAGCAATGAACATCAATGTACCTATTTATGGGCAAAGGAATAGAACCAATAAGGTACACAGTTATGAGTACAGTTTTCTTTAAATGATACCTTGTTTGTGGAACAAGTGAAAAATTGATTAAAGAGAAATTCTACAACACTGTCAGATGTTTGGGCTCTTTGTGGATGAATGTTTGTACTGGCAGAGAAAGAAAGGCAGTAAGGGACTTTGATTGAGGTACTATGAAGAGCAGCAGTAATCACATGACATTATCCCCACCAGGATTACAGAACAGAAACATCCCTTGGCCTCCCACAGTAACGTCTTTTGATAACTAGCTGGTCAGCTTTAGGTTGTGCGCGTAAGATGGAGCCAAGCCACATCAAAACCACTGTTGTTCAAAACTAAAGGTGTTCAGCACCTTTATGAATTTAGCAGGCTGTGATACAAGTTCATTAGCGAAGAAACTGCATCTTACAGGAATTGAGGCATGACACATAGACTTAAGGGGCCAGTGACAGGAGCACATGAAAATGGTCTGCTATCCTCAGGGCCCAAAAGGCAACTCACTGGTACCAGCAACCAGAGCAATCAATTGAGATAGATGTGGGGAAAGGTAAAATAATGTTGGGATTCATTCTGGAGCCAACAGGAGGACACCTGTTTATGCCAATTGTATCTTGCCTTTTGAGAGACATTCCAGAGATCACTTCATTGACTTTACTGTCAAATACTTTGGAACAATGATCTTAATCTGCATGATGCAAGCTGTGTTCTGTCACTTTTGAGTATTATAAAGGTAACCTTAACCAAGGGTTGGACCCCTATTTGCATCTGCAGAAGACCTAACACAGATTTCAGGCATAGCCCTCTACACCTTTGCGGGAGTATTTACTAACAAACTTCCAGCACTGAATGCGTGCAAAGTAACTGACCTAGTCAGGATGCTTAGGATCATTTAACACCAGCATGTGTTTTTAGGTTACAAAGCATTAACTGTTTTGCAAATATTTATTAGTTTGGACTTTTAAATTACAGGATATATCATAAGTTTCTAAATATCTACCAAAGATTGTTTAGGTAAATCATTCCTGAAATCAATAAGAAAAGGAAGCAGCTAAGGGCAATTAAGATTAATGTTGTGAAAATTTAAAATGTAAAGAGTCATCAAAGTCTTACTCTTGCTCAAAATTGGTTAGATTGCCTGCTATTGTACTCTACTGTCCAGTAAATCTATTTAGCAGTTAAAACCTAGATTAAAACATACTTATTGTAATTTTCTTTCCTTAAAGTATAGATTTGGATGCAATAGTAGCAAAAGCAGTCCAAAGAAAAAACTTCTGTTCATTATCCTCATGTGGAACCAAAGTGCTGAAATATTAAGAGTTCAACTGCAACATTTAATTGAAAGACAGAAGTGAAAGCTATCTCAAGTAAAAAGACCAAAAAACACAATCAGTAGAAGAATGAATGGTTCAAGTGATTACAAAAGTAAAAATAAGTCTTGAAATCTGCAAAAACATTTTCCATCTCCGTAGCTGAAACCTGACAGGAGTATCATACTGCCAGAATTTTGCTTAGACAAACTGAACATTCCTGACATTATCAAATCATTTAATATACAGTATGAATTGGGTCCTGCATTGGAAATACAGTGAAGGTGGTGGGGGAAACAGTGCACATCATTATAAATGACAACAGAACAGAGTGAAAGAAATGTTAGAAACTAAACCAAAGATGAGGCTGGTGAAAGTCAAAGAATTGTAAAGCACATGTGAAACAAAAAACTGAAGCCAAAAATTGTACAGGCATAGCCTTTCTGAGCCAGGATTCTTGGGCAATTAATGGTCTGTGTCCCAAAATTCTCTGTTCAGTGGCTAATAAAGTGGAATTTCTGTATGAGATGAGTGCAAGGAAGGGCCATTCAACAGCCATCTACCTGCATAATTTGAGGGCTGTAGTGAGAGACCAGCTGGGCACCTATTCCTATTAATGAATGCCGTCTGAATGGGTCTTGTGTGAGTGACATGAATAATTGCAATTTCAGCAAGCATGGAAAGAATGTTCTATTGCACAGCTGGCAACAATCCAAGGGGAAGGAGGTCAAGGGGAAGTTAGCTCTGGCAAATAAGGCATCTGTCACCTGCTTTATATACCAGTGCCTGGCTGCTTCTAAAATTTGGCACACCTCCCTTGGTGTTTGTAAGGATTCAACACAGGCATTCAAAAATGTCACTGGCAGAGCTATTCCTCTGGAGAACTTTAGAGTGTCTTTCTCAAGATGCTTGTTTTCCATGACTAGCTTCCCGGGGAAAACTGGGTGGCATAGGCAACACTCTTCAGGTATATGCACCTTCCTCTATAAACCTAAATTGCAGGTAAGGACAGGTGTGTTGAGATTGTAGAGTGCGAATGAAGTGCTTTTGCAAGTCACTTCAGATCTTTCACTTCTCTTCCTGAAAACTACATGCAGAGAAGTGCACCCACCCTTTGTAATTGCTGCAACTTAACCATAAGGAAAGTAAGGGTAAAGCAAAAAATCCTTTGGTCTGGAGAATAATGAGAATACAATAAGAGCTCCAGCATCAATGTTTTGTAGCTCATGTTGGAAATGCCAATGTTCACTCCACAAAGTGCACTCAGTGATCCTAAAGAATTCATCACATTGAAGAAACATGAAATAACAAACATAATTTCTGAAATGTTAAGCATAATGACTTATGCATATGCCCTCCATGCTACAGATAATTCTGACAACAACTTATTAGAATAGCATAGCAACTTTAATACAAAAAAGATTAATCACAATGTACCTTACAGGAATGTTACCAAAAGAAATTTGACACTAACAACCTTAGGAGATATGAGTGGAAATGATCAAAGTTTGTCAAAGAGGAAGGTTTTAAGGAGGATTCAACGTGAAAAGGGGGGGGGGGGAAGAAATAAGAGGTTTAGCAAAGGATATTCCAGAGTTCTGAGCTTGGTTGATGAAAACATGAATACAAATGGAAAATTGATTAAAACCAGGGATCTTCAAGAGACTAGAACTGGAGCAGCTCCAATATCTTTGAGTATGGTAGTGCTGCAGTAATTCACAGATGTGAGGCCACAAAGAGAGTTGAAAGCAAGGATTAGAACTGAAAGCAACCATTGGGCAGCCAACACAAGGAGCATGGGTAAATGGGTTGGTGTGAACTATGAATGGAAAATTGAAGAAGGGATGCGAGTTTGAAAGGGCATAGGGATCAGGAATTGTTCTTTCAACCCACAAGGATCTGATGGCAGATTTGAAGAGGGAAGGCAGAAGGAGAAAGAACCTTTAACAATCTTTATTGGGAGCCAGACAGCGGAGTTGGGGTTGTCAGCATGTTTTGACACAGGCACTTGAGCAAACCTGCATTCCTGATTCTGTCACTGCTCACTTGATTGCTGTAAATTCAGAATACCTAGGTAAATCTTACAGCGATAGTGTAAGACGATTTAAAAATAGTTATATTGAAAAGATAATGTCCTAGAAATTCTACTTTCTTTGGGAAAATGATTTTGAAGTGCATTCAGAGACTTGCCTACAGTCCTTAAAGTGTGTAATTTTCACTGCTGGTCTTCTGTACTGTTGATGTCTTACACATGGAGACATACATATGTGCACATAGCATTCAACTGTGTACAGCCAATGCTCTGGATGTCACTTCCATGATTTGCAATGGCACATGTATGGCAAACACTTGTCCTCACAAATAAAAGAAAATCAAAAAAAACTGCAGTTGCTGGAAATCTGAAACAAAGACAGAAAATGTTAGAAATAGTTAGGTCAGGAAGCATTTGTGGAAGAAGAAATAGTTAACATTTCAGGTCCCAAACTTGAAGAGTCCCAGACCTGAAACATTAACTGTTTCTCCTTCCACAGATGCTGCCTGATCTGCTGAGTGTTTCCATCATTGTCTGTTTTTGTTTCACAATACAAGCATTACTTGTTAAAGAGACAGCCTGAGCAGGTCCCAGCCCAATGAGAGTTGACAGCAGGAACCAGAAGCTGATTGATCCAGTTTAAGTAAAAGTCGCATCCTTCACAGCATCCAAACCCCAACCCCACTGTAAAGTTTGTGTGCTTGGTGAATTCTTAGCCTCTAACAAAAGCCACTGCACTTGACATGAGGAGCTCAAATACAATATCTGCAGCTTATTCCAGGGCACTTCGCAAACTGTCTCTGGGACTTCCTACAAAATGCTGCGGCAACTCCGAGCAGTTGGTTACATGATATAGTCCCTGAAGAGTGACATCCTTAAAACAACAATCATTGCTCACAACTAATATTATATACTCTGCACTCATCCTGATGTGCCCAAGTGAACCCTATCGTTCTGAACACAACCCCAACATCCAGTTACAAGACCCTGTCACAAGCCTCAAGATTGCTGCTACCCAAACTTCAGCTCAGACTACTTCTATCTCCCTCCCCAATGACCAGTATCTGCAGTAAGGGCAACCCACACCCAACCTTTTTCCTCAACTTGGTCTGCAATGGCAGTGAAAGCACAGCGAAGGCCTTCAAATGTGTTAAGCCCTTCAGACCTGCTCCATGCACAAGGCATCTTGGGCTTTGTTTAGAATAGATTTCTGCAGACGGTCATTGAGTGTAACTTCTATTAGCCAACTGTGCACTTCACATTTAACATACTAATTCCATGCGCTGAAAAATTTCTAGACCAATCTCTCCAAATTTTCACACACTGAGAAGAACACTTCATTAGTAGTAATTACAAGTTAAAACTACTGTTAGTGCAACATTAATTCAATGAATTTTTCACTTACTGCAGTGAATTATCAGGGATTTATGTGCAAAGGTCAGAGAGCCCTTCAGGACTTTCTGTCAAACTGAACATAGTATCTGTGGAACTCATTGAGCTCTGCATCCAAATTCATGGATGAAGAAGGCAAAGCTTTGTAAATAGGGCAAAGTTAACTGTGCTTTAATAAGAATCCTGGGCCTAGAAATTCAAATGTGATTTGGTAGGGACACCAGTTATGTGACTTCTGGATGGGAATATTCTATCACCTAACTTACAAATTTAAGAGCATGTTAGACCATTTAGCCCTTTGTGCCTGCTCCACTAATTCGTAAAATCATGGTTGATCTAATTGCAACTTTGTTTGCATTCTTGTTTCTTCTGGATAACCTTTCACCCTCTTACTCATCAAGAATCTAAAAATACTCGATAGTGAAGCCTACTCTGTCACTACCTCCTCCAGCTAAGGCACTTCCCTTTAAATTAACTAACAAGCAGATGTCAAACTTCCAAGGCTTCCAGCTTCAGTGACCGATGTTCAATGCTGACCTCAGATGCAGTCTGTGTGGAGCTTACATGTTCTCCCTGTGACTATGGGTTTCCTCCAAGTGCTCTGGTTTCCTCCACATCCCAAGGCATGTGGGTTGGTAGGTTAACTAACCAGCGCCATGTTTAGTTGTATGGTAGGATCTGGGGAGGGGAGGGTGGGATGTTGGAGCTAATGGGAATGTGGCAAGAATAAAATGAGATTAATGCAAATGGCTACTTGATGGTCAGTGCAGACTCAAGGGGCCAAAGGGCCCGTTTCTGTGATATGAATATACAATTAAATCAGTAGTAAATAAGTGACTGAAAGGTAAGGGTGAGAGTACATGACCCATGCAAGCATTCTTGACTGGGGTTTCTCAAAAAATATATTAATTGCAAGGGATAAGCCAAACCAGTAGATTACACAAATTCAATCTGGGGAATATGACAATATTACTGAGATATCACTACAACATGATCAACACTGGGAATAAAATATACTAAGTTATAAGCTGTACTGAAAAAAATTGGGAAAATGATAGTGTAGATGAAGTAACGTAAATGATTAACTTTAAAGAAAGAAATTACATGGAAGAGTATACAACTGGAAGTAAGCAGGGAAAGAAACTTCTTTGGATAGAACTAAAAAATAGAGAAGGGAATTAAGACAGTGGGAGATACAGTATATATGGTAACAGCTGTGATGTGGCAGAATGTAACAAAGGCAGAAATTAGTTAAGCATTTATAGTTATAGGATTTGGTTAACAACCTTATGGTGCTAAGTATTTATTTTATAGTGATGATAGTGGGATTGTGTTCAAAAGAAAGAAATTATGCTTTCTGGCTCCAGTTTAAGAAAAAAACAGATCTCAAACATGAGCCTGACAATCTCTCTCAGAATTTTGTACGTCTCATTGACATCACCCCACTTTCTTCAAAACTCCAGCAATTATCACTCTTGTTCAAACTATACTATGGGACAGAAATCGAGCTGCTGAATGTACATTGCCCTGACTCCAAGGCAAGTCTCTCCTTCCTTAGGTACTGAAATGAAAATTCCACAAAGCTTAAATACAGCCTCATCAAACCCCTGTTCAATCTTGGCAAAACCACCTTGCATCAAAGATCAACTTTTCATTTGCTTTCTTAAATGTTTATTGTCCCTATACTTCACTTAATGCATCTCATGAATTAGTACACCAAATCCTTGTTACCAACAATCTGCTTTTTCTCACCAGTTAAAAAATATTGTCTCTATTCTTTCTACCAAAATGATTTTACATTTCCTGAATTAAACTCCATCTGTCACCTTCTTGACCACTTGCTTAAGCTGCCTATATCCCATTGCAAATTCTTGAGTCCTCTTCACCGCACATTTTCAGAAGTAGCTTTGTATCATCAGCAAGTTTAGAAAGCATAGAGAAGAAAGCAAGGCTAGTTTAACTAGACAGCTAGTGTAACTTTTGTTGTCATGAAATAATTGGATTCAATTATAAAGCTAAAATGACTTAATATCTTGAAGATTTTCAGTTGATCAAAGACAGCAGACATGAATGTGTAATGGGTAGATCATGGATGACAAGCTGTGAATCTTTTGAAGAAATGACTAAGTGGTGGACAGGGATTTATCTATGGATGCTAATTATACAAACTTCTCTGAGACCTTTATGACAGACTTTTAGAAAAAGTTGAAGCTTATAGAATTGAAAGGAAATTATTGGCCTGGCTTGGAAACTAGCTGAGCAGCAGCTGAGAGAGATTGGGGATAACGGGCAAGTGGTCAAATCAGCAGGATGTAGTTTATAATGCCTGCAAGGATTTGTGTTGGTACCACAACTATTCACAATATTTATAAGAAAACTTAGTAATGGGATAGAAATCCACATGTCTAGCTTCGTCAGTAAGGCCACAGAGTAAGCATTAAATTTTAAAGAGATATTATTGAACAAATTGGAAACATTTTAACAAATCTGACTTCAGCACTTTGGACCGAAAAATAACAGAACAGAGATGGTCAAAAGGCAGACAAACGTAATATAGATCCAAAGACATTTGGGAAGGCCTGCTCATTAAAATGTCCTAAACAGGTGCAGAAAACAAGCAACAAGACTACTGGAATGCCAACCTTGAGAGTACAGAGTCAGATCTGCTGCTACCATGTTAGACCACAACAGAAATACTGCAAGCTAATCTTGGCACCCACCATGAAAGAAGACTGTCATAGGTTTCCCAAGAAAGATAGCACAAACTGGAATTTTAGCAAATGGAATTTTGTAGGTTAAAGAGTGATCTAACTGAGGTTACCAAGGTATTAACAGGAACTGATGGAATAGTTGGAAACAAATTATTTTAGCTAGTTAGGGAGTCCGCAAAAACTAGAACGAAGACTATCAAGAGAAAAGGTAGGGAAATGATGAAATAGGTAAAGCTTTGGAATTTATCCTCAAATGATAATTGATGCTCGGTTAGTTTTAATTTTAAATCTGAGAAACATATTTGTTAACAAAGATGTAAGAGAAAAGGGGATTAAACCAGCTAAATGGAGTAGATCACATCATTCAAGTCATGTTACCATGAAATGATAGACCTTATTTGAGGGGCTAATACCTGTTTGGTTTCCATACTTTTATACAATCTCCTGCAATTATTTACTTCTCTCTCATTACTAAGATTGAAATTGATAAGGGAAAGGAACATTTGTGGGAAGGGGCTGAATTAGTGTCTTCAGTGTATTACTAGTTGCAGCTTACAGTAGTTTTGTAAAACATGTCTACTGGTTTCTTCAGAGGCTACAAAGTTCTTCAAGGATCACTGGTCATTGTTTGAAAAACAAGCTGCTGCTGGTGTACTTTCAGCTCTGAACAGTTTAAACAAATTTCACACACATCCAGAAAAGAAAGATGCCTTCACTCATTTCAGGAAGGCATCAGAGCTATCCAACAACAGTTCAGAAACAAGATGAGTAGGTAGAATGGTGTGTGCATGTAGCCAAATTCAAACACAGAAGTGGCTGGGCAGCAGTGACAAGATTAACGTGGCCCTACAGGCAATAACTGCAAATTCAGGATCTGGGATAGAGTCTCTGGCTTGGCCCAGACAAAACAGGGATTGAGCTTTATCGGTGGAGTAAGGCCACAGAAATAATAGGCCCTCTTGCTCTTAGCTCAGCATCACTTAATAATCAGTGTTGCCTGGTGCTCAGTCTGATGAAGAAGATCAGAGCGAAGGAGCCTGCACCTGGTCCGCTGGATAGTGTGAGATGGTTCTCTCAGACTTGGCCTTCTGACAAGTTCCTATCAACTATGAAGTCTGGCAAACGTCATTCTTAGGATAAGAACTGGAGTCAGATCTGTGGCAAGCTCTGTCAGCTGGCTGCCATCTGGGACATGTTAAATGAGCACTTTGTATTTGTTTTCACAGTGGAGGAAGAGGGCAAAATATCACCGGATCAAGGGAGCCTAAAAATAAGACAAAGAGCTGTGATATCAGCAAGAATAATTGCAATGCAGAAAATAATGGAGCTTCAGATAGTCCAAATTCCAGAACCTGGCACTTTTCACTACAGAGCATTAGCAAAAGAAAGCACTTCACTTATACTGTATTTTTTATAATCTCAGAATATACAAAAGTGCTTTTCACACGCACTGAAGTACTTTTTGAATTGGAGCCACAGTTGTAATATAGGAGATGCTGCAGCCAATTCGGACACATCAAGGTCCAAAAATAGTCATGTGATAAAGAACAGATAATTCCTTTCAAGTAATTTGGTCTAGGGATAAGTATCAGCATGGACGCCACTTGATCTTAACTGTCGCCTTGAAAGGACACAGGAGTCAGTTAACTTTTCATCGGAAAAGTAACACCTCCAACAATGCTGAACACACTCAAAATTGCACAGGAGCGGAAGCCAAGACAACCTTCTGCTTCAAAGACATAATTGCCACCACTTTCAAAAAAATGGGAGGACACTGAAGATATAGAGATCATAAAGTACCAAATCTCCCCAAATTCAGGATTGCACCTTCTGAAACTTGTTAGTTAAGAGAAGATGAATAAAGAGAAGAGAAATCAGATAACCACAAGCTTGTCAGTTTAACAATATTTTGTTGTATAGTTACAGGAATTTTTCATCAGGAATAGAATGACTGAGAACTGGTATAAGTGGGTCAACAAGGGTCCACAAAGATACATGAAGGGTAGATCATGTTTGAAAATGTAACCAGATTTTTAATCTGGATTGAATCCCAATATCTGACAGACCAGGTCAGACAACATCATAGACTCTGGCAGAGTGATGTTTATGATGCCATGCAGCACCCTGGTGCTAGAGTACAGTCCACACCAAAGAAAATAGGTGAAAAGTCCTGTTCTATGTTTTCATCGCCTTAAAGGTTTTCTGCTTCAGGGTGATTAACTTGTGAATGGCCTGTGTTTCTCCAGGAAATTCTGCAAAAGCTTTATCCTTCTTTCACTAGTTTTTTGTATCAGACAAATAGCTCAACAACAGTGGGCTTGCCCATCTGATGGCTACTTAATCATGGACTCATACAGCACAAAAACAGGCCCTTTGGCCCATCATGTCCATGCTGACCATCAAGTCCTCACCACATTCATCACAGTTACCAGCACTTGGTTTGACGTCTACTATGCTTTGGCGATTCAATTGCTTGTCCACATGTTTATTAAATATTGTGAGAACCTCCACCACCTTTCATGCAGTGCTTTCCTGGAGTGCAACCAACCTCTGAGTGAGAAAAGTCTTCCTCCCCACCTTAAACCAATGTTCTCAAGTCTCAAACACCTCTACCATTGGGAAAAGTTTCTGTCACGATGTTGAGCAAAGAGCAAGCTCACAGAGAACCCAAATGCAGCACACCGATACAAGACTGGAGTCAGTTACTTCCTCAGGACAAACACAGGCAGCAACTGGAAGGAATCTTGCCTCAAAGATCTGAAGAAGAATCCCAACACGAACTGGATCTTCGAAAAGGAATAGAGAACACAGGACTGCTCTAGAGTAGACCACTCTAAGCAAC
>JARFYF010000001.1:90008371-90018848 GCA_030265395.1 Rhina ancylostomus
ATATATTAGGGACATTTAAGAGACTTAGATAGAGAAATGGAGAGCTATGTGGGAGGGAAGGGTTAGATAGATATTAGAGCAGGATAAAATGTCGGCACACCATCATGGGCCAAAGGGCCTGTACTGTGCTGTAATGTTCTAACCTGGCAGAAACCCACATGGTCAAAGGGTGAATGTACAGACAGCAACCAAGGTCAGGAATGAACCCGTGTCTCTGGCGCTGGAAGGCAGCTGCTCAGAAGGTTGCACCACTGTGCTAGCCTAACTTTTACCAGCTTGCACTTAACGATCAATGTACAGATCCAGTGTGGGACACGGCCTTGTGGGTCACTGGCTGCCAGAGATTCCATCTTCAGTACAATGATCAATTGTACGGTAGCAATAAAAAAAATGAGAGAAGTGATCCTGCTGTCCCCATGGATTTGAACTTGAATAAAATAGTTTTTTTTAAAGTCCCACTGCTGAATCCAGTTGCAGCGGCTCTCATTGGAAAGACTACTGTGGTTCACCATTAAACAACAGTTCCTTGCCAGGGAAATAGCTGAAGGGGTACCAGGTAGAACACAGACTTATAACTGACAACAGAACTACTACTTTGAGAAGCTATCCTCTGCTTCCTTCAGCAGTTACCTAATGTGTTCAACAAATTAATGAACGACACTGCATAAATATAGTATGAACAATTTTGCTGAGTATTGTCCATATGACAAGTCACTTTGAGCTCCAATAAGAGCTGATTGATTTAAAGATGGTTCAGAGACTAGTCACAAGCAACACACTCCCTTTATGAATTTAATTGTGACTCTTTCACAACAGATTGCTAACATAGCTTGTTTCCCTGATATTTTACAATGCTTATATAAAAATGAATATACAATTACACCATATTGTGTCTACTTGAAGACATGATTCATTTTCAAATGTCAGTCTACATTGTAAAATTTAACACAATCTCCATTTCACAACATCATAACACTCAAAAAATTGTCCCCAGATAGCTCATCCTAAAACAATGGCAACAACCCTCAGTTGTTACCAAATAAAGAAATGAAATAAAAATGAAGATTTCCTGCATTAAAAAAAAATGTTTTACCACATCTTTGTCGAGCTTTACACAAAATACCCAGTGCACAGTGACTTGTCATTTGGACAACACTCAGCAAAATTGTTCATACTGCATTCAGGCAAACAAATTAAACTACTATTAAATTAAGAGAACATTCTTACTTTTCACACTTGCCCTTAGGAATTCCTCAGTTGCTATATTGCAGATCTATTTTAAATCAATTCCTGTCTCTTGTAAAGTACATTGACATATGCCAGAATTAAAATCAGCTCATTCATGTACAACTTTTAAGAAGCCTGAGCTACACGTAAAACCCAAGTTGCAGAAGTGAAAGAATATCAAGTGGTTTAGTTGAATATGTAAATGAATTGTACATCAACACTAAATATTCACCAGGAAGCCAACTCCTCTCAACACTATAAGCTTTAGCAAATCTTCTCCGTAGTTTTACTGCTTTTCCTTCTCTCTCCCCTCCCCAACATGCAATGTACTATAAACTAATCAGACAGAAACTCCAGCATAAATATATAGTCATGTTAAAATAGAGGAAGGGATACTAATTCACTCACAGGTGACCTAGTGATAACTGGCAATTTTGTCCAAATTAGGAGAGATGGAAAAAGAGTACAACATTGAGGTAGATCCTGTTGCTTAGTCCTGTACCCTACACGAGGTATGGCTTAGATCTCTGCTATTCTACGGAGCTTTATAGCCACACTGACAGTTGAATACAAGTTCTCATTAATTTCACGTTGCAGTTAATAACAGATGTTCTAATTTCAAATTTCTTAAAAGGGGCAATAATGCGAAAGACACCCATTTCCAGCCTCTGAACTCTCATCAAGCAAATGAGAGTACAAACTCAATCAAAACCAAACCATTCAGGTTTTATCAGCTAGATCCCAAGTTTTACAGCTCACATTGACACTGTATTGTTCGACAGTGTTGTTTATGGCTGGCACCAAGATTCAAATAGAAGGACACAATGATGCTATGACAGGTTGTTTCCAACTTGCGGGGAAGACACAATATTTGTTAATGTGCACGCACCTGGACTTTGTAGTTTGGTCCATCTTTTTTGGCAGGTGTGTTAAATGCAGTGCTTGAGTTGCTGCCGGATTGAACGTCTACACCGGTGACACCTTCTGATCCCAGAAGTCCTGCTAGTGTGTTGCGCTTGCAGATGGGAATACTCTGGCTGGAACTGCTGGAAGAAGGCAGTCCACACTGTATACTCAGAGTGCCTGTCTGACTTGATGGTTCTATCTGGTTCACCATGGAGAGTCGAGATTGGATTGAATTGGGCAGGTTTCGCAACGATAACTGGCTTGTGGATGAACGGCGACATGGTACCAGGCCAGTGGCAGACGTCCGTAAGGAAGAGTGGCGGCTGTTATAACGATATGAAGATTGACTGGCAACTGAGGCACGTGCGGGGGAATGTCTGACAAGACTGGATTGTACTGAGTGGCTGCTGTGGCTAGTCCCTGTTGAAATCAAGGATAAGCAGAATCTTGTAAAACATAAGACCAACCTCGATTACATTCGAAATTTGATAACACGAGAAATACATTTCAATCTTTCAGAAATACTCGGGACACAAATAATTTCAAAGAATCCGCTAACTGGAATAGTGTCTTAATTCACATTCTTGCACATTCAGTAATAAACTGAAATGTGATAATAATAAGGCCATTAGTAGATGATTAGCAGATCACATATACAGGTTCTCCCCAGGTTACGAATGCCCAACTTATGGACAGCCCGTACATATGAACAAGCATTTGGGTGACCAATAGGATGGATGGGGATGGATTTGCTGAACGTTGTAGGATTGCAGGCATCTTCTGCCAGGTGGAAACTGGGCACTTCTGCGTTCTTCTCTCCCCACACTGCAACAATTGGGGGTTGGGAGTCAAACTAAGCAGAGCTGGGAGTGCTGAGCACACTCAGAGTCAGGCTGGCTGGCAGCCACTCTGCCCATGCTCATTCATTCTCCTGTCACAGCTGCTTCTGTGATCTTCTCTCACAGACTGTTTCCATTCATTTCCGAATTACGAGCCGTTCAGTTTCGAACAGTTCTCAGGAACAGAACCCTGTCATGACCTGGGGACTGCTCGTAGAGGCTTTGTTTGCTTTCAAAGTGAAACAAATTTCCTGCTTCCCCAAAAGAAAACAAATCAAATTAAGATGAAGAGAACACTGTCTGGTTTCTTTTCCTTACCCAACCTTATGAAAAATCTTTAATGGAGTGCGATTCAATACTATCTGAAACTATGAAGGCAACTGAAAATGCTAATTTAAATCCATCCTCTCTACTTCCTTAAACATTAAAGGCATCCTCTATTTAAAAGGGAATTCAAAGTAAATATTACTCAATCTATCACATAAATTTCCCATGAAGCTTGCCTTCAAATAAGCTTGAAATAACTAAATAGACCTTGGAAGAAAAATAATAATTGTATGTACTGCTAATGCACCCTACGAATTGCCCATACGGCAGCTGTTATAACTGCAGAATCAGCTTCATCTTAGTCATGAGAGTGTAAAATGTCAGGTGAAACCTAGGTTTTGAGAGAAACTAAAGACTTCAACAAAACTACAAAGAGGTTTGACTCAGAAGAGACTGTTGCCAAAGAGCTAACACCCAGGATAGAAAAGTTATATGGGGAACATGTGAAGCATCCAAGCTCAGTAATAGTAGCTTCCATTGAAAACATTACACCTGCTTTCACGTCTCACAACTCCAGGGATTCAGGATTGATCTGGACCTTAGCTGCTGTCTATGCAGAGCTTGCATATTCTCTCCCATATCCCAAAGACATACTGGTAGGTTAATTGGCCAATGTAAATCATCCCTTAGTGTAAATTAATGGCAGAAAGAATCAAAGGGGAATTGATGGGCATGTTTGAGAGAGAATAATTTTTAGGAGTACAAGGGAAAAGTGAGAGAGGGAACAGAACTATTGGAATTGCTGCCCTGAGAGTCAGCATGAATGTGATGGGTTGAATGATGTCCTGTGTCATTATAAATTAAAGGAGCAGCTAGCAGAACAACAAAGCAGAACTGTTTTATTTCTGCCATAGATATTTTCTACTACGTCAAGTAACATCTGCCTCTGAAATTCCACTGCACTATAACAGTCCTTAGAATTATCCAGGGTGTTTGGTTTCCACTGACAGCTCCCTGCTCAAAACATCTGCGATGGGCTAGAAAGGAAAATGAATCCCCATCACTGTCAATAATGTTAATATTGCACTCACTGAATGTATGACTTTACTAATGCGACTTTAATTACATTTATTAACTGGACTTTAAAAAAAATGCAATATATTATAGACTACCACAACCTTACCCAATATGGGTGGGTTAGTTGTAACTGGAGGCTGGAGACCTGCTCCAGGTCCATATCCAGCTGGTCCAGAGCCTCCATGGGAAGTACTACTTTGGGACTCATTTGCAGTCACATTATTACTGGCAGTGGAGACTCCTCCCGCATCAGAATCCTCAATATTTCCACCACTGTTACAACCAGCACCACATCCTTTCCGTAACCTGAAGAAAACAGTTACAAACCTGTTAGCGTTAGCGTTTGTGGATACTTGCGATTTTTGTCAAAGGAGATTATGACACCCAGTTGCAAGCAGCACCATACAACTGGGTAAGTGCAGACTGAAGCAACATAAGTATGTCTTACTCTTAGTCCCAATCAATGGATAACCCAATGCAGGCCGTCACTGGGTTAAGAATGCCCAACTTAGAGACACCTGCACGCACAAACAAGCTCCTGTAATATTATTAAATTTAAAAGACCAATGTACAAACATATATTCGTTCCTATGAATGGCAGAACCTTGTTTCCTCTCTTTCCACTTTTAGTAATTGTTCTTTCTCATCAGTTTTATATGCTTTTATGCCATTCATTACAATACTGTGGAGGTATGGAAACTAATATCAAGTGATTTTTGGGTATTTTCTGACTTGCAGACAAAATAGACGTATGGACGTTTGTAAAATTGGAACCTGTTCATTACCTGGGGATGGCCTGTATAACATAATACCTTGACCCTGTCCTCACAGGAGAGCTGCAAAGTTATGTTTCCAGCTTTGCACTGAAATGTGCCAACATTATAGTATTATGCACCTATCACTATACACATTATGGGTTCAGATCACTCTGTTCATAGTTAGTGAAAAGAGTACATGAGAGAAATTTCATTCTTTCAGTCTAGGTTAGATTTGAAGCTGTATCAAAAGTGAAAGTCCCCTAAACCATCAACCCAAAATATACCTATTTAAAAACAAAACATCTGCATAATTATAAGTAACCATCATTGTTTCAAGAACAGCATTCCCCTGTTGGTGTATGTGTCGGAATTCATAAACTGAGGGATACCATTCTTGAAATTGATGCCAGTGTGAAACTATTTCATGCCAGTGACAACATGCTAGATGTTAGGCAAAACTTCAGATTAGACTTAAAAATGTCAAGAAAGGAAGGGTTATGGTCAGCTCCAACTGGATATCTTTTATGTAATTCCTGTATCCATTAGTAAAAACCTTCCTAGTTAGGCCACATGCATTGAGTGATATTTCCATTTCCTAAATGAATGTTAACAAGTTAAAGAGTTACCTGTGCCATGTAGATACAATGAAATTCTTTATGTTTGTGATACTTATGGGGCCCCCCAGGATAGTTTTCAGCTGCTCATGTGTGTCGGAGTAGGAGGTTGTGAGTGGAGAAACATAAATTGGGTAACCAATTGGCTGGTCACATGAAGAGTTTATCATGTTCCTTAAGGCTTGCTTTGCGTTTTGGATGCTTCCTCGTTCTGGGTTACGATTTCGCAGGAATACCAGCTCCTGCTGCTGGCCAGCCCACAATCCCCGGACACATTCTTTGTTTACCTGCACATAGACAAGGACAGAGTGTGAAACACTTGAGCACAGAGATCACTGATTCCATAACATTGTCTTTTTTGGCTTTAATTCCGTCACTTCAACTTTAGGGTCTGACAAACGTGCAACTTTTGACTTTCTCCATTAAAGTTTAGACCATTTTCTCCCCCAGCAGGAAGTTCTCAACAATTTAATTTCTAAAATGGCAGACTCACGAGAACAGCTGGAAGAAAATCATATCCTACATGACTGTGCAAATGCAATCTTTCTATCCGCAACCTGTCTGATCATACTATTTCTTTGAATATCTCTCTAGAACTGTCCAAATGCATCAGAGCACAATTGCTCATTCCCACTCATATCTGTCCAGATGAAACACAGCTTCATCCTCAATAGCTTCTGTTCCTTTTGCATCAGCACCTCTGGTTTCCCCAGGAAGCCATCCTTAGCTTCCTCCTCTTCCACATGCTGCCTCAGCAACATCATTCAAAACACACAAGTCGGTTTCTGTGTGTTTGCTGTCAACCTTCACTTCATCACAACTCTATGTTCCCCTCCAAAGTCTTAAATGCCAAGCTGCTGGTCTGTTGGCTCATACCGAATGAAGGGAAATTTCCTGCAATTAAATATTGGAAAGATAAAAGACAATTATCTTTGGTTCCTATCCACGGGTTCAATCCATCTGCCTGGCCACTCTAGGAGACTGAACTGCACGGTTCATTCACTGATGTTAAATTGGATCTTACAATGAAAGTTGGATCACACAGGGAATCAGTGATGAAATTGTTAATTCCCCCTCTGTTAAATTGCTCAACTCTAGCCCTGCCCTACCTCATGTGTTGCTTAAAACCTTATCCACATCTTTGTTGGTTCTGGACTTGGCAATTGCATTGTTCTTATGGTCCTGGCTCCCTCATTCTCTTTTCTATAAGATATTTGAAAAGTCTTCTGCTGGATCTGAATTTACATTCAGTCTTGATCTCCCATCAGCTCGCCACCCCATATTCAGTCCCGGATAAGTAAAGCCTTGATTTTAAAAATTCTCACCCATGTTTTTAAATTTCTTCATGTCCTCACCCCTGCAATCTCCTCCAACCATATAAACCCCTTCAATTCTGCCCTCCCTGACTTTAATTGCTCCACCATCAGTAGCTATACCTTCAGCTCTGATTCTACCTCTGGTACGTCCTCCCTAAATCTCTCTCCATCTCTGCTTCCTCCTCCGGCAAGTTCCTTAAAACCTCTCAGCAATTTTTTAAACATCCTCTGCAAAATATATACAATTTCCACAGCACAAAATACATTTTGGAAAAGGCTTCTGCAATGCACCTTGAATTGTTGTCCAACATTAGAGGAGCCAAGATACTGTTATTCTGTTCTATCATTTTTAAATGGACATTGGATTTGTTGGATTACGTCTGTAAAATATATACATCCTGTCATACAAAACACCACCATTTATTTATTTTTACTCTGAAAGTATTCTTAACAGATAAGCAGGAAGAGTCTTGTGGTCCATTTCCCTTTACCTTCTAAAGAGCAGTTCCCTCGATACTTTGATTGATATATGAGAATTGACAGGCACTCAAGACCGTGGTTTGCGGGTCAGTTTGAAAATAGGCACCCGAGAAAGCTGCACTGATTTTATATTAAACTTCGATAACCGATTTCACAGCTGGTGACCACAAAAAAAAATTTCACTTTCTGTCCAAAAGATTAGGCTGCAGTTTATAATACAAGCAAGAGGCAAATCAATTATCAGGGAGGACTGAAACATTGGAGGATATTGGCATTTTCTACAATTTGTTTTGAAAGTCTGCATTAAATGATTGCATAGGACTCCAAAATGGTGGTTTACACTGCTAGAAGTACTGCTGATGTTAAACAAGGAATCTGGTGTCAACAGCACTCTCTGATATAAATCTAGTCTTTCGCAAGTTGTCTCCATCACACATGACAATCTTTGTGGCTTTCACATGTTGCCCAGTTAATCTTGAACACAAAATGCCCTTTTTAGCAAGAGGAATCATTAAACTCATTTAGGGTAGTGAATGCAAGATGAGTAAATGGAGGTAGCAAGTCAGTTTTGAGCCCTTCCTCTGGGATCACTTCCGGAAATATGATGATACCAGGCCAACCCTGAACGCCAAAGTTACAACCACCACATTTTCTTGATATTAAAGACATTGGTAGAAACTCTTATTATTCTACTCAGAGGTTTTTTAGCAGATTTCAGCAGATTGGGTGAGGGGCAACACAAAGACACTCCAAAGAAGATAAGTTTTCTGAAGTTGGTAACTGGCCATAAGATCAAATTTAAAAAGTATTTCATGTCAGTTATAAACTATTTTCAAATGCACGGGTTACCAGCAAGATCTTACAGCTCACTTGTGTAATGCTATACGTTTGAGGCATGAAAATGAAAATGAACCTGTTGTTGGTGGGTCTTCTGGGCAGTACATACACCAAACCACTGTGGGTTGCAAGATGCCCACAACTATTCGAGGCACTTGATATAATAATGTAACCTCAAAGAAAAGCACCTTAATGACTCGAAAGCTAAGGTATCGCTTGTTCAACATGATGATTTTATATTCATTGGTCCCATCATCCATAACATGTCGTAGTGCCAACAGTGAGGGAGAGTTTGAGAGCACCGCATTTCGCCAGGCAGGGTCTCCTTCATGAGCTATGACCAAGTTTTGCTCATGGGATGTTATGGCATCAAACAGCACCGCTGGATCGTCGTATTCATCAGGCGAGGTGAAGTGATCCTAAAGAGATAAACAGGTTGAACTCAAAGCAAAGCTAGTTTTACAAAATCATTTAAATAATAGAAGTACTGGTTAGCATTGAGGCCAGGACTGAAAGAGACGGCAAGGTCTATTGGGCATATAATTTTGCTCTTCACTGACCAATAAAATGTATTGTGTTTCTTTATTGTCTTCATTGAAAGACCATTTGTCCACTAATAGTGTGATGATTTATAATAATTCATAATGGTTCTGTTGACTACAGTTCACAATGTGACATCAGACCAGCCTAGAAGCCAATCTAGATATACCTGCTCCTATCTGAACAAAGTAAAAATGGATAACCAAATAAATGGAGCCACACAGTTGTTTTCTGAACAGGGTATATTTTTCTCAAACTTTTTGTGAGCAGATAAATTGAAGTTATCTTGAACAAAATGTTCTGCCATTTTATGTAGCTGTTCTTAAAGATTCATAGAATTGTACAGCTCGTAAACAGTCCATTCGTATCCACGCCAGACACTGGGCACCTTTCTATATTCATCCCATCTCCCAGCATTTGGTCCATTGTCTTTTAGGCCTCAGCAATTCAAGTGCTCATCTAGACACTTCTTAAATACCGTCAGCAACCCAGCTTCAACCATAGTCTCAGTGCATTCCAGGTACTATTTGGATGAAGGTGGTCCAGTTCAAATCTCTGAATTTCTACCCCCTCATCCTAAATCTATGTCCTCTAGTATTATCTACATCTGATATGGGGAAAAGTCTCCAATATATACCCTTCAAACATGTTCCCTCTTATCCTCCTCTGCTCCCTGGGAAAACAGACCTAACTTGTCCACTGTCTCCTAACAACCGAACTGCTCCATCCCAGGTAACAACTTGGTGAATCTCCTCTGCACCCTCTCCAGCACCATCATATCCTTCCTATAGCATGGTGACCAGAATACATGAAGTACTCTAGCCAAGGACTGACCAAGGCTTTATAAATTTGGATATTTATAACCTCCCTACTTCTGTATTCAGTACCCCATCTGCCTTCCTAACCAACCATATTATCTACCTATTCTATTTCAAAAGCTCACACTTCTTTCAAAAACAAGAAAGTTACAATTATTTTACAGGCAGTTCAAGGTTTCTGAATTTTATACAGGGAAGTTCACCAAATTTTTTCTCTATACTTAGCATCAAGCTGTAACCTCTCATGGATAGCTACTGTTGACACCTTGTTCAAAGGATAAGCTTTGAAACTACAAATCGGTGAGTCTTGCATCAGTGGTAGAGAAGTTGCTGGAGAAGATTCCGAAGGACAGGATTCACATTCACTTCAAAAGGCAAGGAATGATTAGGAGTCAGCATGGTTTTGTGCAGGAGAGATCATGTGTCACAAATCTGATCGAGTTTTTTTGAGAAGGAACTAAAATTGATATAGGCAGTGCAATAGATGTGGTTTACTTTAATAAGGCTTTTGACAAAGTCTTTTACAGTAGGCTTATCCAGAAGATTATGGTAAAACTGGATCCAAAATTGGCTTGGTGATCGGAGGCAGAGGGTAGTGGCGAATGAGTGTTTTTATGACTGGAAATCCATAACAAATGGATCATTACAGGGATCAGTACTGGGACCTTTGATCTTTGTAATATATAAATGATTTGGATCAGAATGCAGGTAGCTTGAAGACAACATGAAAATGGGAGGAGTCGGCTGATAGTGAAGAAAGTTGTCTAAGGATGTAGCAAGATATACATCAGCTGGAAA
>JARFYF010000001.1:90071074-90096807 GCA_030265395.1 Rhina ancylostomus
TGCCGTCTCTTGTGACAACATGGAAAATGTCCCCAGGCAAAAATGCATGGGAGATTGTACAACCTTTTTAACTTGTCATCAGTGTGGGGTGGCAGTGACAGTAGACTGGTCAATACTCTGTGGTATAGAGTCAAGGACAGAGTCTCAACTGAGGAGTTCTTCAAAGTGTTCCCTTCCAGCAGTTGTTGATGGCCTCTCTAGCTTTGATGAGCTCTCATCCATTCTTGGCCGTGGACGGTCTCAACAATGAAGACAAATCCGTGCATATCCTGGGTATCACTGAGGTACTACATCGTCTGTGCAATTTCCACCACAATCTGTTCTTTAGATGATAGATTTTCTGTTGGTCTTCAGGTGCCTGTGGAGTTGTTTTGATCACCCTTTGAGGTGTGATGGCATTCGCCCACCAAAAGCACCTGTGATGCAGTTAATTAGCTCCTGGATCTCATCAAATCAGTCCTGGAGTAGCAGACGTGGGCCTCGTCAGGGGTACTAATTTTGATAGACTTCGGGGCCAATCCAGGCACTGTAAAGATTCTGAAATTCCTGCTGGTGGGACCAGCAGTTTATCTATGAGGCATAGTGGGAGAACAGTTTTCATTACAGGTTACAAGTTACAGAGACTTGAATTTTCTTGTGGTAACATTTCTTTGGCCAGACTGATGAAAATAACAGATTAGTCGGTGATTAATCCCATCTATCAACTGTGCATATTATGGCACAGGTGATGCAGAAGTTCTGAAAGGCTCTCATTTGTACAACAGTATATTCTAATGACATAGTTGGTTTTGTGGTTCTATTTCTGGCAAAACATGGGCTTGGCTATGACTGGCCTGTACTCAAGCATTTTGTCAGGACAACTTCATTGGAGCTTTCCCTTCTGCCTATTTGGTCATTCATGCTTTTCCAGAGATTTGCATCCTTTCCAACACTGGGATTGATATTACCCATGAGGGTAGTTTGTCTCCCTCAAGAGGCTGGGGTTTTATCATGGTCAGAGTAGAAATCTTCTTTGGCATCCACAGATGCCACAGTTGGTGCATAAGCACCGATGACAATAGTGTTTTGATTTAGTGTTAGAGAGACCAAGAAGACAATGAGTTACTTCCTTATGTAACGGGGAGATGCCAGACTAATTCATTTTTAACTGCAAAACCCACACCCTCAAGTTGGTGCTCCCCTTCCTAAGGAGGTGTACCCCACTGCCTTGTTCTTTGAGCTTACCATCTCCTGTCTATAATGTCCCCTTCTGTTGGTTAAAGTAACTGTGAAGTTTTCAGTTGGCCACTCAATGGTGTCTAAGTTGGTTAAAACCTTGGGAAAGTTTCAGTTGGCTGTTCAATGGTGACTGAAGCTGGGTACATTTCCCTGACAATATGAAGACATGTGATTGATTTCTGGAACATGTTACCGGGGAGGTGATGGAATCAAATACAATTACTTTTTAAGAGGAATTTAGACATTCACTTAAATAGGCAAGGCACAGAAGGATACAGTCGTAATGGGAGCAAATAGGATTAGTGGAGACAGGCAAAAAGGTCAGCTTGGACATGGTGGGCCAGAGAGATTGTGTCTGTAGCAAAAAACAAATTGCTGGAGGAACTCAGCTAGTCAGGCAGCACTGACCATTCCTTTCCCTCCACAGATGCTACCTGACCAAGCAGTTTGTTTTTGATTGTTTTTGTGCTGTAAATCTCCATGACCCTCTATAAGTAAGTGCAAGTCACACCTCAAGAAGAGGATGAACCTGTCCCTGTCGACCAGGAGATGTTGCTGAATGACCCAATAATTTTCCCAGAGCACATTGGGAGACTGCACAATGTTTAACCAGCTTTCAGACAAGAGCTATCAGGCTTCAGACAGCACAACCACCAAGACTGGAGAAGAAATCTTACGTCATTTATAATGCAGTGAATTGCAAATTAAATGCCCGAGTACTTGAAGCATTTGGTACTTTTGTTTTAGATGCAACTTCAGAATAGATGCCTTCCAGTAACATTGTTCTCTGGCAGAAATTGTCAGACTTGTCTCCACATAATTTCCAATCTGCTATATAGTGATAAGACAACTTTATGTGTTATTTGTTTCTGGGAATCAACACAATGGTGACTAACTTCGAGTAAAGCTGCAATTTTTAATTTTTTCTGCTCAGATGACTTGCTGGAAATAGTGATAACATTTAGGGAATTATGCAGATCAAGATTCACTGCCAAGAATTTCTGCATTTAGTTTTGAAAAGTAACATCAGCTACCCAACTGAAAATAGCTTAATGACTGGAGAGAATATTTTCATAGTATTCGGCTACAGAAATAATGGTCCCCGAAGACACTGTGGTATTGCATGAGATTTATCTGGCCCCATAGTGTGAAAAATCCCTCCAGTGTGCTGTGTAATAACAGTCCTTAACAGTTTCTCAATTAAAATATGCTCTCAATATGTTTACCTTAGTTTATACTTTTGTTCGTGTACTTGATATGGGAATATGTGTAGGAATATTTAGGGTGTTATCAACTTTCCACATCTACATGTGAACCTTGTATATGTGGAATAATTTATACAGAGGAAAAAAAACATGAATTGCCATATCTTTCATACCCTCACAACATATAAAAGTACCTTACAATTATGTTATAATGTGTTATAATTGCTTTAGTATCAGAAATGTGGCAACCAATTTGGCACAAGAAGCCATGTGATAAATAACCAGTTACTCTATTTAGCCTGCAGCAATGTTTGAGTGATAAATGTTGGTTAGAACATCAGAACAATGACTTCATTATTCTTTGAGTAATGTCATGGGATCTTCCTTTTCATTGAAGTAACAGCTTAATGTCTCACAGCAGCTGAAACATAATATCCACAACAACATAGTACTTCTTTGGCAAAGCATTGAAATGCCAGATTAGATTAGATGCTCAAATCAAAGAGTATTGCTGGAACCAATAACATCTGAATTAGATGACACATTAAGTTTATTTCAATCTTTCACTTTACTTGACTTCAGCATCTCATAAAAGAACTTAAGGTTATGAAATCAAATGTTACATTATTCATAAACTGCAACAGCAATACTTTTTAGTAGTAAACTTAGAACTCATTGAACTCAGAAGCACTGCCACATGGCATTTTAAAATAGCAAGTAGGGAAAGGAGATAGCAACAGACAGGATGGTGGATCACCCTATTGCTGTTTTTGAATGTCACTTGAAGATTGAGATCTTCATTTGCAGGTTTCACAGAAAACATTGTTGGTTTCCCCTTGTTACACTATGTTGGAACTAACATTGGTCTCAACGTGATTTTCCCTATGTAAAATGTTGGCAGCTGCCATCATTCTACAAAGCCGGTTCAATCTCTGCAGCCATCTCTGACAAAGATACACAAGCAACACCCTTCCTTCCATTTATAGTAGAGTATTGTTACTGAATGAATTGGTACTCTAAAACACAGGAAGAGGGGGTTGAAGAGTGCCCCAAGGCAGTCCTGCAGGAGGTTGTAATGCACAAGTCCAGTCTATGAATGGCTGCACTTTGGGACCACCTGAAAACTTGCCTCTGTCTGCTGCTTTAGGCTGAGAGAAAAGTAGCCAAAATGCTCTCTTTGAGTTTGGGGTCTGGATGATTCCCTGACACAGGGTGAGCAGCAAACAGAGTTGTGGTAGAGATCAGCAGCAGCAGCAGCAGCCGCCCAGGATAATGCTTGGAAGCTGACAGTGACTTTGATCTTCATGTTGAAAGATTCCAAGTACATTAGTCAGGCTGTGTTTGAGGTCACAGTAGGTCATAGAAGAATGTAGTTTGAGTGTTAGCCGTTAAAGAACACATCTTAAGGGGAAGGCTAAGAGGAGATGATTAAAACATGGCTGTTCTGTGATTAAATAAGGACTATCATTTTTCACACAAGTGAAGTTAAAAATATTATTACAGACAAACCTTGCATGCCACACTGCTGTCAGTATCATTTTGAATAGTTTTATATCAGGAAGAAGTGTCAAGAAAAAATCTCGTTGAAAATCCCACCTAGAAATTTCTCTATTATGCCAATTTTCAACTGCACAGCACCAATAACAACCAGACATGAACATAATCACTTAAGAGGTGACATGCTTTTGCCAACCAATTATAAATTAAACAGCTAAAAACACATCAAACTTCAATAATTTCCACGCTATCTTCTCTAAAATAGGGTGCTTCACCAAATGCATTGCTCAATCACAGCCAGTCAAATGGCAGAGTTTAAACCAATACTTTCAGTTAAAATTTAATATCATAAAAATGCAGAATTAAAAAACTTAATCACACCAGTGATGAAAATATAAAAGATCTTTAATCTGAAATAAAATGCGATATATTCAACAGCAGGTCAGTTTTTCTTTTAACCAAAAAATTAATCAAAATTTTTCTGATGCTAACAAACCCAGCACCCTTCTACCATTTTTAAAAAATCTAAATTAATATGCATTTTAATTATTTAATTTATAAAAGCTCACAATAACATGCTCCACTCTAAAGTAATGAAATTTAAGTCTCCATGTTCAGATTGACAGAGAAGAACTAAATGATTTAACAGTTGGATGTGAAGGATTTACACTCATCCATTCATGTTATGCAATCTTTGAACACCTAGAGAAAGCAGCTAACCGTGAACAACTGTGACTGAGTATGGCTCAATTTTATATTGGAAAGTACAGTTAAAGTTTCAAAGATGTCTAAGTTTATCTGCTTTTCCTATCCAGGAAACTATTATAAGGACAGAAATAACCATTACACAGCAAGATCTTGTAACATGTTATTTCCGCCCATTGAAATACATCAAATTAAATCAATGGTTACGAATAACAGAGAAAAAGAAACAGAGCAAGTGTTTGTCAAAGAAAAGAAAACTAGTTAAACTTACATGTCTCGGAGATGAAGAATCAGGCTGCACGCTCTGTTAAAATGAAATGAAGAAACTGTAATTCATTTCGTAATTTGTTGGCATTTTGTCATGTAATATTCCTCAACAATAAAACAACACATACCTTCAGAAGTGAATATTGACAGCTGGCAATAACCAGGCAAAACTGGAAGACCCAAATGTCTTTAAAGAATCCATCTATTAATAAAACAGATCCAAGGAAGGCAACAAGAATTGCCAGAACAATGGCCAAAACATTCTCCATAATTTCACGATTCCTAAGGACAGATCAGACATATTATTCCAATACATTATTACAGTAATCGAAGTTAAGCATAGGAAGTAGAACTGATCTATTTCACTTGGGAACTTCATATAATCCAGCTTGCAACCTAGGAAAGTTGTTAAGTAAATTTAAACATAATGAAAGATATACAGGCAAGTGCAGCAACACCTCAAGATTACTTCTTAATTTTCTAGTTTCTAGTTATTTCAATGGAGCCAAATTTCAACTTATTCTGAAAATTTTACCTATATTTTTGAGAATTCAATTCCAGGATTCAATCCAGTTTCCTGTGAAAACTGCAAACCAGCAATACTTATATCTATTTGCCAAATGGAAAAGGATTGAACATGGCATAGTTCTTTATTTACTTTCTTACTCTGCTGTAAAATCTCAGCACATCATCACAAGAAGATGCTGGACCCAGTAACAAATGAATGGGAATTGCATCAAATAGTTTGGAATTTTAACAACAGTTTTGAAAGATTACCTTGCTTACTTGTCTGGTGGTAGGCAAGTAAACTAGGGTGCATTTTCCTTCACATATTGTTTCCAAAACCCCTGAACAGCAGACCACCTGTTATCACTTGCAACTGGACAATACATTTAAGATGGAAAGGAGCAACTAGCTAAATAGCAAGATGTGTCATGGTGGTGCCACTGTGTTGATCTTTCAGTTGATAGTAACCTCTGCTGAAATAAATGATCTATATTCATCACATAGTAATAAAGTTACATCTATATTTTTTTGAGGAATTAATGCAGATCTTCAGTTGAGACCAGTCCAATGTGAACAGAACCTAGAAGAGATTGACTGCAAGGTTCAACTATAAACAGGGAGTACGTGATCTGAAAAATGCTTAAATGGGATCAAGACTACCCAAATTACAATGTAAAAGTGCCCAAAAATATCAACATATCCACCTACATCCAGGTGTTTATGGTCAAAAATGCAGATGACCTTTTTTTCCAACCTTCACGAACATGTGTTCACAAAAGTATTGGCTAAAAATGTATTATATCATAAAAAGCACAAGAACATAATAAAGGTAATCCATCATACAATCACACACTTTGTACTAACTGAACAAAATAAGATTTCAAATGACTTAAAACTTAAAACATATGAAAATATTAAAATGATATATGTGCTGTGCACAATCTGTGTGCAAGTATTACATTCACAAAGGATGTATAGGTTGTAACTGTAACAAACTATTACAGATAGTTATTACAGCAAACAAAACAGAAAAAAAAGCCCTTGTCCCTCTGGATCCCTGATACACACATTAATTCCAGCTTTCAGCTACCAGGCAGTATTCATAAGAGTTTCATTTTGCCTATTGTACAACAAACTCTAAGATATAGAGAAAAATCATGATCATCTCAATCAGCAAGTTAATGAGCAAGCACCAATTCTAGATTCAAAGGGTGTTCTTGCAAATTGTAATTTTGCATGTGACAATGCAACCAATTATCTAGTAATTGCTGTAAACAGCAGTTAACCAATATTTAGCAGTGGTTGGTGTTAAATTTGATCCTATAAACAAAAACAGAGCTTTAAATTACTGCAGAGTGGAAGATTTCCAATAATATTTGATTGTAGACCTGAAATTACACAATGAGAATGCTCAATTTGTTTGTCCAAAATCTGTTTCCACCTTTTATTTTAGTCGGATAAAGACCAATTCATTTGATAACATTAAGGTTTGCAACAAAAATCAAAGTAACATTTCCCGTGACCTTCAGTTCTTCAATTTTTTTGATTTTCATCTCATAAAAAACCCTGTTTTGAACTTGCATTAAAATTTGGAATAGGATTTGAAATAATTTGAAATAAATTTGAAATAATAATTAGCAGCCACACCCAGAAAGTTCCAGGTAAAGTATTCAAAAGTACTCAAGTGCTTCCTTTGTTTTTATTTTATAAATATTAATAATTTTTAATGGTTTAAGTTTATGACTTCTTGAATGCTTCTGAATGTTAAGAGAATTCAGCAGCAGTCAACTTTAATAGATGGAGGGCAGGCTTGTTCCCAGCCAGCCATGTGATTTAGTTATTGTACGTCACTGGAGGGTCTGCCACTATTCAGGGCCTCACTGTTCAATTTTAGGGCCACCTGGGCCAGCAAGCTCGCCTTTCCAATCCTGTAAAAGGTAACCTGGAGAATTAGGGAACTCTCGAGTGAGAGTTATCGAGCCTCACTCAGGAAAATTTGTGCCAGTGCAAGGTGGAGTACGGAGCACATTACTTTCGAATAGTAGTCAGGGCCTTGTCATTTTGGACATTGAAATTCAGGTCAGAGCTTCCATATTCTCCATCAAATGTAGAAAGCACTTGTGTGCGGATACTAGGTGAGAACATTTCTGAAGAACTGTGATCATCTCCATGGATAAATGACCTGCTAACACTTGCTATCTAAACTTTCACAGAGGGAATAGTGAATAAAGCAGAGATTTATCAACACCAATGGAACCGTTAGAAAAAAATGGAGGTAAAAAATTAAGCTTTATTTCATATGAACTTTTTACTTTTTAAAGAGGCACACAAGTCTGGCAGTGAGTGAACATGCACCTATGTCCCCTTGAATGGTTAAATCTCTTACCTATCAAATAAAGCCAACAGGGTCAGGCGGTCAAAGTTTACGCCAATCCATAACTTGGGAAGAAGCCAGAACCGATAGTAGTGCTTGATTTTCTGGGCCTCCTCCTGTGGTTGTGTGTGATCCTGTAGGTCTGGGCTAAGGTCAGTGTCCTGCTGCTCCAGGAGATCAGGATCAATTGTCAACAGCCTGTTCAGTCGAATCTGTGGAAGAGACAACTGTAAGTGGGTTAGGTTAAAGCAGAGCTTTAAACATGCCAATGTATAATGGAGACACAAGAGACTGCAGATGCTGGGATTTAGAGCATAAACAACAAGCTGTTGGAGGAACTCAGTGGGTCAGGCAGTATCTATGGAGGCAAAGGGATACTCGGCATTTCAGGTCAAGACCCTGCATCAGGACCCTATGCAAGATCTTGACCCAAAACATCAACTATCATCAACATCTAGAGATGCTGCCTGATCTGATGAGTTCCTCCAAGCAGCATGGTTGTTGTTTGATGCTAATGTACAAAGTTGCACTGTGTTTTTGCTTTGAAAAAAACCTTCACATTTAATTATTGGCAATGTCCTTTTGAGCCAAACTGATGTGTTCCAGCAAGTGAGCTTATCCATATATTTTATTCTGAACACATTTTCAAGCCAAAGTGGATGTTAAACTCAAATTTCTTTTTGAATTACATTTCTTCTGAAAATTCATATTTGTATACTTTTGCTTAATTCTTTATTGAAATGAAAAAAGTTATTTTTGGTCTGACAACCTCTATGCTATAAATCATTTCAAAGAGTACTTTGCCATGCAATATAGTTTTTTTATTAGATTCAGAGAATAGGATTACTTTTAATCAGGACATGCAACTTGCCTGTTAACAGAAATCAGGAACTATAATTAAGCAGAGTCAAAGGCACAAATTAACAGCTTTATGTTACAGTAGGGGTTTATTGTTTAAATTATTTGGCCTTTTCATTCCTTCATAATGTGGGTAATAGAAAATCAAAATGCAATGTGTATTTGAGATTTTTGACAGACACCCACCATTATTTCACCTGATGTAAACCTTTTTTTTTAAGATGTACTATGTTTACTTGGTATCCAAATGCCCAACTTAGCACTTATAGTGCACATTCTGGCTCGGGTAATCAGAAAATACTACATAGAAACGTACAAATAATGTCTCATGATTGATCCAACTCAAGATTTAAATACCTTATTTACCAATATAGTAACCAGACTGCAATATTTTTGTAGGATTCCCTTTTTCTGCAGCAAATCTAGAACCATACATATCAAGCAACCCAACACTACTTTTTCATGCACAGCTTTATATCCAATACTTACTAGATCATGTGGATAAAATCTAACTGAGGTAGAGCTTGATAGATGGGAATCTGTTTCCCTGCAAAGGGGAGAGAGTGGTAGGGAACATTATGGCATAAGTACATGAAAAGTATAAATCTTAATTGTTTCGTAACTGGTTAAGAGTATCATAAATTATATTTTGAAATGTTCAGCATCTCAGCTGACTTTCATTTTTTTTTGATCTTAGGCAACATTATAAATAACTTGAATCTCAAGAAATAAAAGAGGAAGACTTTGATCTTCACAAGACATCATATTAACATTTTACAACTGAAATGCTAGACAGCCTTTCAGCTATAAATAATACAACCTAACCTTCAATTGAGGAATAGCACTATTAAAAAAATCACTATTGCTCTGTCCCATTTTGTTTATTTCAAACAAATGATGACAGCCATAACTTCAAGCCACATTCCACACATTTAAAAATACAATTAAGTTCAGTTGACAAAGTGGGTTAGGTCTGGTTCCCACCACAGCAGTTTTTACTTCTGAGTCATCTACCAGCAGAATTTCAGTTCTAACAAGCTCACTGTTACCTCTCTTCTGTTTCTTACCCAATGGGAAAACCAGCAATCCATCTGTTCTGCCCCATTATTCAGATTAGTCAAGTTTAAAATTACACCAACAACAATGGAGGAGTTGTGTGATCCTCCTTTCATTAAAGAGAAAATTATCAACAACAGTAATAAACAATTTAAAAAGGATTGGAAAGCTTTCAGGTTAATCACAAGACTATAATGCATTATATGTTCTCAACAAGAGCAATAATTGGGACCATTGCAATTACTGTGAAACATCCTGGAACAGCAACAGAAAGAGAAAATCATTTGGAGATTCTGATCCTGATCACTACACCCAAGTCTTCTGGAAACGTGTGCCAAAATTGAAGAAAGATAAAGCTGAGCTTAACTGTGAATCTATCAACTTCATATTGTTTCATAACAATTCACTTTCTACAGTCATGAAGGGAGATCTCCTATGAAATCTACTAACAGTTCACACCAAAACAATAAACTGTACCCCAAACATGAGAAAATTCCCAAAATAGATGGAAAGTACAGAGATGGAAAAATATGACAAACAATCTGATGAAGGATCTCAGCAGGTCAGGCAGCGTCTGTGAGGGGGGAGGAATTGCCAGGGTTTCAGGTCCAATATTGTCAGGGTTTCAGGACTGATGTAAGGTTTGGACCCAAAAGAGACAATTACTGTCCCTCCAAAGATGTGGCCTGACCTGCTGACTTCCTCCAGCAGATTGTCTACTGCTCCAGATTCCAGCATCTGCAGTCCCTTGCGTCTCCTAAAGACAAATACGGAACAGTCATGATTCAGCAGAGCAGCAGCACATATTTGAGGAGTCTATTATTGTTCTTATCTCAAATTTTCAAGATTGAGATTGAAAGATTTTTTAAATCAGAGAATGATGTCAAGAAAAGGAAAGCAAATGGAGTTACAGTGTAATACACATTAATCATGACCTAATAGAAGGATAAAATAAACCTGGGGAAGGAATATCCTGGTCTCCTTCATACAAGTTTTCTCATGATTTTAGTTCTTCCATTCATGTGTTATTAGGATGACATGCATCTGTCAGATTCAAATATAGTTTAAGATGAGGAGATACAAATGGTTGAAGCTTATTAGTCAAAATCAAGTGCATAGCGTGAATGATTAATTAATTCAGGGTCATTAGTTGATTGAGAGATAGGAGGTAAAGGATAAATCTCTAGAGATCATAAGAAAATTGAGAAAGTTTGTAATACAATTGATATAGGTACCAACTAGAAAGGGATGAAGAGAAAATGAGCCAATAGTGGAGATAGTTTAAGGGTCACATTAAAAGAGAATAGTAATCAGGTTAGGAAAGTATTAAGATTGCAAGGCATAACTAGCTGATGCAGAGATAAACATATGAAGGTTGGAATGCAGGCTAAGTGTAGGAGAGCTTATCATGAGATAGGCAGAGTCAGAACAGAAAATCAAGATCATGAATTACAGCACAGGAGAAATACCTGTCAGGCAGATGGAGGTGATTCTTGCCGAGATAAACAAATATCAAATACTACAAAGAAAAGTGGATTATTGATGAATTATCATGAAATTGTAAAATCCGCATGTAACTATTGTAACTTGAATACTATAAACTGCTGCAAGTTTTCTGGGTAAATGGAGAATTGAGTTCTCACTTGAAGTGCTCCCCAGTGTACACTGTATGAAGGCCTGAATATACTGACTTGTTCAAGAAATTTACTACTGCTGTAGAAGATTTTCTTTGTGTGCTGTCCAGCTCCGAGCCATTATTAAGAGGGCAACTGGGCCCCACGTGGAAGGGTGCGGGTCAAACAAACATATCCCTCCAACGAGAGGCAAAGTAGGGACAAAGGGAATGTTCTCTGATTGACATGATGTGAAAAGTTGTGTTTTTTTTAATGGTGTTAACCATACAGGAATAGAGCATTGCATATCCAATTTTCAGCTGACCCTCAAGTTAGAAATAAACAGTGCATACAAGGGAAAGGGAAGAGGTTGTACAAGAATACTGACAGACTAAGGCAGAGTTGAGTTCAATGCAAGGATCTTACTTTGGATAAGGAGGACAAATCAGCCCTATACCCTGGATTTTTGTTTTCCGGTTTCTCCAGAACCCTTTTGTCATTTAAGCTCCCCTACTCTCCACCCTATGACAAATCATTCTTTGTATCCTCTCTACTCTCCAATTTGAATCTAGTTTTATTTATAATTGCTTGTTCTGATGAAAAGCCATCAACCCGAAATGCAAATTCTTTTTCTCCCTGCACAGATACCGCCTGATCTACTGAATATTTCTGACATTTTCTGGTTTGTTTCAGATTCATATCATCTGCAGTGCTTTACTTTCACATCTCCTTAACGGTGAAAGATTAGAACCTGAAGAGTACTAGACAGAGATTAGAAAAAAAATATTAGCCTTTACTTCAAGAGAAATGTAATTAATTTTAAGCCCCATGAGGAAACACAATGCAGATACATTGAAATGTTGCCAAAGCTTAAAATGATAAATTATGAATTTGTATACCTCAGTTTAGAAAAGTGAGGGGCTTTTAAAATTACGAAGGGATATGAGAGAGAGCAAAGAACGTCCTCTGGTGAACAAGATGGCATAACCTTGCAGTTAGAGTTGGACATCTAGAACAGGAATCTAAAAAGACCAAGTTTGCCAGGGCAATTGACATTTTCAAGATTGAGATTGATAATTTTTTGTTAGGCAAGGGCCCGAAGGGAAATGAAGCAAAGACAGGAGAATATGAAGTGTGGATAAGTGATGAACCAACTTCACATACACCTGTCTTTGCTTCATTTCCAAAGAGTCAAAGGGTTAAATAATCTCCCACTATCTCCATGTTCTTATAACAACAAAGGAAGCCATTTGACATGCTGGGTGTCTGCTGGCTCCCAAGGGAGCAATCCTGTTATTTTCATTTCTCTTCTCTCATTTCCATGCAGCCTTGCAACTTATCCTCTCTCAAACATTCCCATCAGTTCCCCTTTGATTCTTTTTGCCTTTAATCCCTACCAATGGATCACTTACAGTTGCAAGCTAAACTTTAGGATATGGGAGGAAACCCTTTCATGGGCTGAATGTACAAACTCCACGCATCCGCGATCACGATCAAACCAGAGTCCCTCGAGTCATGAGGCAGCAGCGCTAAATGTTGTAAAAATATCAAGACTGAAGATTTCCAATTCAATAAACAAAAAAAAATCACAGGAATTTTGTTCATATGACCAGAAAATTGCAGGCTAGGCCCCTTTAGAATTTCTCAATATTTAGTTTTGACATAACCTTGGAACAATTGAAACAGAGAATTGTAGTTACTGAAAAGCAAGTCACTGCAGATGTGGGAAATCTGAAATAAAAATTATGTGCTAATGTTACTAAGTAGGTGAGTCAGCATCTGCAGAGAGAAACAGAACTAATGTTTCAGGTCCATGATCTTTCATTGGAATTAGAAAAGTGAGAAAGCAAGGGTATTCAAACTTGCAAAGAACAAAGGGAATGCTTGCGATAGCGTGGAGACCAAAGTGGTCCAGGTGACACAATCAATTTTGGTGCCAACTTAGAGAAAATAAATGCTAGTTAATCTCTTCAAGGTGCAATTTCTTGATTCTGCAATGGTGACTTTGCACTTCAAGCAGCCATTCACTTAAATTTTCTATCCCAATCGGACATCTCTAAATTCAGCTGCTAACATTGTTCCACCAAAGCCTAATGCAAGATTCAGGAGCAGTACCTCCTCTTTCAGCTAGACAAAATGCAACCCTCAATCCTATATTGAATTCAACAGTTCAGATAACTCGCCTTTCCTGTTTTTATCAGGACTGGCCAGATTTAATGCAAGATCATCTTATGGAATCATTGCATTCATAGACAAAACAGAATAGCACTGTGCGTTAATTCTATCTGGTTAATTCAGTGGAGTAGAACTCTCAAAATCAAATTCTTCAGACGTCATCGCGGATTTTGTTTTGACAGAACAGCAGAAGATTCCATGGTCCAAGTAAAGCATGCAGGAGCAGATATGAAAGATTCAATTAGATCACAGTATTGTCTACTCAAAATTCACTACCTCTTTTCTCCACCAGAGTTACATACCATAAGTTGTTTGACGTCCTTCTTGCAGCAGTTTCGAAGTTTACAAGCGACATGTCACAGCCCCCTGTTTCATACAATTTGCCTGGAATAAGAACATAACAACATAAGAAATAGAAACAGGAGTAGGCCAGGCAGCCCCTTCATCCTGCTTTACTATTTAATGTTATAGCTAATCCTGAACCACAAACCTACTTTCTTCTCGGCTCTCCATATATTCTGATTCGATTCCCTTAGTGTCCAAAACTCTATTGACCTCAGAGTCTGGAGGTTAGAAATTCCAAAGATTTATAACCACCTCAGCTCACAAATTTCTCATTTCAGTCTGAAATGGTTGACCCGTCATCCCGAGATCATGCTTCAGAGTTCTAAATTCTCCACAGTGAAAGAAACAAATCTCTTTGTGTCCTGTCAACTCCTCCCAGAATCTTAAATTTTCAATTAGGTCCTTTTAAAGTCCAGTGAGAATATGCTAATCATGCAATCTCTCCACCAAGGATAACTTCCTCACATCAGAAATCTACTAAAAGCCAAGTGGTACTTCCTCAAGGAAAGAATGTTCTTTCATTGATATGGAGACTGAAGGCACACAGCATTTCTAACATGGTTTCACCAATGCACTATATAATTGCAGTAGGACCTCGTTACTTCTGTACTGCAACCACCTTGCAATATTATCCAAAATAAAATGTGTCTTCCTGGCCACTTATTGTACCTTGATGCTAACTTGCTGAATTTCAAGAACCAGCACATCCAGAGCTGTCTTTAACCCACATTTACTATCTTAAAATGAGCTGTTTTTCAATTCCTCTAATGAAATTGAATAACCTCTCTTTTCTCCACATTATACTCAGCTGTTGCCTTTATGTCTATTCACTTAAACTGTCCACAACTCTTTGCAGACTTGAGTCCCCATGGCCCCCTTGCCAATCTTCCTTTGCTTCATCAGCAAACTGATAGATTACACATTTTACTTTTGTCATTAATAATTGTAAATAACTAAGAGCTTGTGGGACCTATCAGAATAATTAAAAAAGTGAAAAATCAGAGTAAATAGAACAAAATAATCAAACTTGATTAAAACAAAGTTATTTGAATTAAGTATGACTGTATTCACAGATGACAAGCAGGAGAAAGTAAGCTGCGTTGTTATCCTCTGCTTATTGTGAGGTGGTAACAGGTGCCATCCATATAGAATACAATCAACAATAAAACATCATTGCTTAAAACAAGTTTCAAAGTTATCAAAACCCATTAGTTCTAAACAGCAATAGGTCAACCTCCAAATCCTCTGCCCCCACAACAAACACACAATTTATCGAAAGAAAACGTCTTCTTTCACATGAATGCAAGTATTTTATAAATGTGAGCCAGTCTTCGGCAAAAAAAGGAGTCATTTCCACTATCTCTTTATTAAAGATATCAGCTCTTTGGCTCTATCAGTAAAAGAAAGCTCAATTTAAGTTTTGCAACCAATGTTTGAAACAGAACTACCAAAGTACGTAAGCTGTTCAGTGCTGTTTCCTTAGATCTTGTGAGACAAATACACTTATCCTCAACTAAAGAAGCAGTTGAAGATTTATTGAACAATTTAGTTGAAAAACACATTGAGAACTATATTACAGTAATTGGGTGATTCGACATTTCTAATTTTCAGAATTTGTTCTTTCCCTAGTTAGTGAGGTGAGAGAGGAGACAAACCACAAACCCTAGACTTCTTGCCCACTGAAATCCCTCAAATGAATAACCAAAAAAAGCTAAGTAAAAAGGATATTTTTCTTTATTTTTCCCCACCTTCAAGTGAAATAATTACTTCCCATTTTCCTGGAAGACTTTTTACCTTCAGTGGTAAGTAATCTTGTGATTTTTCCTTGAAGTTATTGGGTTGATTTGAAAATCAGAGTGCCTATTGGCTGAAAATCTCAAAACAAGCAAAAACTCTATTGGTAAATTGTACAGTGCTTGGACATTTCTTTGGCAATTTTCCTCTTATACAATTGTTAAAGCATTTAACACAGGTGTAGGTTACATGGCATTGTTTTGGCAATTTACAAGCAATCTGTAAGGGTTCCATTGTATATTTTTAGACAAGTTACATTTGCACACATCATCTGCAAACCAATGTTAAAGGATATGCATTTCCTTCTCAAATTACTTTGATTGTGCTGCCTTGAGACATGCTAGCATATTAAATGCGCTATATGAATACACGTCATCATTGTAGTTTAACAGTCACAGATTATTAATAGTGTTCTTTCTCATTCAGCTAATTTCACACAAAACTCTAAACCTTAAACCCATGAGAGCTGGGGCCCAATTGTGCTCCAGTCAGATCTGATGTTAGATGGTTTAACTTGTAGCCCGCTACAATTTGTGCAAGGCTGTGAACAATGGATTAGATGGTAGAAATGATAGCTGTGCTGAATGAGCAGACAGGGTGAGAGGGCAAAAGTAACATGATGGATTCTCCTTTGAACTTCTCTTTTTTGTTCTTCATAAATTGATAAATCAGCAATCAAGCAATCAACACAGTCTCCAGACTGCTTCCACTTGCACTGTACTGAAAACAAATCACATCTCTTATTCAAACCACATCTCTTAATCAAAACAAATCACATCTCTTACACAAGTCATATTTATGACCGGATGTCAGCAATGCAGAATGCATTGCCTTTTCAGTTTTCTTTCTGACAACAATGTTCAGCCTGTTAAACTACAGGGCCTATACCCCAATTTCCCTTGCTACCTTCTTTCACTATTTCCACTGTTTTAAATGGGTTTATCCAGACATTCTAACTTGAGAAACTGCTAATGTGACCATGTACATGCATTCTTGTCATGGCAAATTGTCAGCATGACATCAACCATCTCAATTTTCCCACTCTACTCACTCACTCCTCTAAGTCCCTCTCAGCTTGCAGCATATCATTCACTTGAGACCAACATCAACAATGTTATTAAGCCTGCAGGCAGGAGTGGTTCTGTTGTTTGGTGAACCGATTTACCTTGCAGAGGTTAAATGCAGTTATCTGACACCTTTACATACCACGTTATAGACCATGAACCCACCACTATTTGGCCCATCGTATCTGTCAAAAAAGAACCATCTAACCTCATTCTGCCTTCCAGCACGAGGTCCCTAAACCTCCAGGTCACAACTGTTCAAATAGACATCCAAGTTCTTTTTAAATGTGATGTTGGTTTCTGCCTTGCAATTGCAACTCCACACATGAAAACAATCCTCATCTTTTTTCTAATTCTTCTATCAATGATAGTAATCTGGAATGAAGGGCTTGAGTTTTGAGAAGAGATTAGAAAGGCTGGGACTGTTTACCCTGGAGCAAAGGAGACGGAGGAGTGACCTTATGGAGGTTTATAAAATTATGAGGGACACAGATAGGGTAGATAGTCTTTATCCCCCAAGGTAAGGGAGTCTAAAACTGTCGGGCATAGGATTAAGGTGAGAGGTAGTCTTTTTCTCCCAAGGTAAGGGAGTCTAAAACTGTAGGGCATAGGATTAAGGTGAGAGGAGAAAAATTTAAAGGGACTCTGAGGAGCAAGTTTTTCCACAAAAATGGTGGTGGGTATATGGAATGAGCTGTCAGAGGTGGTGGCAGAGATACGTACAACTGTATTTAAAAAACAATTGGACAGGTACATGTACAGGAAATGTTCAGAGAGATATGGGCCAAACGGAATTAGTTTAGAAAGGCATCTTGATTGGCATGGATGATTTGGGCAGAAGGACCCATTTCCATGCTGTATAACTATGAATTTATAAATTAATGCCCCCTGGCTTTCAACCCTATTGCTTTGGGAAATAACTTCTTGCTGATTACTTGATCTGAGCTCTTCATAATCCTGTAAAACATTGATCCAATGAGCAATTCTTGATTTTGAAATCAAGGATTTCACATACAGGAGTGCACTGTGCGAAGTGAACAAGAAAGAGTGTGGAATCTATCAATGATTGAGAATTGTATTTTAGAACAAAGACTGCCAGCTTGTGAAATATACAACAGACACATTGACTGTCACTGCCATATTCCAAGTCCATGAGCCAAAAAGGCCCCTTACACCACTGAAAAGCAGGGATGTTCTTCTTAAACCCACACCAATCATTTCAGCCTATATTTGCTGCACAGAACCCACTTCTTCCTATCCCTTTCCCTCCCAATCCCTCACAACACTTCCGACACCCTTTGCCACTTTTAATGTTTCCCAATTTACTATCCCCAAACTCTCTCATTTGTATCAAAGGCATCCACTTCCTCTTTACCTCCATCTGCTCTGGAATGCTTTGAGGAGTCAAAGAAGCAGCAAAGGTCCACCAAATTCCCCTCACTGCCTGCCTGAATTTCTCACATCGAACAATTTCTGCTTTGATGCCACTCACTTCTTCAAATAACAAGCGTTGCTATAGAAATGTGTACGTGTCCAGATTATGCTCACCTCTTTGTGAGATATGTAGAATATTCGCTGTTTCAGTACTACTAAAATCCTCTCCCTCAAATGCCTTTCCATACATTGATTGCTGTCAGTGGAACACACTGCTCTTGTTCTGAGCTACAGAATTTCTTCATCATTGCTGCTAATTTCTTTCTGGCTCATTTCCAACACCTTTCTCTTTATTTGTCTATAACCATTTGGGGATGGACTATTAACAAGAATCCACTACAAGGTTAATTATTTATGCAACTACCTTGAATATATTTCCTCCTACCATTCTTCCCACAAGAACTTCATTCCATTCATTCTCTCAGTTTCTCCAGTCCTATTGCATTTGTTTTGACAATGTCGCCTTCCAAACCACTGTCACCTATACACCTTCCTTTATTGGCAACGATGTTCTGCTGAAAGACTGTGAAGAGATGCTACCAGATCTATTTTTAATGTAGTTTCTTAATAGTAATATGTTAATCTATTAAAGCTAATAAAATTTCTAATACATCTGTGTTGGACAGGAATATGCTTGAATCTGTTCTTGTCCAATGTGTCAGAAAATATATGCCATAAAGTCAACTGAAAACAAATTCCACTCATCTTTAATCTAGGTTAAGACACTGTAATTAATTCAGCTAATAGTAGGCCAAATATTCTTCCAACAAGGAAACTTTAATATCATTAGAGGACACTGTGATAGTAAACAGGAATTTGTAAAGCAAGCCAGGCATGATTAATTTAAACAAATTTATGAAAATAAATGTATATATTTGAGTGGAACAAAGTGAACAGTACATGTCTGGAACTTTCAAAGATCATCTGATGAAGTCACGCAAGACACCTACAACAAAACATTAATGTTGCTGCTAATGTCAATGGAAGAATGACCCAAATGTAGAAAGCGATACGTATGATTAAATGCAGCTGGGTCATATATGCACACATTTAAGTTTGAAGTGGAATATCAAAATAACAAGTATATGGAAAAATGCAAAAGACTACACGAAGCCATAGATAGTTTAGAGGAATGAGGAGATAAGTGGCAATTGTAGTCAATGAAACAACCTACAAAATTACATTCAATGGCAAAATTCTCAATACAGAAGGAAAAGAAAGAAATGCAGAAATACAGATCTTTGGAGCCAGAACATCCAGGGAAAGAGCTGTTACAAGAGATGTTGGATTTCATTTTATTGAAATGTATGGAATGGAAAAGCACATTAATGATTAAATTAGAGGGCATTAAATTTGGTTAATCATAAAAAAATAACTTTTCCTATTTATTTGCTGAGGACCTACATCTACCCTGTCAAAAGTCACACAGAAACCAGCATTTCAGTCTTGATGCTTCTGTGCAGTAACAATTTAGGATTTAGATAGAAAAGATCCAAGCACGGCACCTTATGCAATGGAGCTTGCCGGTGAATTAAGTAAAATAAGTTAAAGCAATGAAAGTCCAGCATTTAAATCATTTAAGTTATAAAACATGAGGTTAAGTTACCTGTGACCTGCAAGGAAGCCATTATCATTGACAAGGAAATTGACTCAAGTCCTGGAACAAAGTGGTTACTTCAAATTCTAGTATGGTGCATTTTTTAAAAATTTCTTATACTTATTTTAAGAATTGGGAATTCAGTAACTGATCACAGATCAGCTTTCATATCAGCCTTCTTAAATAGTTAGTTTGGACATGCTATTTCCAGAATCTCAGAATTTTCTCTTCATATACAGGTAAACTACATTACAGATGCTTTACAAGGCAGGCATTTAACTAATTCCTAGATATAGAAGAGTTTTATTTAAAAGTCAATCAACAACTAATTCCTCCCTGTACTCATTACAAGCGCATTCAACAAAATCAACTGAACCACGAACTGTACAATTGAGCAGCTATCTGAACCAGAAAAATCACCAATTTTGGTCAGAGTATTATTTTCTTCACTATAATATTAATTGATCAGAACTGCTATGATTCAATTTAACTGTGCTTCATTTCCATAAATGAGTGGCATAGCTAGTAGAGCTGTGTTGAATCACAGCTGCAGAGACCCAGGTTTAAATCTGACCTCCAGTGCTGTTTGTGCAGAATTTGCATATTTGCCCTGTGACCATGTGGGCTTCCTCCAGGTGATCCAGTTTCCTCCCACATCCCAAAAACATGCAGGTTGATAGGTTAATTGATAGTCTAAATTCCCCCAGTGTAATATGATTGCTGGAATTAATGGGAATGTGGGGAGAATAGGTTACAAGAAACATTAGTAGGGGAATGGGATTGCTCCATGAGCTGACATAAACTCAATGTACTGAATGCCATCATTCTATGTTATAAAGAATTATGGAGGTTAAGAAGCCACTTTCCTAATTTTATTCTGAAGCAACATTTAACTGCACTGACATATAATCTTAGGAATTAACTTTTACTTTCAAACTTTTCGGCCACCTGGCACATTTCAAAAATAGTTCAATTCACATAGGAAGCACCGTGGCAATGAGTATCTCCATTAGTGATGCAACAACACAATTTATGTCAAAGCCCAACCTGCTAAAACATATTTAAAGATATCAGAACTCTGTAAAGGGGGTAATATCACAGAGGTCAGCCACATTCTTAAAATGCATTGAAGCACTAAAACAACTTTAAGCTCTTCAGATGCAATATGGTAATCATTTCTTTCTATGCTTCGTTCACATATGGCAACATAGAGCCCAACTACTTTTTCAAGGAAATCTGTGATGGAAAAGACTTGTCTAATTTCTACCTTCCATGATGCTTTTTTATTGTAAATGGCCCTTCCTGTAATAATAACTTTTATTCTAAATGAACTAAAAAGCAATGCTCAAAACAAAAGAGCATGAGCACTAAGCACTAAAAAATACCATTTAAAAATTCATGTGATTTTCGTTTAAGCATTTTACATCCATCTCCAGTGCAGAGTACACTGATAAAAAGAGCCTGCATGAGTGTACAGCATTTACACCTTGCAAAACATTTTGCTAGATTTTCCTTTGAATAAAAATGTTAGAAGAATAAGCAAAAGAGATTAAAGACATTAATAGGCTGAAAATAGATTTTCAGAATCCACGGTTTCAGCTTAAAGGGTGCATCTTTTTGTTTCAAGAAAACACAAAGTAATGGTTCAAGCAATGTTAAAGTCAATGCATTTTCCTAACGTAATTACAAAATCATTAAAATTATTTTTAAGTAATAAAATCAGCACAAATCTCAAACAATGTACCCGAAATGCAGTTCATTTAAAGCAGAGCATTACAAAATAGTTAAATATAGGAAATATGACGGACAAAAATAATGCACATACAAAAGAACATATGAATTATATTACTTATGACTGAAAGTACAAACAGGAGGGACAATGCAGACAGATTCATGTTGCACCAAATACACTGTTTCACAGGCCCATGTAAATGTCTGTTATTTCTAGCCTTTGTGCCCAAATAACACTCCTTTTTGGGAAGTATGCTTCGAAGTTATTGCTTTTCAGTCCATCAAGACTAACAACCTTGCTACAAATATTTTTCAGCTGGTTCCAAAAATTGCAACACAGTTAAGTTATCCTGTAGCTTATGAAAATAAATACATTTATATTTTAATATCATCTTGAAGATATTCAGACAATAAATGGTCTGATACTTGGATTTCAGAGTTTTACTTGCATTTTAAACAATGTAATACAAGTTAAAAAAAATCTTATTTGTTGGATACCTTCAGTAGATATACCGAATATTATTTGTTCCTTATTCAAATTCATCCTTTTGTGTTAACTGCCATTCTATTTTGAAAGATTCTCTGCCAATAACCAGTTTTAAGGCAAAGAAGCTGAATTGCAGGCAATAACTTCGAAGCATTCTTATCAAAAAAGGAGTCTGATTTGAGGACAAAGGCCAAAAATAGCAGACATTTACGTGGGCCTGTGAAACAGTATGTTTAGTGCAACATGAATGTGTCTGTGTCGTCCCTCCTGCTCTAAAGTCTCACTGTGTTTTCATAAACAGCCAGCAGTTTCCTTTAGGGAAAGTAGTAGTTATAAATCATAGATAGTATCACCTTGGGATCACTCATACACAACTTCTATTACATGTCTTAGAGCAGCTAATTTAATCACATGCTAATCACTTTCTGCAGAAAGCAAAATATGACACTTGGACAGATGATCTGGACCAATGGCCTACACTATGGCTCAAATGCACTTTTACACATGTATTAGCAAGGCAAGTCTAAATGTGTTAGGAATCAAATTCAACTTCATCAGGGGTATAGACTGTAACAATGGGTCACTTGTTTTATATACATAACAACTAATTTTCAAAGTAGCTTTAATGGAAAGAAAGAAAAATCAGAGTGTACTTGATGTCAAGCCATCAACTCTTTGTCACGGTGAAATTCATTTCAAACCTGTTTTATCAAAGGTCTCAGAACAAAGGGGCACTCTCCCTTCATTCAGCTCTACATGTATACACATTCTTCTGATACAACATCCTTTTGCCATCTAATATATATTCTATTCAAAATCAAGGAACAGCAGGCAATGACAAAACTCCTTTGCAAACAACAAAAATTTAATTAGTTCATAGAGATTTAAAGTATACTTTACATACAGCTCACATTGCAACAGGATGGGTCACCCAGTAGAAACATGGAAACCATTTCTCCCATTTGATGATTTGTCATCTTAAGGAGAATGCCCATGGAGGAAAAGAAATCTGGTTGTTCAACCAGCATCTAAACATTGCTAATTTTAACTAATGACAAAAATTAAAATAACTTACTGACAAATAATAATTTTCCTGCCAGGTTTAAAAACAGGAATGCCAATAGCATCCAGGAACCACAGACAGCAGATATCCAATATAGCAGCAATGTTGAAAGTCAGGAAAGGGGCATCATTGCACAGCATACACTTCCTTCAATATTTGATGTACAAACCTCACTTTTTTTTTGCATTACTGAAAAGATGAAGAAATTATAAGACGACAATCAGAGATGATGGTTTACTCTGGTCTTAATGCCCTGGTAATAAAAAAATTGAGAGATAATACTTGACCAAAGGTTTCCAAGGGATTTGGTGCACTACATCATGGAAAATGCTTCAACAGAGCAGAAGAGGAAATAGTTGTCAGATGATAATTTCTGGTGGTTGAGATGATTCTATCGATGCCTAGGCCTTTTTTCAATTGTTTTGATTAGTCTACAAAGATTCACATGGCATGTGTTGATGGACCATGCCCCAACTTTAGGTTTTCAACACAAATCAGAAATGTTAGCATTTGTCGGCATCCTATTAATAAACATCATAACTGTAAGAATGCACAGAAGCCAAGTACAAAGGTCTTGCCTCAGAAAAGAAGTGGCAGTGGAAGGGGGAGAGAAGGGTTTTCGATTGCAAATTTTGTCCATTAAGAGTTTGCAGGGGCTAATTCAACCAATTAAAGTCATATTTGAGGCCTGGTTTTGGCACCACCTAATCTCTCGTTTGACAGAGTATTGCCAAGCCAAAGAAAAGCTCTTCAAAATCTCTCTGAATCTTGACAATGCTACTGGGCTACCTGAATATTTGGGAGATTATCAGACATTGTTATGTACATGCCACCAAACATAACCTCATTGTTGCAACAGATGGATCAAGGGGTTGCTGTAATTTTCAATGCATGTTATCTGAGCAGGATGTTTATTCATGTGATCCAGGCTACAGAAGTGGAGAATGGGAATACTTTGAAGGAATGTTTGGAGGGGTGCAGTATCTATGAGATCAACAATAACACTGTGACTCCAAGCAGTGGACAAGCTGACAAATATGAATGGGGTTTGGAATATAGTGTGCCCTCAGTTCACACAGTTTCAAGGGCTTNNNNGAAACCGAGGCCAATATAATTGTCAAGCTGGATCATTAACTCAAGCCTGAAATGGAAGTTGGGAGGTCAAAATGTTGCAGGAAACCCACTGTCAAGAGCTGGTGAGACCCTAGCAGATGTTTAACCCACGTGGAACCACCAAAAATGCTCACTGTGAAAAACTTGGCCAAAGCACTCAGGCATTCCAACATAGGACTGCAATGCCTTGACAAGATGGACCTCAACACCACCAGGTTCACAAAGGTCAGCTGTATCATCCTAGATGGTCTGTCTTGGTACAATAAAAATTAAAGGCTGCTAGGAAATATTCCCTGGACGAGTTCACAGTGAAGATTGAATGACCATGAGCATCTTCAACCACAGTGGCACCAGCACAACTATTCCCAGCCTCATCCTTGGAATCTGATTAATTAGCCAGCATCAGACTAGTACCTTCCAATACTTGGAATTAAAGTATATGAGATGTTAAAATTACTTTATAATTAATTCATGCATTTTTATTTTTACTTCAGAGTCTATTTAATCCATGATTTTTCTTTACGCTTTCTTGCAGAATATAGTGCATTCATACAGTGTACAGGCAAGGAACCTACAACCTTCAAGGTATACAATAAAACAGTAAATGTGTAAACAGCTCCAGTGAAATCCAATTTACATAAATTTTACCTTACAGAATGGCTCCTGGAACCAGATTTTGTTTTTTACACACATACAAGTTAGAGATCTTTTGCAAGGACCTTTGTAATATCTATAGGCCAGACAGTTTAACATTAGTGGTGGATGAGATTTTTAGAAACAATAATCAGGTTTTAAAAATAGGACTTGGAGAAATTGAGTTAATTAAGAAGAGCTAGCACTGATCGTAAAAGACAGATCATATTTGACTGATCAATTTTTTGTTGGTGAAGTAACAAAAGTTGAGAAAAGGAAGAAATTGAATGCTGTCTATATAGATTTTAAGAAAACAATTGACACAGTAACACAAAAAATTAAGATCCATGGAATAGAAGGGTCAATGTCAGCTTGGGGAAAAAAAATCAACTTGATATGAAATAGCTAGCAACTCATAGTAAATGATTGTTCTACAGAAGTGAAGGATGTTCCCAAATGTCAGTGCTGGAACACAACTTTTCTTGACATTGTAGGTGACCTAGATACTGGAACACAATGCAAAGTCCCACAATTTGTTAATTATACCAAAATCGGCCAACAGTGAAAATAATATCAACAGTCTGCTCAAGGGGATAGGCGAGCCAGTAAACACAACAGGCAGGCAAGAGACAGGTGAAATTTAATGCAGAGAAGTGCAAGGTGATGCACTTTGGAGAAGGGATGGGGAGAGCCAAGGCAGGGACTGACACAGTACTAAAGAACATGCCAGAACAAAGGGACCTGGATGTCCATGCATGGTGATTAGTGTGGTTAGCAAGAACTAAAAGAGTAGTGAGCACATCAGATGGGATTTGGGCTTCATAAGCAAGTATAATGACTACAAAAGAAAATAAGTTGAGATGAACTTTTATAAAGCTCTGCTTAGGCCCTAGGTAGAGTGCCCTGTTCTAGTCAGAACACTTTTGGAAGGACATTAAGGTTTATCAGAATAGTTCCAGAGCTCCATAACTTGCAGAATCATTGAGGCAGCAGCAGC
>JARFYF010000001.1:90170267-90185712 GCA_030265395.1 Rhina ancylostomus
TATATTTTGTCTTATCTATTTTAAATGGATAAAACTTGCTTTTTAAAGTAACCGCTTGCTCTAGATTCCCAACAAGAGAAAACATTCTCTCCACATCCCTGTCAAAACCCCTCAACATCTTAAATATTTCAAATCAAGTCCCCCTCACTGTCCTGAATTCCAGCGCATGCAAGCCAACCCATTCAGTTATTCTTCAAAGGTCAATTCTTCCATTCCAGTCAAGTAAACATTCTCTGAACTGCTTTCAATGAATTAACATAAAAAGACCAATACTGTCTACAGTTCTCCAGATGAGTCTCATTCATGCCCTATTTAACTGACGTATAACCTCCTTACTTTTCAAATCAATTCTCCCAGCAATAGCAGTCTCTTAGCATTCCTAATTACTTGCTATACCTACCTAATAGCATTTTTTTAATCAAGTACAAGAGCATCCAGATCCCTCTGTAACTTCTCACCATTTTGATAATATGCTTTTTAAAAAAATTTTTCTGCCCAAATGGAGAGTTTCATATCTTGCCAGATTTTTGTCATTCACTCACCTCTGCAAATCCCTTTGTGGCTTCTTTATGTCCTCCTCTCAGCTTACTTTCCTATCTTTGTGTCATCAGCAAATTTAGCAAATGTATCTTTGGTCCCTTTAGACAATTTATTTATCTAAACTGTAAAAAGTTGAGCCCTCTGCACTGATCCCTGAGGCATACTACTCATTACATCCTACCAACCAAAATAAAAGACATTGATTCTTGCTCTCATTTTCCTATTTGGCATCTAATCTTCTATGCCCATCACTTCCTATGCAAGGTTTTATTTGCTGTAATCATTTTTGATGTGACGCCTGACCAAATGCTTTTTGGAAATTTTAGTACATCCATCCATTACTCTTGAAGCACAGCTCCTGTTACTTCTTCAATAAATTTCCCTTTGACAAAATCACATTACCCTGAATCTTTTTGAAGTGTTGTGCTCTAACTTCTTTAATAATAGCTTAAAACATTTTCCCTTTGACAAATGTAGTTACTGGCATGAAGTTTCCTGGTTTTTTTCCTTCTCTCTTTGAATAAAGGATTTAGTTTTGGCATTTTTCAATCTCATGGAACCTTCCCCAAATCTAGGGAATTTTAGAAAATTAAAACTAACACCACCGTCTCCCACTGGCCAGAATACAGCATCTGTGATCGCTTGTATCTCGCTAGCCTCTTCTCGTAAGACTAGAGGCTGAAACCCATCAAGACCAGGAGATGTGTCAGCCCATTAGCTCCAACATCACTTCATGCCACTTCCATGGTAATTGCAGCTTCCCAAGTTCCTACCTCCTTTCCAATTCTCAAGTTACAGCTATTTCTGGGGTGTTACTCATATCTTCTATGTGAAGAATAATGTAAAATACCCATTTAAAATAGCTCTTTTAAATTAAATATTTTAAATTTTATTTACAGTGTGGTAACAGGCCCTTCCGGCCCAATAAGTCCACACCGCCCATTTTAAAACCCAAATTAACCTACCCGTACGTCTTTAGAATGCGGGAGGAAACCGGAGCACCCGAAGGAAACCCACGCAGACACGGGAGAATGTACAAACTCCTTACAGACAGCAACGGGAATCAAAACCCGATCACTGGCGCTGTAAATAGCGTTGCACTAACCGCTATGCTACTGTGCCACCTCCATTATGAATTTCATAGTCACTTTCTATGGAACAATCAGAAACTCTCACAATCTGCTTTTATCTTCTTGCAAACTTTTTCCTTCCTCATTAGTCTTGTAGTCATTCTTTGCTTTTATAAAAAAAAATTGGTCCAATCATCTGACCTACCTCCTGCCCTGACGCAAAATTCTTTGTATTTTGAAAGATTCCCTTCATTATCTGCTACTACACCTTGACACTGGCTAAATTGCCAATCTACCATATTTACCTCTGCTTTTATGCCCTCATAGTTGCCACCATTTAAGACTAAAATAATAGTCTTGGACACATAATCCTTTTCATCAAAATAAAAGTATGCTTCAATTGCACTATGTTCACTGCTATCCCAGGATCCATTCATGATGAGTTCACCAAGTTACACTATCTCATTGCACAATACTGGAACTGCTATAGCCTGCTCTCTGGTTGTCTCCAGAGCACACTATTCTAGGAGCCTATCTCTAAAACACTACGGACTCCTCATTTAGGCTGCTTTCATCCATTTGATTTTTCCAGTCTATGTTTATTAAAATCCCCAATGGTTATTACAGTACCTTTCTGATAAACTCCCATTATTTCTTCTGATATTCCATTTCCCTAAAGGTCATAATTTTTTTATATATTAACTGAACAGGATACTCCACTGAATGCCGCCAAGACGACTTTCTTTTGTCTGTTAACATTGTGTCAACTCTCAACAAATTCCAGCTGAAATAAAATTCTTCTGCCAAAGGTACCTGAATTGAAATTTGGTACAAAAACATAAACTGCTGGAAATACCCAGCAGGTCAGACAATACTTGTGGAGGGAAAAGCAAAGTTAAAAGTTCAGGTTGATGAACTTTTATTAGAATTGAAGTTTGACAGCGCAGGCCTTCAGCAGATGCACCAAGAGAAGGAAATACAGGAAATCAAGGGGGCATATGTAAAGTTTAATTCCTGGTTAGATTTGCAAGAAGTGTTAAATCACTGAAATCCAGAAGAGGAGAAACAAAAAAAACCCACTGCAAATGCTGGAAATCTGCTGGAAAGGCTCAGGAGATCAGGCAGCATCTGTGGAGAGATAAGCATAGTTACTGTTTTAGGCCAATTACACATCATCAGAACTAAAGAAAAAAAAGGAAGTGTTTCATGTTGCATAGAGGGGGCAGGATCATTGAGAATAAAGGGAATGTTTGTAATAGGGTAGAGACCAAGGTTGTCCAGGTGGCAAAATGCTTTTGGTACTGTCCAGTTTAAAGATGGGAGAGAGCACTTGGAGAGAGAAAATAAAAGGACATGCTGGAACTGCAAGATGCCGAACACAGCAGCCTCAGGGAATATGAAACAAAAGAGAATACTAGAAATAGCAACATCAGACAACACCTGTGGAAAAAGTGAACTAAATTTACAGGTGGATGACCTTACATTAGAAATGACTGGTTCTGACATGAACAGGAATGGATGGTTATCAAAACTGTTGAATTCAATGCTGAATCCCCAGATCTAAACACAAGGTGAGATGCTGTTTTTCAAGCTTGGGTTGGCTTTCTAAGAGGCCAAAGATAGGTCAGTGCAGGAGTGGGGTGAAGAATTAACCTGACAAGCGAATGGAAGCTCAAGGTCACTGCTGCGGTTTGAGTGGAGATATTTTACAAAGCAGCCACCCAATCTGCATTTGGTTTCTCTAGTCAAGAGCACCATCATTGTGAACACCAAATAGAGTCATAGAGTTATACAGTATGGAAACAGGCCCTTCAGCACAACTGGTCCATGCCAACCAAGGTGCCCCATCCAAGCTAGTCCCATTTACCAGCATTTGGCCCATACCCTCTAAACCATTTCCAATCCATGTACCTGTCCAACTGTCTTATAAAAGTTGCTGCTGTACCTACCTCAACGACTTCCTCTGGCAGCTCATTCCACATAGATACCACCCTTTGTCTAAATCAAATGTTGCCTCTCAAGTTTATATTAAATCTTTCCCCTCTCACCTTAAACCTATGTCCTCCAGTTCTTGATTCTCCATCCCTGGGAAAAAGACCATGGGCATTCACCCTATCTATGTCTCTCATGATTTTATACACCTCTATAAGATCATAAAATACAATACACTGGATTGGAAGAAGTGCAAGTGAATAGCTGTCTCACTTTATGGAATCACGCAAGTCCCTAGATGATGCAAAGTTAAAGGAGGCAGGTATTGCATCTCCTGCAGCTGCATGGGAAAGTGTTCAAACAGCCAAATGTGTGTGGTGGTGGAGGAGGTTAAGGAAGGAACAAGTGCATTCTGAACATCCTGAGCTTTAATTGGTTTAAGTTTATGAACTGACCAGGCCTTTGCATCAAGGGCAAACAATTGCAAAATTCAATTCAGTTAACAACACAAGAAACTGAACCAGAAGTGAGTCACAAGGTCCCTCAAGCTTTATCTGCCAGTTACTAAAATTATCCTGATCCTCCATCTCATTCATAATCACATTTAATCTTCACATTTTTCAATTTTCTTACAAATCCATTAATCAATCATAACATTGAGAACACTTAGCCAACAAACATCCACAGTCCTTTTGGGTAGAGAATTGAAAGATTCACAATCTGATCAAAATAATTTCCCTTAAGTCAGCTATAAAAGGCTGACCCTGCATCTAAGATTATGCCTCCAGTTTAGACTCGCCAGTCAGGGTCAACAGTCTCTCAGCAGCTACTCTATTGATGCTTCTTGGAATCTCAAACATTTAATGAAAATAACCTCTAATTCTTTTGATGTGAAAGAATTCTATCCAGTGAAGGTAACCATTTCATGACAGTAATCAATCAGAAATCCAAGCTGCTGTAGAGCTAAGGGACCTTGAAGTACAAGTACATGGTTCACTGAAAGTAGAGTTACAGGTCGACCGGGTGGTGAAGGCCACTTTTGGCATGCTGGGCTTCATAAGTAAGAGCATTGAGTATAAGTTAGGAGGTCACGATGCAGTTGTACAGGATGCAGGCGAGGCTGCACTTGGAGAATTGTGTTCAGTTTTAGTTGCCCTGCTATAGCAAAGATGTTATTAAACTGCAAAGGCTGCAAAAAAGACTGACAACAATGTTGCCAGGACTTGAAGCACTTAGTTCTTAGGATAGGTTGGACGGGCTAGGACTTTATTCCTTAGAGCATAGGAGACTGAGAAATGATTTTATAGAGGTATATAAAATCATGAGGGGCATAGATAGGGTGAATGCACTCAGTATTTTTCCAGAGTTGGGGTATCGAGAACTAGAGGGCATAGGTTCAAGGTGAGAGGGGTAAGATTTTCTGAGGGGAAACTTTTTCTCCCCTCACACAAAGCGTGATATCTATGTGGAATGAGCTGTCAGAGGAAGTGGTTGAGGCTGGTACAATAACAACTTTTAAAAGACACTGGATAGATTATGGATGGAAAGCTTTAGAAGGTTATGGGGTGCTCCGGTTTCCTCCCACATTCCAAATACGTACGGGTAGGTTAATTTGGGGTTTAAAATGGGTGGCGCGGACTCATTGGGCCGGAAGGGCCTGTTACCACGCTGTAAAAAAGTTAAGGGGAAAATGCTGGCAAATAGGACTAGCTTGGATAGGGCATCTTGGTCAGCATGAACCAGTTGGGCTGAAGGACCTGTTTCCATGCCCTATAACTCTACATCTTTCATTAGGCATAAAAAAACAAAACAACGCAAGTGTTTTCTTTGTGTGGTATCAGTGAAGTCCTGTACTATTGCATCAAGACTTCTATAATCTTTTCTCCAAGCCTCTTACATTAAAGAACAATATTCAAATTTGTCTTTCCAATTGCTAACTCTACCTGCAAATTAATTTATCTCAATTAGATGACAGAAAATTTGGATTCTGCAAACTGCAGTAGGGGATAAAAGCAACATCAGCAGCCAAGGGCCATACACCTTTGTCACCACCAAGTTCCCCAGAATTTTCAATCTTTTTACACAAGAAAATGACATAGTCAAAAACAAAGCGAAAGCAAATAAATGACAACTGTACATAGTTATAGGTATCCACAGTATTTTCCTCAATATACGCCTGAAAAATTCGATCATGTACTAACCCTAGGGGATTTGTTATTACATGAGATTACTGCGACCTCTACCTTAAGAGAGATATATACAGGGAATTTGTTATTATACACAAACATTAATATTTCTTAAGTCCTGAAAAAAGAATGTAACTTAATAAGAAATTTGTAATTCATTACTTTATATCAAAATCTCCTTTCAGTCCTTTAAGGAAAGCCACTCATTCTAACTCATTGAATCATCATTTGAAAATTAAAGAATATTTCAAAGCATTCCCGATTCTGGACAGAATCTGGGATATTTTTGTTTTTGTGGAATCTGGCTATGGCTGGCAACATAAACATTTATTATTTATCCCTAAGTGTCCATGAACTGACCATGAGTAGATTACTAGCAACCAGCAATCTGCTGGAAGAACTCAGCAGGTTGAGCAACATCTGTGGGAGGAAAAGAATTGCTGACGTTTTGGGCTCAAACCTGCATCAGTTCCATTGATTCCTTAGCAATAGTAGCAATTTGAAGTCATGAATCTTCAGAACATGATTATTTTCCTCCATCTTACATTATTTAGAGAAATGGGTAAGTAACCCATGGATGATTATGTCACATTCTTTCATAGCTCTCTTGAAGCTGTATGTACATTTTGATTAGAAATCTTCTAACTTAGTTCATTATCTGAGATTTAGCGAAGAGGGGGAAAAAAACTAATGAATCAGATGGTTTTTAAGACAATCTGTGGGTTTCATGATTACTCCGACTTTTTAAAAAAATTTCATATTAATCTGTGGTTTGAATTTAAATTCCAAATATTAGGCAACTTTATGATAGTACTAAAATGAACAGTAATAGGAGCCAGAATTATTGAACAAAATGTAGTGGCCACAAAATTCCGTTCAGGAGAACTTTTTCAACTACTAATTAGCAAGTTCAAAAGGGAAGTGGGGGGGGGGGGGAGGTTCAGTTTAGTGCTCACTTTTGACGAGTGAAGCTGAACAGATGGAAGGAACATCAGTGGGAGAATAATTTTAATGGCAGTGTTCATAATTCAGTTACACTTACCATGGCTATGGATATGCTTCAAAGAATAACAAGAGTCCAAAGTCCTCAACTGGCAAAGTAGTGAATACTGATGTAATAATTAAGTATCTCTGTTATTTGTTCCAGATCCATACCCACTTTCTCACTGTTGCACTTGATAGGTCCTATTCTTTCATGTCTTATCCTCTTGCTCTTCACATACTCTTGGAATTTTCCTTAATCCCACCAGCCAAGGCCTTCTCATGTCCCCTTCTGGCTCTCCTAATTTCCTTCTTAAGCTCCCTTCTGTTAGCCTTAACTCTTCCAGATCTCTAACATTACCTACCTCTCTGAACCTTTTGTAAGCTTTCCTTTTGACTAGATTTATTATAGCCTTTGTACACCATGGTTCCTGTATCCTATCGTAACTTCCCTGTCTCATTGGAACATGCCTCTGCAGAACTCAACACAAACATCGCCTGAATATTTGCCACATTTCTTCTGTACTTTTCCCTGAGAACCTCTGTTCTCAATTTATGCTTCCAATTTCCTGCCTGAGAGCCTCATAATTCCATTTACGCCAACTTAGTTTAATTTAACAAAATGTTTAAATCTACAGGTACCATTAAGCTTTCTATTCAGTTCATGAATATTTAGAAATGAAAATTCATTTTAACAAGTACAGAATATAACAGCTCCATTAGCAACGTGCAAGACAGTGATCTAATGAGAGCTCAAAAAGTAATTATAAATATTAATTGTGCAGAACCACCTGAACACAATTAAATACAATGACATACACCTGAAACATTAACTATTTTCCTCTTCAAGGATGCTGCCTGACCTGCTGAGCTTTTCTGTTTGCATTTCAGACTTCCAGCATCTGCAATATTTACATTTTTTAAATTATTCTCTGATATTTATTATCCTTAATTTTTATGAATATAATTTTCTAACTTGAACTCTCGACAATTTCATTTTCAGTGTGAACAAAAATATGTCAAATCAGCGACCTTTCTCGGTACTTGCAGGGTTAATGTGTAAATATAACTTAAAAGCAGCACACTGATTCCTAGTATATCTGACAGTTCGTTTTTATCATTCATGGTGAACTGCACATTGCTAACAGTCTGCATAACCCAACAATGCTCACAGCTGCTTTCCCTCAATTGTCAACAACAAAAAAAATAGTTGGCAGTAACAAAAATCAAAGCCAAAGGGCAGGAACATAAATGCTCCATTTATAAATAATTAGGCATTGCGTGCAAAGCTTTTGTTTTTAAAAGTAGCGACACACCCATACAGTGTCACCTCCTGGCTGCCAGTACCAAAAGCAATCATCTTCATCAGCAACATTTTTGTTCTATAAAAGATACAATTTACAGTCTCCCTCAATTCAAGTACAGGGAACAATTTAAGTGAAACCATGGCAGGCTTTCTCTAATGCCAGTGAGCCTCTGGAGGATCAGAACATATTAATTACCAATCTTCATTTAGTTACCAATCCAAACAGTGCTGGAAAATAGTTTACTCGGACTAGGCAATCTCACAATTTTCAAAACTTAATTTGAAAATTTTGTCTTTCATTTTGTCAACTAATCAGTTGGCCTTTATAAACAAGAATAGGGTATATTTCTAATTGGAGGAAAAAGTCTATTAGCATAGCAGCTTTCGTCTCAGCTGTGCTGTCCTCCAGTTGATCAGCTGTTTCTTAGCAGCCAATCCACAGGAATAACTAGTTGGACAAAGACACAATGCCCATGGAAATGCAACTTGAACAAAATAAGAAGAGTCAAGAAAAAAACAGGAGGAACAAAAAGATTGTGGGGTGTGTGGGAAGGATGAAATGCATGCAAGCAAGGTAAGACAAGTCCACCAACAATATTTATTGGAACCAAAAATTCAGAACTGAAGATTTATGGAAATGTCATACTCATCATAGAGTCATAGAAATAAACAGCATGGAAAAAGGCCCTACAGCCCAACTCGTCTGTGCCAATTGAGGTACCTTTCTGAGCTAGTCATTTGGCCCACATCCCTCTAAACCATTCCTACTGATGAACCCGTCCAAATGTCTTTTGAATATTGTAATTGTACCCGCCTCTACCACCTCCTCTGGCAGCTTCTTCCATATTCCCACCACTGTGTGGAAAAACTTGCCCCTCAGAACCCATTTAAATCCTTCCCCTATCATCTTAAACCTATGCCCTCTGGTTTTAGACTACCCTACCCTGGGAAAAAGACTGACTATCCACCTTATCTATGCCCCCCTTGAGTTTATAAACTTCCTTAAGGCCACTCTAGTAGCCTTCACTCCAGGTAAAACAGTCCCAACTTATCCAATCTCTCCTCATAAATCAAGTCCTCCCATCCCAGCAACAGTCTTGTAAATCTTTTCTGCATCCTACCGAGCTTCATTACATCCTTCGTGAAGCATGGCAGCCAGAACTGCAGACAATATTCCAAGTGCAGTCTCACCCTCTAACATCCTACACAACCCTAACATGACATCCCAACTCTTATACTTGATGCCCTATCCAATGATAGGGTACTAAATGTCTCCTTCACCACTTCCTCTACCCGTGTCACCATTTCCAGGGACCTATGTACTTATACCCAGGGCCCTGACATTTACTGTTCAACTTACCAAAATGTTCACATTTGTCCGAGTTAAATTCCATCTGCCATTCCTTTGCCCACTATCCCAGGTATTCTAGATCCTGTTGTAACCTTATCATACCACCAATTTTGGTATCATCTACAAACCTGCTAATCATGACAACTACATTCTCATCCAACTCCTTTCACCAACCTAGTTTTGTATCCAATTGGCTAGCTCACCCTGGATCCTACATGACCTCACCTTCTGGACCAGCCTACCGTGCGGAACCTTGTTAAAAGCCTTGATAAAGTCCATATAGACAACCCCTACCTGCCTGCCTTCATCAATGCTCTCGTTCACTTCTTCAATAAGCTCAATTAAATTTGAGACATGATTTCCCAAGCACAAAGCCATGCTAACTATCCCTAATCAGTCCTTGCCTTTCCAAATACAAATAAATCCTGTCTCTCAGAATCCCTTCCAATAACTTACCTACCAATGATGTGAGGCTCACTGGCCTATAGTTCCCTGACTTGTCCTTGAAGTCCTTCTTAAATAAAGTCATAACATTAGCCACCTTCCTGTCTTTTGGTACCTCACCTGTGGTGAAAGAAGATTTGAAAATTTCTGCCAGGGACCCAGAATCAGAATCAGGTTTATTATCACTGACTTGTATGTCATGACCCAGTAATTTCTTCCCTTGTTTCTCACAGCATCCCAATGCAACAGTTGGTCAGGCCCTGGGAATTTATCCACCTTTATGCCTCTCAAGACCAGCAATACCTCCTCTTTCTTAATAGTGATGTATCTTGATTCATAGAAAGTTATTTCATCAACTCACGACGTGGGAATATCATGACCCCAGGCAACTTCCAGTTCAACAGCAACGAAACACATAAAAGTCAAGTCACTATTCTACAATGCAAAATCAGTCTGAAAGCAGATAAAAGTACATTTTTAAGGCCTATATTCCTAATTGCCTATTCCTAAAAGCCTATTCCTAATTGCCATTATGAAGGTAACGAGCTGCAGTCCTTCTGGCAAAGGTACTCCCTCAGTGCTATTGGGTAGAAACTTCCAGGATTTAAACTTAGTGATGATGAAGGAACAGCGATATAATTCCAAGTCAGGATGATGCACGACTTGGGAAAGCAACCTACATCTGGTGGTGATCCCTATTGCCTGCTGTCTTTGTCCATCTTAATGGTAAAATACATGGATTTGGAACATGCTGCTAGATATCCAAGATAAATAACAGCACATACTGTAGTCTACATACAGGCCTACATTCTGCTGCAATGGTGAAGGAATATTACCCTCTGAGCAACCTAGAAGCTTAAGTCTTTCGCCTTTGCCATTAGTTTTAAAGGTCTTGTAAAACTGGTTGAATCTTCTTCCCCCAAACAGCAAATTCATTATAAATTCCACTTATTTTAAGCATTGCACACACATAGTGGCTACAGCCTTTGCCTAATAACAAACCGTGAGCTCTATTTGCGAACTGTTCAGAGATATTCCAATAAGCATGCGTTTTTCTAACAGATGCACAGCAAATTATCTTCTTGCACTAATCCATTTGGACTGAATAAGAATGGATCAAATTTCACTATTTTTGCAATCCTACACATCAGACATCTCTAGTTATAACAATTAGAAAATCATCAAATTCAGATACTGTATATAGATAGCTCCCTTTAGTGGACTAAGAAGGTATGCCTAAGTAAATAAGACTTGGCTCATCACTCTCCTTACACCTTGATGACTGTAGAGGCCCAAGGGCATTTCTACACATTCTCATACCCATCAAGTATATCATCTCCACCACTGTTTCCCTTCTCCCTCAACAAAACACAAGGCAACTGTACCAGCTAAAACACAGATGATTTTCTGTCACATCAAGGCACACAACGCAAGTTCTTTTTAAATGTCTCAGTTTACATTGGTATTCACCTGTTATTTTCAGCCAAGCAGAGCAACAAAGAGACAGCCACCAATAATAGGCCGAAGCCATAGTCGGAACAATGTGAAACATGCGGTTTGGTTGTACACCAGCTGAAACTTAATGATGCTGTGCTGATGGGAGTGGTCGGGCATTGGGAGGAATTGTGAGCAAAGCTTGAACATAAAACTTAAAATTTAAAGGCACTGGAAGTCAACAGATGTGCAGAGATAATGGGTGAACAGGCAAACACCCTGAAAAGAACAAATTTTGCCACTAAATTTTTAGCTTAATTCTAATAATGTATGTGACAATGTTCAACATTGTCTTGGCTAGTAAAACCTTCCATTAAACTTTGAACAAAATAGCTTCTTCATCCTTGGTCAATACTGCACATTGCTTTCATCTAAGATTTCCATCAGAAACTTAAGGACAGAAAGTAAATCTAATACCAAGTTTAAGAACCAAGTAAGCAAAGATAATTTTTTTTGACTTTTTAGCCAAATATATTCAACACCAATAGCAAGATGCAGACTATGTAAAGAAAATTTATACTCAACATTATTATGAAATCTCAACATTCAAATGAATCTAAAGTTGTTCTTTATATTCATGTATTTTCTGGATGTGTGCATCATTGGCAGAACCACTATTTAAAGCCTATTCCTAATTGCCATTATGGAGGTGATGAGCTGTAGTCCTTCTGGCAAAGGTACTCCCTCAGTGCTATTGGGTAGAAGCTTCCCAGATTTAGATTTAGTGATGATGAAGGAACAGTGATGCAATTCCAAGTCAGGATGATGCACAATTCAGGAAGGCAACCTGTACCTGGTGGTGATCCCTATGCCTGCTATCCTTGTTCATCTTGCTGGTAAAATACATGGATTTGGAACACGCTGCTAGATATCCAAGATAAGTAACAGCACATACTGCAGCTATTGTACCCCAGTGCTGGAGGTAATGAATATTTAGTTGATATGAGTGGTGCCAATCAAGCAGGCTGCTCTGTCCTGGATGGCCAAACACTACCTCCAACCCTCCCAACCTTAGAATATTGATAGTGCTGGTGAAGGGTGGGTTAGCTTGGCAAAGGTAATGCATTGAATGCCACAGTCAGTAGCCAGGTTCTCCTTTGATGATGATGGTCATTATTTGGCAGTTATCAGCCCATTGCCATGTCCTGGAGCCAGGATGACTGACATCCAGTCATAACCATCCTCTTCGATACAAGGTGCGACACCAACCTCTGATGGCTGTTTCCTCCAGTTTTATCAGGGCTCATTAAGGCAGCATTTGAGGGTGGCATCAATGTTAAGGACATTCATTCTTAGTTCATCTCTGGAAATAAGTTCTTTGATCCATGTTTGGACCAAGGCTGTGAGAAGGACAAGTCAAGGTGATCCTGACAAAACCCAAATTGGTAGCAGTGAGCAAGTTAGAGTAATTACTACTGACCTAATACCCCTGCTTTGTCCTTGAAAATTCAATCAGTTCACTTATTGGCAGTGTTACCAGATTAATCCTGGCACAAGGAAGTCCCCATCCAAAAAATATCTGTGCCCTTGCTACTCTCCATCCTAATGCTGTTCAACATGGAGGAGTACTGTTTTATTAAGTTAGGGTGAATGGCAGCTGGAAATCAGAAGACATCCTTCCATACGTCCAACCTGATACCATGAGACTTCACGAGTTCTGGAGTCAATACTGAGGTCTTTCAAGGTTTCTCCCTCTCATATACTCCTGTACTACCACTTCTAGTAAGTCCATTCTGCTGGTGTGACAGGATGTACCAGGGGTTGTGATGGAGGATTCTGCCATTGTGTCACTCACAGAATCAGACAGCATGTCAAATTTTGACACTGTCATAAATGTCAATTGTCACAAATATCACAGTGTCAATTGGTAGACTAACTGGTGGAACAGCTCTCCTAATTTAGATACTAGTCCTCACATGTTCCCAAGGAGAACTTGGTGATGTCAACTGGGGTGGGAGTGATTTTGCCATGTTAATTTTTCTGCCCATGTCAAAGAAAAGTGGTCTGTCCAGTGTTATCTTTTACATTTTTTAACATAGTAGTTGCAACATAACTGAATGGCTCAGAGGAAAAAAAATCAAGACATATTTCTCAGTGATGCTTTTATGTAAAAGGGCAAGGTTCCATAGGCTGTAACCTCCTCTACCCAATGGAAAAAATATGGCTGAAGTAGACTACTGAATGGGGGAGAATCAGCTGAATTGAAAACAATCCCTAATTAATAGACTTTTTCTTTTCTCCTAACAGGTTGCTTGATTGTAAAATTGATGAATCATTTTATTTTTCTGATTCTGAATCAGTAAGGCTATTTATAATCGATAACGTGGCTCCACTTGAGATTGGCAAAGTCAGCACCAAAGATTCAGCCTGTGACTTTTCAGCTAACTTGCTGAGTCATGAGGGCAACTTTGTGTAACTTATTTTTAGAAAATTTATTTTCCACTAGTGACCAAGGAGAAAAAAGTGTTTCCCATGATGTGGTACATGAATCAGAGTATTCGATTAGTCTATTTCAATTCTGGAACAAAAACAGTGTAAATTAGCTTGGGTGTCTCTTGGTCAGAGAGACCGTAAAAAAATTTTTCCTGATCCAGTTACTCTCTGAAGGAAAATGAACATGTAGACAGACAGGTGAGAACAAAGTCTGCCCTTGACATAACCCAAGTTACTTGTGTATAGCTGAGGGATACAAGAGAAAAGTTAAGAAAGAGAATTACCATTATTTTTACTCTTGCAATTGGAAACAAGATTCTAAACATTGCTACATAAAACCATTTTTGTAAATATGTTGGAATGTAACTGGCAAACTAGTTCTGTGATGGCACTATCTAGGATACCAGGGTAATAAGATATCTTTATTAGTCACATGTACATCAAAACATACAGTGAAGTACATCTTTTGCGTGCCTGGATTAACAACATAGAGATGCAAGTTCAAATCTCACCACAGCAGTATGAAATTCAAGTTGTTGTAAAAGCCTATTTAATTCATTAATGTTCCTCTGCATGAAATCTGCAATCCTTTCACAGTCTGGTCTAAAGGTGATTCCTGTTCCAAAGCATCATAGTTGGCTCTGAAATGGCGTAACCCTGATCAGACAGGCCACAACAACAGAAAACTGAAGGGAAGAAAATAAAATGTAATTTGACGAAATTCTACAATAACAGTTTGAGCTTGACCTGTGATTATCTGCAAGCTGTTGGAAAACCAAAATGGTGTCCACCAGCAAGAGTTACAGTGGTGGGGGGGGGGTGGTGGGAGGCCAGTGGTAGGTTACTCAAATTATTGCAAAGGAACACTCTACGATAGTACATCAATTCCTTTCAATTAAATTACAACAAAACAAAGTAATTCTATTATAAATATTCCATAGAAACAATGCTTGTTAAAATATTGGGAATACACAGTCAATCGAGCAGTATCTGTAAAGAGAGACACAGAATTAATATTTCAGGTCCATAACCTTTCATTGCATGTTATTTGCTTTCAGGAGCTGGACGCCTGCTTCCAGAAAATAGACTTGTCTGGAAAGAACATGTGCACTCCAGGCTTTGACTCAATTTTTTTGAAATATCCTTCTCTACAAGGCTGTAGTTCAGAAATCTTTGGTGAACATTTCTGTCCATTTATTAATGAGGAGTTACATTTAGAGGAATGATGCCCAATGACCTGTTCTAAACTTCTGGAACAAAATCTAACTAATGCTTACTATTTCAAACTCAGCAAAGGAACTTGAAAGCTCATTCTAGCCTCAGCTATTGGATTTTGTTTTCTCATCTAAGCAGATGCTAGATAACTGATGACTTGGTCTCTTGTCACTCTATTCCAATATTTCTTTATTGTTCCTAGCTCTGGAAAGTCCACCAATATTGCTTCTGAATTATTTAGACTTTTTTCCCCACCAAATATCATAATGATTTTGCCATGAAAGTTGTTTAAATATATTTGCAAATGGGTATGCTTTTCTTCCCTTTAATTACACAGAATCAAATGGTTCGAACTTTGTAGAATAAGATTTTTAAAGCACAAGAAGTATCATCTTCCACCAATATATTCCTTCTTTATGTTACTGCAACTAGCATCATTTTTGCTTAAACACAGAACTTTAGGTCACATGATGAAAAGCAGCACAGTAAAATC
>JARFYF010000001.1:90244248-90263311 GCA_030265395.1 Rhina ancylostomus
CGCAAGGAGTGAACTCTGGAGTCGCGAAGAGAGCAGTCCCTGCAAAAGGCAGAAAGGATTGGGGAGGGGAAGATGTGCTTGGTAGTGGGGTCCTGTTTTATTTTGATGTTTGATGAACAAGACAGGTGGTTTGTGAATCTTTTGAAGAATGTTTTCTTAATTCAAGATGTGTTATTAACACAATCTTTCATTATTGAACCATTTATTCCTAAATGTAAGGATTGATTCTATTTTTCATGAAAATGATCAGAAGATTGCAAGAAAAATCTGAAAATATTTAAGGCTTATTTTTTACTTTGTGTTGCAGTAACACTGCAAAGACTGTTCCTGCACTTTAGCATGCACATTGAGTAAGGTAGTCCTAAGACAAAGTTTTGATGTTGCTAAACATGCTGCCATGATAGCATTACCATGATGAAGTATCTGAGGCCGGAAGAGTTTGCAAACTAAGCAATTGCAGCAGATGTGCTGCAAATGTGACTGATAGCATCAGCAACTTAACAACGAACTTGCTTACTAAGTGGGCTGATTTATTCACAGAAAACCTTGTCATTATTTTTTTCCTCTTTCCTCAGTCCTCTGTGACATTCAGACTACATTTTTTGTTCCATTTCAAGTTCAACAAAGGAGACCTGATATTTCGACTCTTTGGCTGAGATTTAGTGTTGTTTTAGATTATGCTGAATCCACTGAAATTGAAGACTGGACTCTTTTACAGATGACATTGACTTAAAACTGAAATTGTACTTTTGGTGGACGGGGACTTTTGCAGCATTAAAAATTGACATTTGGGCTTACTTGGGTTAGATTGAGTCATGGTGCAGAATGTGTTCATTATTGTACATTTCACAAATTGTAACTTAAATGCGTGCCAGAGCAACTAGTTTGTCCTCCGTTTTTTTCAGGAGCGTACCTCTTGTGTCACACTATGATAGACTTTGGCCGCTCTCAGCCAGCAAATGTAAACTGCCTGGGTCACCATTCAGACAAAGTTTAGATGGCTTGTTTAGTAGGCTCACCCCTGGCTATGAAATCCAGCAGTAATCTTCTACGTTTTACAGTAGAGAACAAGCTGTTTGATCAATGGTAGACATAGAGTTTGAAAGTGCATTATTTTGACTGTTTAGGAGTCACAGAAAATACAGTGTTGCTTTGGGATGCAGTAAGGCTAGGCGAGTTGAAGGATAGGAGCTGGAAGGGAGAGGCAGATCGTGTGAGGATTTTGGGAGAGTTAAGTTGTATGTTTTCCTTTTACTAACATTGTCAGATTGGCTCAGTTTATAATACTTTTGTCTCCTGAGTTTCAAGTGAACGGATTCAAATCCCATGCATCAAGAACTTGAAACCTGTCTTGAGGGTGGCAGTACAAATGGGAGAACTGCATTCTCAGAGGTGATGACATTGAATAATATGTTAAACAGAGACACTATCTCTGGAAGTTCACGTGGAAACTAATAATCCTATGGGGCTTTTCAAAGATGAGTTTTCCTTTGTCAGTAGCCAACATTATCAAATAACAAGCAATTGTAACTGGCCTCATTTTTCCAAGTTGTTCACTCATTCCATTAAAATATGTAGGAAAAATACCAAATAAACCTGATAAAGAAAGTCTTCATGGATGGTCAAAGTTCAATTTGTCCTCCTTTACTTCCCTGATAGAAGTGGCCCAAACATTGGTTCTACAAACAAGCTATTACACAATTGTAAACATGCAGTTTTAAAGTTTGTACCAGGCTCATCAAATTGTGACAATGATTGTGTTTCTCTATTTTGAACAATCCTATTGGCAATTTTTGCATGTGACATCAGTCACTTAAAGGCCTTTCAGATCTGGAAAAGATGAAGGAATTGGGTTTGATTCCACAGTGGTGAGTTACCTCCTGCCCCACATCCGTCTGATTATGCTCCCTACATGCCATGGCCATCATCAGCACTATTTTCTGTGTGACCTGTGTATGTTTTGCCTTGGTCTGCATCACTGCTGTTTATATCCATCTCAAGGTGATCCTACAAACTCTGGTCTCCTGACCTAATTGCATTCAGATGACCCTATTAAATTGGTGCATCACTGAATTTTGCCCTGCCACCCCCATCGAGCAATGACCCCATTTTCTCTAGCTGAACTCTATGTAATTCCCTTTGCCCTGCTCTTATTTAGACCGCTGTCTGTTTTCTCTCATGCTGTGGCCATGATTTTAGCTACTGCCCATTAAGTGGAGGAACATTTGACTTAGGGTCAGTAGTGTTGGTGGCTTTTGGTCACTCCATTTACACTCAGTCATGCTTCCCGTACCATGCCCTCTCGTCCCACTTACTGATCAAGCTGCAACCCTCACTTGATTTAAAGACGTCTTTCAGCACTTGCTAGTAATCAATATCTTTCAGCCTGAACTTCAGTTACTTATATATCCACATCTAATCCAACACTTCTGGATGACTTCCCCCACAGCTAATCCAGAATCTCTACGTAGCCATCTATACTTTGGTTCATGTCATCCCACATTATCTAAGACATGGAGCCATGTATCACTAAACACTTGTGAAAATACACTGAGATTCATACAAAAATGACTGAAGAAGATGAAAGATTAAACCAGTAGGAAAAGAGGGGAGTTGGAATGAGTTGGTCACAAATAATTAGGTAGTGAGAATAAGTAGCGATGGTGAGACAGACATTTACAGGAAGCTATTTTTAGCAGTAATCTGTGTCATGAACCATTTAATTTGCAGCAATTGTACTATTTTGTGTACCTAGTGGATTTCTCACTTGAAGAGGTGAGATAAAGGTTTTTTGTGAGGATGTGGCTGTGATAGGGTGGTGATTGGAAGCAGCACAGTAATTAATGCATTTGTGTTATGTTTTGATGCCTAGATAGAGCTAGTGAAATACAATTGGAACATTTGCTGGTAGTTGCATCAATTTGATCTATTTGGTGCATTTATCATCATAAAATGCCACCCCAAGTATTTCACAGGTGTATAATCAAATAATATTTGACACAGAACCACATGAAATGCTATCCCATGTTACATTTAATAGTGTTCCTTAAAAGAGGCAAGAAAAATGACTTTAGAGAAGAGTTTCTAGAACCTGGAGCAGAGGCAGCTGAAGGCATGTTTGCCAGTGCTGGAATGATTAAAACTGGGAAGGCAGAATTGGTGCAGAGCAGAGATCTTGGGCCAAGGGATAAAATAAGAGTTATGGAAAGGGAATCCTGTGCTGTATTTTTGTTTTAAGGCGAGCTTGAGAAATTTAAAACTAGGAGATAATGTTGGACAGTTAACATGTAGGTGATAGTATTAGAGGATTTGTTGTGATGTGGTGTACATGATCTGTGTAAGCTTGAACTTGCAGAGAATGCAAAATGGGGAAGTCCATCCAGATCATTGAAGAGTGGAGTCTAGAAGCATGAGTAAGGATTTCAGCAGCAAGTGAGCTGAGATGTGCCAAAGACAGGCGATGTTGATGAGGTAACAATGGATGGTCTTATGGATGATATGCGATAGGAGATAAATAGGACACCAAGATTACATGACACTGCTTAAGAGGAGACCTGTCAAAGAACAGAAGTATCAGCATAGACCAGTTTGGTTCTGACCAGATTCTGGGCTGTAAATTCCATTCAAGTCTAGTGATTATATGGTTGCCACCCTGCTTTTGTGGAAGCCTGATTATATGCAATTAGGATAATTTTTAGTGACAACTCAGTCATGGCTGGAGAGCCATTCTGAAGCACCACCAAGGCCACTTGTATTGAATTGAAATGAATTGGTTTATTATTGTCACTTGTACTGAGCTCCAGTGAAAAACTTGTCTTGCATACTGTTCATATAGATCAATTCATTACACAGTGCACTGAGGTCATACAACAAAGACAATAAGGTGCAAGGTTATAATGAGGTAGATTTTGAGGTCAAGAGTCCATCTTATTGAACTATGGAACCATTCAGTAGTCTTATAACAGCAGGATAGAAGCTGTCCTGGAGCCTGGTGGTATGTGCTTTCAGGCTTTTGTATCTTCTGCCCGAGGGGAGAGGGGAGGAGAGAGAATGTCCAGGGTGGTTGGGGTCTTTGATTGTTCTGGCTGCTTTACTGAGGCAGCAAGAAGTAAGTCCACAGAGGGGAGGCTGGTTTCTATGATGTGCTGAGCTGTGTCCATAACTCTCTACAGTTTATTGCGGTCATAGGCAGAGCATTTGCCATACCAAGTTGTAATGCATCCAGTTAGATGCTTTCTATGGTGCATCAATAAAAGTTGGTGAATGTCAAAGGGAACATACCAAATTTCTTTAGGCTCCTATGGAAGTAGAGGTGCTGGTGAGCTTTCTTGGCTATGGCGTCCATGTGGTTGGACTACAACAGGCAATTGGTGATGTTCATTCTTAGGAATTTGAAGCTCTCAACACTCTTGACCTCAGCACCATTGATGAAGACAGGTGAATGTGCACTGCCCACCTTCCTGAAGTCAATGACCAGCTCTTTTGCTGTTGAGGAAAAGGTTGTTGTCATGACACCATGTCACTGAGCTCTCTATCTCTTTGCTATATTCTGTCTCATCATTATTTGACATACAGCCCACTACGGTGGTATCATCTGCAGACTTGTAGAAGGAGTTAGAGCAGAATCTGGCCATGCAGTCATGTATGTATAGGGAGTAGAGTAGAGAGAGGGCTGAGGACAAAGCCTTGTGGGGCACTAGTGTTGAGAGTAATTGTGCTGGAGGTGTTGCTGTCTATCCTTACAGAGTGCAGTGTGTTGGTCAGGAAGTTAAGGATCCAGTTGCAAAGGGCGGTGTTATCCATTTGTTAATTTACAACCACTTGCATGCTGCTGAAAATCAGTTGCTTCTAGTGGAATATGTTTTCTAATTAATTTCTGCTTCACCTGCTCCCAAGAAGGCTTATTGGGCCCAAACTTGTCGGTATGGACTGAAAGTGTTTTTTTTATTTCTACCGCCATTGGCCAACAGATAGATAATGTCAAAATGGGATAAAATATGTTGATTTTTGGAATCAGATAGAAAATTGTTTGGCAGGTGGCAAGCTGATCCCAAATCCCAGTTGTATCCTGCCCAGCTACCCTCAGCAACCACTTAAATAGCTAAGGTTGTGTTAAGTCCTATAATTGAGTGATGGCTGGTCCATTGTCAAAAAAGCTGATTCTTTTCATACGTCATATCAAAGGAATTTGTTCACCGGTTTAGGGAGATATTGTACTTGCATGTCATACCATGGAATTGTTGTACAGACTACTATCTAATTCATCATCAGATTAATGGAAGAGCCCAGGACACTGCCTTCCTACCATGATAATGTGTGACTGCAAGTTGTTGTCCAGTCAACCTCCATGTATTCCATCATGTATACTGGCTGAAAACTGTATCATGTATTTCTGCTCCAAAATCACCAGCAACCTGTCACTTGATGTTGAAACCAACACTCATGGCAAAAGCTGCAGTTGTGTCCAAGCTGGGCAAAAGAGTGTGGGCCAGTAGTAATCGGATGAACACCAAATCACAAGTCTACCAGGCTGGTTGGTGTTCATGCTGCTCTCTCTCTGCAGGAGTGAGACTGGGATTACATATGCAGGGCAGGAGAAAAGGTGCAACAGTTTGCACCTTTGTTGCATCAGACACATCCTGGGAATCTCTTCAGAGAACAAGATCATAACTTTGAGCTCCTGCAGTTTGCTGCTTCTATCAACGCAAGTTCAATACTGGGCCAATAATGTTTGCAGTGGATTGGCCATGCTTATTGGTTAGATGTTCCCAGGGATGTAGGCCACTGGATTATGACCTGCCAGACATCATGCCTAGATAGCAAGGACAACTTCTAAGTGAAATGTGAAGAAGAGGCGTCTCAACACAAAGCTGGGAAACAGCTGGATGATGGTTGTGTCTTCTGAATGCTGACTAATGAGTAGGGCATCAGAAGAGGAGAGCAACTAGATGGATCAAGAGCCTGTAGAAAATGGAGGCTTGCAAGTTTTGTTTTCTCCTAGTTACTGCCTTTAGCAACTGCAGCAGAGACTTCCACTCCAAAATGGGGATCTTGAGCTACACTGGATGACGACATTCAAAATGGAGTCGACCACTCACATTGCCCTTTGGTACAGAAGGCTGACAAGGCGGCAGCGATTTCAGCAGTGGGAAAATGGGCAATGATTATTAATTCAGCAGGGAAAAGCAGATTGTGTAAAGGAGAGAGGTGGTGCTGTGGTATGAGCAGGAATTTAATTTTACTGTCTGCTAGGGGGATGTATACGAGTGTCTTTAATGTTGTGGAATGAATGTGCATTCATGCAAACATAACTTCCCTTTTCCATGATTTTTTTTCAGATGATTACTTGAAGTTGGGGGTGCAAGGGCTTGGCTCCTTGTGCAGGCACTTGGCCTGGGGAAAGGTAGGGCAGGCAATAATCTCACAAGTATTTATCTCATGGAATTGTTAATTTGAAGGGTCACAGAAGAACTGGTGAAGTTCAGAGTTTTTTGGGATTTGTAAATGTAGCTTGGAATGAGGACAAATGCAATGGAGAAGTTCTGCCCAACAGGATATATCTGTTGCAGTCTTGTCCTTTACAAGTGCTTCATTCAAACTTAAATACCACCAAAGACAGGAATGATAAGAAATTGATGAGACAAGCAGCAGTTTCTGTGTTATTTCTTGATTAACACTGACACAGTTCAAGATTTCTTAAATATTTATTGGAAATGCAGACTAGATTTTGTGTATTTCTAGTTCAATTATACAAGAAGAGGTGAGGTGAATGAGGAAGGTGAGCTTTCATTATGCCTGTGGTCCATGGGCTACAATGCAATGAGTTAAAGACCCACCTCTATACAGGTATTGTTTCACAAAAAATTTGGAACAGTGATGTGGAGGGTCACTATATTTATTCATATTTTTATCCTAGGCTGTAGGAATGGTCATGGTTTAGGGAAGGAGAGGAGGAAAAGTACCTTAAATTGGTTTGTCCTGGCATTTGTGGGTAAGTTTAGCTGGGGCATGCCTTACTGACTCTCTTGGGAATTGAACAAACATGGTTCTATAAAACTGAGAAGAGGCTGCTCAAGGGAGAACTTTTATTTGCCCTGGTGCCTGAAAGTGTCTGTGAAACCTGATTTGTTTGAACCTGTGGGAATAGCCATGATTTGAAGCATGTGACTGTGTGCTGACTTGTGGGAGCTGGCTACTGAGCTTCCCCTCAGTCTGAGATTGACAAGTGTCATGGGAAGTTCTAATAGACAGTGTGGTAAACACAAAGCATCAGTGGAGACTGATTTTTGAAACAAATAATAAAAATGAGAGGGAAACTTAATGTTGGGAGGCTGAACTAGAATAAAAAATATTGGAAGTACTCAGCAGATTTGACAGGTTTCAGTAGAGAAATAAGTCAACATTTGGAGTTTCCATCATGTGTATGATTTCTTTGCCCACCTCAAACAAAAAAGGTAAATAGGTTTGCTCAGCTCCTGATTATTTAATGCAGGGCCAATATTTGCTTTGCATTAAAGCATGTATGCAGAATTGCAAAGGTGTAAGTGATTATTTCCTGTCATGTTCAAGATTAGCACCTTCAGCAAAGACATGGGTGTCTGTGATGAGTATTCAAAGGATGGTGGGCTATATCTCTTTCAATCTGCACCATTTCATTGGCAGGAGACCTTGATCTGTTTTTAAATAGTTTTCAAAGACTGTTGACCGAACATAATATCATTCCCACAGTCACAAGTAAATTGCTCAGCAGCATAGAAATTTAGGGCACTTAAGCAGACCATTTGTTCCATCATGCACATTTAGCTCAAAAAAAACTATTGAGGCTAATTTCATGTTCCACATCTTGGCTTTGTAAATTACACAATGTCATGCACTCATGGAGTTATTTTTTTAAAATGTGATTAGGGTTTCTGCCTCCATGACTGTTTCAGGCCATGACTTCCAGAATCCACAAATCTTTGGATGAACAAATATTTTATTCTACCTGTTACCTTAAATCGATACTCCCCAGTTATTGTCCTCACTACTATGAGGAATTAGTCCTTTCTTCCTCTTCACGCCATATTGGTATTGGTTTATTATTGTCACTTGTACTGAGGTACAGTGAAAAACTTATGTTGCATACTGTTCATACAGATCAATTCATTACCCAGTGCATTGAGATAGTACAGGGTAAAAACAACAGCCTATGGAGTAAAGTGTCACAGCTACAGGGAAGTGCATTTCAGACGGACAAGAAGATGCAAGGTCAAACATGCTGGATTGTGAGGTCAGGAGTCTATCTCATCATATAAGGGAACCATTCAATAGTCTTATCACTGTGGGATAGAAGCAGTCCTTGAGCCCGGGTGGTATATGCCCTCAGGCTCCTGTATCTTCTGCCTGATGGGAAAGGAGAGAAGTTTTCCCAATTAAATTGCTTTCTAGTCTCCTCTTTTCTAAAGAAAACAATTCCTGTCTGGCCTATATTTCCTCATAATTAAGCTTCCCCAGCCTATCAACACTATCAAGGGCTATCACTTTAGTGTAGTGGCCAGAGCTGTGCACAGTACCCTAACTATGATGTTACTAGTGTTTTGTATGGTTCTGGCATGACCTTTCCATAAGATTCCATGCTGCAGCAAATAAAGGCAAGTATATCCCATCTGCCACCTTAACTATCTTGACTCTAAATGTTGAATTGTTGTGTGGTTAAGTACTTAAGGAAAAAAATTCAAAGTAACATGGAACAGAAAGGTGAACTGGAGAGAAGTATGCAGTGGAGTTCCCCAGAGGGAGATACGAGAACCACTGTTGTTCGTAATTCATATTAATGTTAGATTTAAGTGTATATAGGGCAGTTTCCAAACTTGCAGATGATGCAAAATTTGGCAATATATGGACAAGTTGGTCGAATGGAGCGGTGGGTGGCAGAACAAATCGAAAGTTGCATCACAGTAGAAAGAAGAACAGACCACATAAACTGGAAGGCACAAGGTTTGAAGTGATCTGGAAGTACCTGTGCAGTGTTTGCTTGAAGTGGCAGGCAGGTTGAGAAAATGGTGAAAATAAAGGTTGATGGGATCCTGGACTTTACAAATTGAAGCAGACACTAAAGAATAAGGAAGTCATGATGAAACGTTTATAAAACTGGTTCAGCCACACCCAGAATATGAATCCAGTTCGGGACACCACACTGCAGGAAAGGTGTAATGCAAATGAGATTTACTGAAATGATTTTGAAGCCATGGGTTATGTGGAGAAGCTGGAGTTGTTCTTGGATCAGTGAAGGTTGAACCATAAAGTCGTAGGGAGATATTTGCATTGGGAGAGCATCGAGGATCGGGGATATGGAAAAGAGGTGATTTGCCAAAGAATCAAAAGTAACATGAAGAAAAAATGTTTTAATGCAGGAAATGGTTCAGTCTGGGATGCACTGCAAGTTTCAGTTTTAGTGTTGTGACAGAGCTGGATAAGCCGGCATAATGGCACAGTCAGTAGAGCTCTGGCCTCACAGCTCCAGTGAACTGGGTTTGATCCTGACCTCTGCTGCTGTCTGTGTGGATTTTGCACATCCTGTCTGTGACTGCATGGGTTCCCTCCCACATCCATAAGACATGTGGGTTGGTACGTTAATTGGCCTCAATATTTGTTGCACGGAGTGGTGTGGATGTGTGGTAGAATCTGGGGACAGTTCATGGGAATATGGGGAGAATAAAATGGGTTAGGGTAGGATTAGTGTCAATGGGTGGTTGATGATCAGCAAGGGTTCAATGGGCCATGAGGCCTGTTTCTGTGCTGAATCTCTCAATGGCTCGCAGTGTCTGAAGGGAAAGAGTTTGCAGGACTGTATGGAAGTGGGGAGGCTGGTGGAGTGAGACCAGGTATCTGCGTTAACTGGAGAGGGACTAATTGGTTTGCTCTCACATGGGACTCAACAGGGAAAGTGGCCTCCTTTCATGCCATAACCATTCTGAGATCCCATGATTAAATGATTTAATGATAACTCTCAGATAACAGAGTGTTTTTTTGCATAAAGAAATTGTATTATTCTTGGATGTCAAATTTTAAGCATCACTCTATGGTTCAAAGTGGTGCAATCCCTCACTCGCCCAAAGTAATGAATGGCATGTACTCCAGTGCAAACACCACAGGATCAATAAGGACTGAAGACAGTCAATGAAAGATCTTTCAAAACAAGGAGGTCCTCACTGTTCTGCTGAGACATGTGTTCACCAATTTACACTGTTCCCAGACCTGCCATGTGAGTCTAGCAGTCCTGGAGTATGACCTCTGATTTCCAATTGCTTCTTCTCTTAGAAGAACTCCTTCCTGCTTGGTGCCTTCCACAAAGTCTTGATGTAGCATCGTCCAAAGGAGGGTCTCCACAGAGAGTCGAAAAGCCAAGAACGATGCTGCCAGAGCAATAGTGCATCTCCTCAATGCTGCTCATGTTCCGATCAGCCTGTGAGGGTCAAGAGTAATTATTTCTCCAGGGATTTGTACTAACTGAGTAATCACATTTGAATGTTGTTGCGAAGACAGTTAGAATCGACTGTACTGGTCAGGGTCACCATCGTGACGTGCCCATTATGTTTCTCAGTCTCTTTAGTTGGAATTAATGACTTCAACTGAATCTGATGACTCAAGTGTTAGTTCAAAGATGGTTCTCTTATTGCTGACTGCGAAAGGACTTCATTGGTTTGGAATGTTAACCTTTCATTGCAACTTCTGATCCTCTGCATTCCATTCTGCCGATGATGTTGTGACATGCACCACTCTCAGCTGTGTTGCCTCAAATGGTAATTGACCAACTTCAGTACAAGGCTGTAGGAAGGTTTTAAGGCATTGGTGCTGGTCATAGAGTGTGAGAAGCTAAAATGTGTGTATAATTCAGAAGGCTTCAACTGATCTACCATCCAACTGGAATTAATGGCAATTAGGTGTATGAGCTGAGGGATGAATTGCTTTATGTACTGCAGACAGACCTGTACAGCTGCATGAGAGGGAGAACAATGCTCATGCATGACCACCCAGACATTTGGTCATGTCTTCTGGTTACCCAACGGCATGCCACAATTTGTGTCAGTTTCAGGTCAAATGTATGTTCTGGTGGGGACATGCCATGAAGAACTGGCTCAGTATTTTGTCAAGGTCGAGAGCTCTGCTGAAGTGATTCAGGTTTGGATAAATTGTAGTCGGGTCGAAGTCAAGAACGTGTCAGTCATTGCCTCCTTCCTGCATTGGGTCGTGATGTCTGAGACACATCATCCTGTGGCTGACTCATCCTTCACCTCTTCCTCCTTCTGACCTTCCCCCTGGGACCTGTGGCCTTCTGGCACCTCACTCAGGCTACACTGCCTTGTGTCATTCTGTTGATGAGGTTATTGGACATGATTCCAAAGTCTCCCAACCAGATTGGTGTTCTCTCTGTTTTCCCTTCTTGCTTGAGGGTTGTGCCTATTTGCAGTCACCTTGGGAGATCAGTTTGTTTCCCTTCTAGGGTTGGGGCATACACCCTGATAACCCCAATGTACTGCCCCTGTGTTAGAGATAAAAAAGCTCACTCCATGAAGTCCTCATTCCCCTTCCTGTTTGACCTTCCAGGTGTATGTACGAACATGTCTCGCTTAAGCATTGAGATTAGTGTCAGAGCATCTGAGTTTCTGGGTTATGATAGAGGAGCGATGGTCCAGTCTATCAGTGCTGGGTCTGTTCAAAGGGGTCCTCACACGCCTTTGTATGATTTCTTTAAATGTGGGATAGCCATGGCATATCAATCACCACGGGGACACGACTGAGCATGGTCTTGATTCAATAACAAGGGATACAAGACAACTGAAGACAGGCTCTGCTGTATGGAAGGACACATGCACATGGATGAGCATGTTTTTGGATGCCTGTCAGTGCAGTCACAGGAGGTCTGCTCTACAACTAGTGCCAATGCCTTTAAACTTTTCTGCACACTAGTACTGATGCTGGTCAATTACCATTTGAGGCAACACAGCCGAGAGTTGTGCACATTACAATATAATCAGCAGAATGGAATGCAGAGGATAAAGAGTTGTAATGGAAGGTGTCTGTCAGTACACTGTTGAGTTCAAGAGCCCCGAGGTGATGTTGCAACTCTATAGAACTCTGGTCAGACCACACTTGGACTATTGTGTTCAGTTCTGGTCACCTCATTATTGGAAGGATGTGGAAGCTTTAGAGAGGGTGCAGAGGAGATTTACCAGGATGCTGCCTGGATTGGAGAACATGTCTTACGAAGAAAGGTTGAGCGAGCTAGGGCTTTTCTCTTTGGAGTGATGCAGGGTGAGAGGTGAGTTGATAGAGGTGTATAAAATTATGAGGGGCATAGACAGAGTGGACAGCCAGCACATTTCCCACAGGGTGGCAATGGCCAATACCAGAGGGCATCCGTTTAATGTCAGAGGAGGATTGTTTTGGGGGAGATGTCAGAGAGTGGTGGGTGCCTGGAACACATTGCTGGGATGGTGGTAGAGGCTGATACAATCGGGACCTTTAAAAGACTCTTAGATAGGCACATGGAAGTAAGAAAAATGGAGGGTTACGGGCTGTGCAGGAGAGAAGGGTTAGATTGAACATGGAGTGTGCGTTTATATAGGTCTGCACAACACTGTGGGCCAAAGGGCCTGTACTGTGTTGTTGTACTGTTCTATGTTCAAGTTTATTGTCATGGACATACATACCCAGGGTATCAATACCATGAAAATTATCTTTTTTGCAGCAACAGCCCAGTACATTCCAAACATGACAAACATCAATTATATAAACTTAAATTAGCTTAAATTATACATAACTTACACCACACGATAAACAAAAATAAGATGACATTAGTGCAAGTTGAGCAAAATATAGTGTGATATAGAATTAAGGTTTTTCATGTGGTTCAAGAACCTGATGGCAGTGGGGAAGAAGTTGTTGTTGAACCTTGAGGTGTGGGTCTTCAGGCTCCTGTACCTGCTACCTGATGGCAACAATGAGAAGTGGACATGGCCCGGGTGGTCAGGGTCCCTGCTGATGGATGTGCCTTCCTGAGACATCGTCTTTTGTAGATGTCCTGGATGGTGTGGAGAGCTGTACCTGTGATGGAACTGGCTGAGTCCACCACTCTCTGCACCCTCTTGTGTTCCTGTGCATTGGAGTTTCCACACTAGGACGTGGTGCAACCAGTCAGAAGGCTTTCCACTGTACATCTGTAGAGGTTCGTCAGTGTCTCACCAATGTCTTGGAGTGACTTTGGTTCTGGAATGGTGAACGTGCACGTTGAACAGTTTCCCATTTGTCCAGGGAGAGGTTTGTTGAGGGTGAGGTGCAACACTGAGAAAGATTGAGAGAACTGTTGGGGTGATGACATGGCCTGGCTTGACATGACTCTGCCCTGAGATTGGCTCTGTTGCAGCAGATCTGTTGGTTAAGATCACAGTTTGCATTTCCATCACGTAAAAAAAATTAAGATAGAGATTAATTTCTACGAGCTGCCAAATTTGAGAATTATGCTCCCCAATCAGTCTCTGTTGACGGAATCTCCCACCGATGGACCCTCAGAACTGATGCGCTAATTCAGCTAAATTTACATATGGCAAATTAGGTCTCATTTGAGATGCAGTCTGCTCTCCTCTAGGTCACCTCTAGCAGTTGATACTGCTTGATGTTTTTCTCTTGGAGTTGTCACAGAGTGAATACAAGCCCACTGTGCCTCTGGATGGATGAATCCAGATTGTGATTCAGAGATCAGATCTCTGGCTACCAGGGCGTGGCCAAAGAGGAAGACCCCTGGTGATGACTTTTCCTGTGGTTGGCGGCAGGGAGATCCCTCTGCAGTTATCATTATCCGACTTGATTCCTTTCCTGAGGATGGCAAGGATTAGGGCATCTCTGAGGACCCATCTCCTGTCCTCCTCTCACCAGAGGAGAGTAGTCTGAATCTCCAATGGTCTAATTTGCTCCATGTAACTTTAGCTGAATTCGCATGCTGGTATAAATGGGTTTCATGTGTGCAGAAAAAGTGCTGAGGGCACATCTGTGGGAAATTACAGACTGAATTTCACAGCGAGTTGAATTTTACTCTGCTTTTTCACAAGATCGGAATAGATTAAGAAGGCGATTCAACTCATCCCAGCCGCACTTACTGTATACTTGCTTATTCATTCTAATCGTCTCTTACATCCTGTCTCTATTATGCTAACTCTAACAGTTGGGGTTTGGTAGTGCAGTGGTTAAATTACTGGGTTAGTAATCCAGATGGTCTGATGATTTGACTTTGAATCCCCACCCTATCAGCGAGGGAGTTTAAATTGTTCATTAAACAAACTGGAATAAAGTGTAATGGTGACCTTGAAACTACAGGATTATCATTAAAAACTCAATGGGGAGTGGGAGCCCTGCGGCCTTTACCTGGTCTGGGCTGCCTGTGACAGCAGATTCACTGCCCTATGCATTTCCCAGCATATCTCTCAATAACTACTGGTGGTGTTCAACTCCCATGAGGGGATAAAGGGACTGAGCTTGTTGCTTTTATCGTCAGTTGTGGGTATATTTTAATTGGTCCTTGTGCACTGTGGCAACAGCTTTGGATGTGGGATCAATGCTTACGTAAACCAGAGCCTCCGAGCCTCCAGCACAGAGCACACAAAGGATCAAGGGGAGAGACCCTATGTAGGGGAAGGGACGGTTGGGGAGAGGAGGTTGGCTACAGGCAAGTTGACGGTAGTGAGGCCCATGTTGCAAGTTGAGGAAAGGGCAGTGGGTTCACTCATTCCAGGGCCTTGCTTTTGGGGGGTGGCACTTGAACCAAGAGCTGATTAGCAAGTTGATTGAAGGTCAGCGAGCTCTGGGTGCTGGGGTTGGCAGGTCGGCGAACCAGGGTCAGGAGCTCAGGAAAGAGGAGGTGGTTGGTGATAGTGTGTTCTTTGGATGGATTCATGGGGGCCTGCAAAGGTCAGCAGTTATTGGTATTGGTCCATTATTGTCACTTGTACTAAGGTACAGTTAAAAAAAAGCTTGTCTTACATACTGTTTGTACAGATCAATTCATTACACAGTGCGCTGAGGTAGTACAGGGTAAAAACAGTGTTACAGAGTGAATACAGGGTGAAGTGTCACAACTACAGGGAAGTGTAGTGCAGGTACACAATAAGGTGCAAGGGCAAACAAGGTAGATTGTGAGATCAAGAGTCCATCTCATTATATAAGGGAATGGTTCAATAGTCTTATCACCATGGGATAGAAGCTGTCTTTGAGCCTCGTGGTTTGTGCCTTTAGGCTCCTGTATCTTCTGCCTGATGAGAGAGGAGAGAAGAGAGAATGACCCAGGTGGGTGCGGTCTTTGATTATGCTGGCTGCCTCACCACGGTAGCGAGAGGTAGAGACAGAGTCCATGGAGGGGAGGCTGGTTTCCGTGACGTGCTGTGCTGCGTCCACAACTCTCTGCAGTTTCTTGCGGTGCCAGGCAGAGCATTTGCCATACCAAGCCCTGTTGCATCCAGATAGGATGCTTTCTATGGTGCATTGATAAAAGTTGGTGACAGAGGGGACTTGCCAAATTTCCTGAGGAAGTAGAGGTTAAGGGCCACAACGAGGTAAATTGGGAGATCAAGAGTTCATCTTTTAGCCTATGAGAGATCCGTTCAAGAGTCTGAAAACAGTGGGATAGAAGCTGCCTTTGAGCCTGGTGGTTCGTGCTCTCAGGGTTTTGTATCTTCTGCCCAATAGGAGAGGGAGAAGTGAGAATGACCGGGTGGGAGGGGTCCCTGATTATATTGGCTGCTTTCCAGAGTCAGCGGCAATGTAGACGGACTAACTTATGCAACGTTCTAAACAAGTGTTGCTTGAGGAGTGACTTCGCTGTTGTAAGGTAAAACCTTGTTACAAAAATTATATATTATGTGCTTTCCTTGAACATTTGTATTTATTTGTCAGAGCAACAGGACGGCAGGTAGTACTGTGGCCTCAATGCTCCACTGATGCAGGTCCGACCCTGACCTCCGGTGCTGTCTGCGTGGAGTTTGCACGTTCTCTCTAGGGCTGTGTGGTCTTCCTCTAGATATGCCGGCTGCTTCCCACATCTCAAAGATGTGTGGGCTGGGAGGTAAATTGGCCACTGTAAGTTGTTCCTCATGTAGGTAGGTGGTGGGAGAGTTGGTGGGAGTGATAGTTGTTGGGCAAGTTGGAGAATAGTTTATAGGGAAGTAAATGGGGGAGTGGAACTGATGGGATTCTCCGAGAACCCACCTAGTCTCAGTGAACCAAAGGGCTTCTATGTCAAAAGGAAATTGGAGATGATATGGAAAGAGTTCTTCAAATTAGTCTTCTCTGGAAAATCTGTTATGAGTCTGGGTTACTTTGTGACTGGCCTCGGAAAGGGTCTGTGGAAGCACCAACGGGCAAGGGTGCATGGGTTGGTGGGGAGAATGGTTTGAAGTGGGAAATTACTTGGGTAGGGAGTTGGCAAACTGTGCTTGAACAGCACCCTGACTCTGCAAGATCAGCTTGCGGGAAGTGGTTTCTTCTGCCTTTTGATTTTCCACCTTCTGCGGGGGAAAGAATAGCTCAGCCTGCAGGAGGGGTGAGTGGCAACAACCAGGGAGAAGTGGCAGGTAAACATTGTGTTAATTCGTGCTGAATTGTGTACAACCCTTGAGCAGTGCCTTGAATGTGCCCCACCATATGCTAAAGACACATGAATGCACTGTAACAGCACCCTGATCACTGTGTAAGCTTTATTTCGGATAAAATGTAATGTACTATTGATTCAATACACTGCAGTAAAACTTACAGGGACATAGACTCACATGCTATAGGCTACATAGATCTTACATAAACACCAAGGGGCCCGCACACAGAATGCTGCCCACATGAATACATACATATTTACATATGATTACATATACATGTATATGGCAGTGCTCATATTCACAATGCATTTGCACATGTTTGGACATAGATGCACACATGACTCCCACATGTAAAAACACAGGAACATGCATGGCTCTATGTATATTACAGGTGCATACTTAGATATACACTACAGCAAACAAATGCACCTGTACTCATGTAGACATGCAGATGTACGCGCAAAGACACACACAAAATAATGTGGACAAACATATGTATACATATAGAATTCCACTCACATGTATGCCCATGAACTCATTTATGTGCATGCACACTGATTCACATGTGCAGACACAGTGATGCACCTGTACACTCACAGAGATGCACTTGCATGTATCCTCATAGATGTGCATTCATATGTATGCTTGAATGTTTGAAACTTCTACCTTTGTGTGACACACTGCTATTTACTCATACTAATTAAGTGCTCTTATCAAAGTCTTTGAAATCTAATCATCCATTTGCCCAAAGGCATCTCTTCGCTTATTAAATAAGCTGCAGATTAAGATAGTAAATGCAGACAAATAATCTTTGACAGGGGAGATGATTTGTAGTGAGGATAAAAGTGAAGGGTTTTATTTTTTGATGATCCCAACTGTAATCCAAGCTGAATGTACAGACACTGGAAAGGGGATTGTATCAGTGAGCTCACTGTGTAAGAAACGAGACTTGCCCATCCCCGTAGGACCAGAGACAGATGTAACTCACGATCCAGCAGCACACTGTTGGCGGAAGATTAGCAGATCAGTGCTTAATGAGGCTGTCTCATTCATCAACTGAACGTGTTCAGTCGCTCAAATACAGTCTGGGAATTCAGACAAGAGCCATGAGCGATAGCGAGCACGAGAGCAGATCAAATTCCCATCATTCAGTGAGACCTTCTGGATGCAGCCAGTATACAATGAGGCTTTTGAAGTTGGATTTTCTGACTAATCCAGTGAACAGCCTAAGTGCTTTATCAAGCACAAAAGGAGTTGATCATCGACCCGGCGACTCATTTTATGCAGCAACAAACAAGAAGCTGGAGGAACTCGGGTCAGTCAGCATCTGTGGAGGGAAATGGACAGTCGATGCTTTAGGTCCAGATGAAGGGTTTCAGTGTGAAACGTCGACGGTCCATTTCCCTCCGCAGATGCTGCCTGACCCGCTAAGTTCCTCTAGCATCTTGGTTATGGAACGTAGAACATTATAGCATGGTACAGACCCTTCAGCCCACAATGTTGTGCCGACATTTTATCCTGCTCTAAGATCTATCCAGCCCTTTCCTCCCACATAGCCATCCATTTCTCTATCATTCATGTGTTGTTGCTCCAGGTTCCAGTATCTGCAGTTCCTTTGTCTCCACTTATAGTCAGCAGTCCGGTCAAGAGCCTCAAAGTAGCTGCATAAAACAGGTTCATGTCTTGATGTATTTGCTCTGCTGGTTACCCTCCAATCACTCCTATGGTGTTGTCAGTATCCAAAACACTCAATCTATGTTCTATGTTCCATGATGGCACATTGAGCACATAACAACACCCCTTCCCACCCCAGGGTTCCCCCCATGGGTCACCGCAGAGCATCATCATAGAGCTGTTGGAATAAACCCCTGGCCCATCCCATTGGCCTGTCGCAGCAAGCAGCTCTGATTAGTGCAACTGTTAATCACCGAAGTCCTCCTCCAGGCACTGGAGTGGCAACTGGGCTCAAGATCTCTCTGTTGCTCCTATTCTGGCCTCTTGTGAATCCCTGATTTAAGTCAAGTCATCAAGTCGAGGTTATCGTCATGTGCACAGGTACGGTGAGGTACAGGTACACTGAAAAAGTTGCTTGCAGCAGCATCACAGGCACAGGGATTCAGGCAACACACAGAATATAAATTATATATAATTAATACAAGACATTGAAGAAAGAGGCTGCAAAACAAGACATTATTCCAAAAAAACACAATCAGAAACTCCAACACAACAGAGAACAGCACAGCACAGGGACAGGCCCTTCAGCCCACAATGTCTACGCCGAACATGATGCTGAATTAAATCAAACCTCTTCTGCCTGCACATGATCCATATACCTGTACGTGATCCACAGTACCTGTGGCAGTGCTTTGAATTGTTTTGCTATTAGCTTTCTGCCCCAAAGGGGGGCATCTTCTGCCAATCAGCAAGCTGACCGAGCTTGCCTG
>JARFYF010000001.1:90487894-90499559 GCA_030265395.1 Rhina ancylostomus
CAAGGAGGGAAGGGAGGAAGAAGTGAATCCAGGAAGAGAAAGCAGAGGCAGAGGAGGCAATGGGAGGAAGTGGCATGATGTGGTGGAGGAAGAGGAAAGCAGAAGAGGGATTGGAGATTTGAGGTAGAGGTAGAGGTAGAGGAACAAGAATTGCAAGTGGAGGAGGAAATGAGGAATTGGTAGGAGAGAAAGCACAGGAAGAGTGGAGGTGGAGGAGGGAGTGCAGGAACCAGAAGGGAGGCTGCAATGTGGAACAACTGTTATGCTGGAGCCCTGTGTGAATGTGTAATTATTGAGCAAAACTAATAACCTCCACCACAACTTCCCTTCCACAAAATAAGACTAAATTTTATATTCTAGTGGAGTGAAGACCACATTTTTATTGACAACTGTGCTCAATTTGCCTACTACAAAGGATCTTCTTCCTGTAAAAAGGGATGACAGCTGTCAGTCTCCTCAACCGGATATGCCAAAGTAGGTTTGTAAGGTAACGCCACTATATGTTCAGCTTTTTTTTACAAAAGGACTGCTGCATGGAAGCATTAAATGATGTTTGGTGAAAAGCAGATTTCAAACCAAAGCTTTTCTGTTGACTGTGTCATGCCTTCAGTTTGCATTCCCAGAACTTCATTATTCTGCAGGCTTTGATAGTCAGTAAATTCTTGAACAAGACAAATCACATTTTTAGCTGCTGTAACTGGTGGGAAAAGTCCCATATAGATTTCCAGGCACTTGAGTTTGGTTCTTTTCGGGACATTAATAACCTGAGCCGCTTCTTTCAAAACTGGATCATGAATTAGCATCCTTTCCTGAAAATGACAAGTTTCTGTCATGTAAAAATCTATCACATCTGTGCAAAATTTTCAATGACAATACAGAAGAACAAATGACAACCTGTTTGGTTCTGAAACCAATGAATGTTTTTTTAAAAAAATGAAGTTGCTATAAGGACTTCTAAAATGTATGTCAATTATTGCAGATTTGCAAGAACATCAAGTTTTATGAATCTGCTGATAAGTTTTTTGAAAAATGTTGCAAGAGCTGGAATCATTTTTGGAGAATGCTATGTTCTTGCTGCCAGGGATATGTTTAGTTGTACAAAGAGGAGCAAGATGATGTTTTACTGACAGTATTTGGACTGTGAAGTACTTAGTTCCTGAGTGTATGAGTCTTTTGCTTTCTACTGTGTTGTTATGTGTGATTTGAGAGCTTGAAACAAATCTAAGCACCTTCTCAGTTCCATTTCCAGTGTTGAGCCATCAGTAGCTCTAGTTTCATATATTCTCCATTCACTTTCACAGAATTCACAAAAATTCCCTTTGTCGACCCATTTTCTTTGAACTTTAAAAAAAAGGTTATTGTCACAATATAAACTAGCATCTGCAGACTGAGTTGGTAGTCTTTACTCAATATTTGGCTTAAGTGGAGTGGCTTAAAGAATTCTTTGTAAGATCATTCTGATTTTTAGTAGAAGTCAGTTTCTTGAACCATTTAACTCTCCTGGTAATTATGTTGATATTGCCCAAGGATCACCTAATATGGTGTGGACACAGCAGGACCATCCATGTTGTGGGTATTGGGAGTCTTTCTGATGGAGAATCCTGCATTCATTATTCACTGAGTAAGCCAACACCCTGGTGTCTGTAGTTGCATGAACTATGAATTTGGTGGATAGACACAAGGAGAAGCATCCCAGCCTGCTTTTCCCATGTAATTTCTTTCTTCAAGGAAAAGTCAGAGACCAGATTAAAAATTCAAGCATCTTCAACATTCCCAGTCTAATTTTCCCTGATGAGGTTTGAAAAAGCAAACAAGACAGTTTCCCTCCATGCACATCATTACTTCTATCCAAGTTTGATATAAAGGAACCAGTTTAATAATGATGACAGCGCACTGTGGTGCTAGAGCATTGTTAATTTGAATTTTAACTCTATTACATGTTACCTAGTGATACTTGAATCAGTCAACATCCTTCTGAACACTGGAGCTGATTGGTCTGCAAAGCTAAAGTCAGCTTGCACTCAATTAAAAACCCAGTAAGAAGCATTTCTGCTTCAATTGCTTTGTGACATAGATTAATTCTGAGAATTGCGAAATGTATTCTGTCTTCAGTGTATCCACAACCACAGTTGGCCTCTGCACTTTTGTTATGAGATTTAAATCTTGCACCTCCCTCCTAAATTGGAATATCTGTATAACAGACGAGCAAAACAAATTCACTACTCTTGCACAACTTTCTTATGAAATGGATATTCTCTGGTATAAATTTCTTTATGTGACAAGCCCTTGTTTTTTTAGGTAAGCTTTGATTGGATGTGAAAAGATAGTTTTGTCATGGTTCCACTATATTTCTGATTTCTTTTCTGTCACCTGTTTGACCTATTTGTGGAAATCAAAGAGCAACAATTTCAAAGATAATAAACATCTCATTGTAGTGAATTCTTCAATCACCATTGGATAAATCAACCAATTGAATAAAATGAAAGAAAGTTTTGAAAAAGCAGTAAGCTGACACAAGGAAATTTTCATTTGTTATTCTCTCTGCAAGACACAGATTTCCCCATAAAACCAGTTGGCAATGATACAACTAAGAGCTGAAGCAGGAGGACAGCTCACTAGTGCAGTCACCTAAGCTCAGGAGTCAATCGCCTACAGTATGTGGGAGATGGTTTCTTGCTTCATGTTACCACACCGCCAAGTGGGTATCACAATGTTTGCTTAAAAGTACCAAAGCTGACGACTCCAAAGATCCATTCCAAAATATGTAATTGCATGTTCCTGATAGGTAATTTCCATTCTGATTCCTGTGGAGTAGGTAAGGACATTCATATCAGAGAATATCCATTTCATTTAGGGAAAGTCTGCTTGTACCTTGGCCTTCTGCTGGGACACCAAAGATGCTGATTTGTACATGCTAATCTGTGTGTTCATGACTACATTAAAATAGCACAGAGCAAAATCTTATGCATAAGACTTTTGAAGTAACAACAACAATTGGAATAACAGTCCTTTTGTGAACCATACCTGATGCACTGGATCTACCAGAGGTCACACACAACGAGGATGACTTTGAGTAACGTTGCCCTAGCTTGAGAATGGAGCATCCAGGCACAGAAGGCAGCAGTCTAGGCTGGGTGGTTGGCAGCTAACTGCAAGGCAGAGTAGTGATGAATGAATGCTGTCATTCTGAGAGAATACGGCAGATTCATTATCCATGGAACTATTGCCAATGCCCTGTGCAGTGTATGGTAATCATTTGGAGGAAACAATACTGGACATCTTGCAAGCCCCCTTGTACACATTACATTCTGGTGGGAGCAATCTTTATAAATAGATTTTGCACAACTGCATGACAGCAGTCTCAACTTCCACTGCATCTCTGTGTCTTGGGTGGCTGCTGCTTGTGCTACAAGTGGAAGGTGTAACATCAGCCATTAAGCATTGCAGCATGGTGGGGTGTGGATGGTGCAACCTCCTCTTTCACGTTAGAAAAGATTGAAAGCACTTTACCAAATTGATACTGGATTTCTACTATTCCCCCATGATGTTGCATACAGTTTCCCCCCAATTTTCAGAATGTCAAGAATTGTACACTCATTAGCCTTCTTCAGTATCTAGGCCTATTGAAGCTCTTGTCTGAGTTACCCACGGCAGAACTTATATGCGACCTCGCTTTCTTGCACATGGACATCTGCTATATCCTTGCTGTGCCTTTGCTCCTGTGCATTCATGATCTTCTTTATCTTTTACTGTTTGGACAACCAAGCATTTTGAGAACTTCAGTTAATCCAATTAAAAATGTTGTGGTTGACCAAACGAACAGAAGCCAAAACATCATTAAAATATCCTCATAAGTTAAGTGCCTGCTCTTTGGAATTATTTTGTTTGTCTCTGTACTCTTTCAGGGGTAGTTTTAGTCTTCATAATAGTCAGACATCAGTGAGGAAGAGTAATGGCCTCTGTAACTGTTGCAGCTGCAATTCAGTTGTTCATTTCACTTGGAGAAAAGCCATTTCTTCATCAAGCAAGTACAAGATTCTAGTTTTGCCTCTTTTTCCCCACCTTGATGTCCATTTAATGTACCTATTAGTTTGCATGTGCAAAAGAATTTTCTAATATCTTAAGTTACCAATCCTAATTCCAGTCAAGTTCTTGCCTTGCTGTTTTATTAAGAGACCCATTTGCACTGTGTCTCTGTCTGACTTATACACCTCTGAAATGTCCACCCTCAGTTCTATCCTTTCAAGGAAAACAATTTTCTTGACGTATTCAAAGACAGTGCACTTATGTGAGAATGACAAAATATAAGATGACATAATGTTTTAAAGTTGCAAGGAACGACATAAGTTTGGTGAAAAGTTCATTGCAGTCAGTGGTGTTAAATGTGTTTTATAATCATGTTAATACTTCATTAAACTTAATGAACTAAATTTCTGAGACACAGCAATGTGTTGAATCTACTATATAGCATGATTAGCTCTAATGGCAGGGAATGAATTTCCAGGCAGTTATTGCCCAAAAAAGTTATTTTTCCTTGGGTTAGAATTCAAGCTGTTTTCTTCTGGCCAGTTGTTGCTTATTGGGAAATGTGTCTGGGTACTGCCATGTGCGACTTCTCTTGGCTTGACATTTGCCCAACCATACACCCAATGACATCATTGAAAGCACCGTGCCCATTTCTGTGATTACTGGTGCATAAAGATGCAATCTATGATAAGAACAAGGAATAGATTCTGCAGCAGATCAGCAATAGCACATGACTTAAAGGGTTCCAAATGTTACATTGATGTTTCATGCAGAGTATCTACCGGACTCATTTTCCATTGCTTATTTAATATGCAGAAGCATCACTGTGTGTTCAGTTGTTGACCTTATAGTTATGTACTTCAGTGCAAGATAGCGTGATATCTACCAGACTGATTAGTCCATGCTAGCAGTGGTGTAGGGTCTCTGGATTATGTTGGGGATGGCTGCACACACTGCAAATTGCTGCTTCCTACCTCATCAACATTTTCCCTCACCTGTAGGACAGCCTTTTCTACAGCTCCCATGGGGAGAGGCTCTTTAGGGCCTGCCTGACTTCTGACTGACCACCATGGCAATGAGAGCATCTGAAAGCCCCATATACAGCTGCTGACAGCAACTTCACAGGATTTTGTGTCCACAACACCACAGAACTACATTTAATGCATTTTTCCCAATCTTGTGCAATAAGTAACATGTCTCAGGCACCAAAAGAGGGTGAAATCCAATTTCTATGTGTATGTGCTTTAAAGTGTAATTAACTTTTAATTTCATTCTGCTGACTTTTTCACAGTCCAGAAAGCAAGGGCAGTTAAGGACTTAGAGTCTTGTGAACAAACTCTGTCATAAATCATTACGTACACCAGACAAAACACCGTTAAAAAACTCAGTACAGCAAAAATAACAGATCATTACTTTCAAGTGAAGTCCACTGACCTTAATTTGAGATGTTACTCAGGGGTATGTATGTGTGATTCATCCATCACTGTAAATATGTTGTATATTAAAGTGAGTTTGCTTCCATTCATACTTTAAATACAGTTCAACCATATCTATTGCGTAATGCATGTATTTAAAGCCAGTTCACTCTGGTCTGGATAGACTAAGCAACAAATAAATTAAAAACTCATCCCCAACAGATGAAGAAGTGGTAAGGGATACAGCTTTTGAGGAAATTCCTATCTATAAAGGGCTGTATAATCTGCATGTTCACAATTTATGCAGGTTCTGGAGCTGGCCACGTTATCATCCACCCAATATACTGAAATCAGTGGGCAAAGCTATGAATGTTTTTTATTTCTGGCTATAATCTCTTTCAGTCTGTGTAAACAAACACAGCTGGTTTACTAATGCTCTGCACAGAATGAGATCTGTCATCCAGCCTGGACTGTTATGTGACTCCAACTCACCGCTGTGTTGCTGCCCTCTGAAATGGCCCATTCAGCTCAAGGTGCAACACTGTCTACGTGCTGTGAATGAGTTAAGAGGAAAGCCCAAACTAAATCTGAGTGAGAGTCCCTGAGCAATGTATTAAAGACTTTGATGGCAATGTAGCTTCTGTATATGTCAGCATAGTGCAAAAATGGCAGAAGTACCATCCTCACACTCCCTCTGTTGAGGTACAACAGGTGGTAGGAGTGCACTCAGTGGTAACTGGTAGCACGTGGAGCAGGCAGCTTGTGACTTCAGTCATTGTGGAACATTGATTTGATTTCAAATGCCATACTCCAACCTACACCTTGTCTTAACCTGACACAGCTGAGGGCTGTACCAAGGAATTTAAATTCAACAACTTTTAGAAGGGCGCTTTAAACAAACATACTATACCTGTCCAACGCCCATTATATGGATGCACATAAGGTTGTGTCAACGTGCTTAATTATTAGTGGAGGGGCCCACATGCTTGCTATCCCTTCCATCATTCCCAGGCACATTCCTGGTATTCATGCGATTGTACACATTTTTGGAGCATTCCTATAGTGCCATTAACTTGAAGCCTTGAGGACCTGCAAATGCCGATGAGGCTTCAGACAGTCTAGCCTGAGGCCCTGCCCACAGACCACCCTGACAGCCTCCTGACAGCTCATACTGTCAAAGGTCTTTTCAGCGTTTCCAAATGTTTCTGATGAACAGAGACATTTATTTGAAAACACATTAAACTAATTAATTCATTAAAAATACACAACTTTGCAATGATATAAGGAAATATAAACAAAAAAATCTCTTTCTGATGAAGGTTGGTGACCCCCAATTAAATGAATGGGGCCATGCTGGATGAATCTGCTAAAGTTGTAATACAACTGAAGGGTTAGGTGTGATGTATTTGCCCCCCACACCCACGCCCCAGTTCAGCAACCTACAGATTGCCCCTAGACTCGATGGTGAGCCTCAGGCAGAGAGAAACATTAGGCTTGTTTTTGACTTTCAGCATTTTACCAATTTCTTCATTCTGTTCATAGATGCAGGGATCCGCAGCGTGCAGGAGTGTGCACTGCAGCTAGCCAGCATTACACCATGGTCAACTGGCGAGCTGTCAGTGTGTTCCAGGGATAACATCACTTACCTTGATAACTGGCATGAGGTCATTGAACCTATTTCTACATTGCTTCCACAAATTTGAAGCATCGAGGGAGCATTAGGAGTGATGCTTGCAGTGTTCCTGTCTTGTTGTTTACACTGCTTCTGAATTTCTGATTAGGGAGCCTCCTTCCCCTAAATAGAAATAGGATTTTCCTCCTCCATCTTACCAAGTTATTCAGTGTAGCATCTGAAAACCCTTGGTGTCTGTTCACTTGCATCTTTAGCAATTGCTCGAATCATCACAGCTCAGATTGCTTTTGGAACCAATTAGCAATACCTCCCGCAATCAGAATGTACCAGCCTTCTACAAAGTTCAGGCTGGCTTTAAATAGCGTCACCCATTGGTAATAGCAGGCTCCCTGCCCGGATGTGCAGCCAGTGGATGCCAGAGATTCGATTAGCAGCTTCCATCACGAATCAAGTGTGCTGACTGCCACATAATGAACATTCAGATGTAACTCCCGCATTGCAGCTCTGTACATATAGTAAGGGGTTAGCCAATTTCTACCACTTTATCTAATGCTTATACATCAGCATAGACAATTTTATTCCAATCAGATTTCTTCTACTGCAATAAAGAGAGCCAACAGCACCCGGAAGTTTGGTCTCCGAGCTGTGACTCACATTCCTGACATGATGGCAGTTCTCCTCTGCCCATTTCCTCCCATTTTACTCAGAAGTATGAACCTGGCTGACTAGCATCGTCCAGGTGATAGGAAACACTCACTACTTCACAGGTGTTACAAATACTATACAATTTGGCAGCTCCAAATCTGGGTTGATAGACACCAGTGACAAATGGAAGCAGAGAGACCAGTCACATAATGTTCTCCTAAAGCCAGCAGAGCATGTAAATTTAGTGTCATTCTTGCTGGCCACAAGCATTACTCCGAATGCTCTCTCAATGTCTGCAAGTCAACCATGATCTACATAAAAGGCAGAACAGGCTGTAGGGGCCTGATGATCGAACAGAGGGAAAATACTCCAGTGTTTGGAGTCATACCTCTCACAAAAGAACATGGCTCTGGTTTTCAGAGGCCATTGCTGCAGGACTTCCCCAAGGCAGGGTCCTAAGCCCAACCATCTTCAACTGCTTCATCAGTAACATTCCTTCCATCATAAGGTGAGGAATGGGGATCATCACTGATGATTATGCAATGGTCAATTCCATTCATAACTTTTCAGTAATGCAGCCAGACAGACAACATTCAGTCATGGGCTGATGTGGCAGGGAATAGTTCTCACCACAAAGGTGCCACCCAATGACCATCTCCAACAAGAGGGGGTCTAATCATTCCTTCTTGACAATCAGTGGCTTTACCATCACTGAGTCCCCTATCATTGACATCCTGAAGGTCACCATTGACCAGAAACTCAGCAGGGCTCGCCACTTAATTACTGTGGCAATGAGAGTGGGCCAGAAGCTGGGTGTCCTGCAGTGAGGGATTAACATCCTGACACTCTAAGACCTTTCACCATCAATACGGCACAGGCCAGGAATACGGTGGAACTCTTCACTTGTCTGCACAAGTGCAATTCCAACAATTCTCAAAAAGCTTGACCCCATCCAGGACAAAGCAGCCCACTTGACTGGCACCCCATCAACTACCCTAAACATTTGAGGTCTCCATTACAAGTGTGCGGTGGCTGCACTGTTTACCATTTACAAAAGGCAATGCAGTTACTCAGCAAGTCTACTCCAACAGCGCTTCACAAATCCAAACAGTTACCACCAAGAAGGGCAAGGCCAACATGTGTATGGGGTCACCACCACCTGCAGGTTCTCCTCCAAGTCTCATGCCATCCTGCCTTGGAAATAAGTTGCTGTTCCTTCAGTGTCATTCGGTCTAAATCCTGGAACTCCCTCCCCAGCAGTATGACAAGGCAACTCACCAGCACATTTCACAAGGACAAATTGGCATGAGCAATAAATGCTGGCATTACCAGCAATGTCTAGATCCCAAGAAGTCAATGAAAATAATGGCTTGCTGCTGTTTCTATCTTCTTGACAGTGCCGTGAACAGCCAACTCTATGTCTGGTAAATGTATTGAAGCAAAGATCCATTCTTTCTGTCATTGTTGGATGCCTCTGAAACACACTGACCTTGAAAGGGTATAAACAAAATGTGTTAATGGGACTGAGTGTGATTTATGTCAGTGCTCCCTGACTCTCAAGTGAGATTGTAAGTACCTGCACAGGGGAGTGGGGATTAGGAAAAGACTCAGTTGTGGAGAGATTCATTGTTTATTTAAGCCATCTGGCAAAGAAGACAGAATTTAAAACTTGCTCTGAGATTTTAAAATACCCTTCTTGTGCCTTTTCCCTCTTTATAAAACTGGACAACAGCCAAGTCTGGTCCAGCTAGTGGGGCTGAAAATCTCAAACGTGCCATGATGCATTAAGCTCTCAACATTAAAGATTATCCAGTTGCTTCACTCCAGGTAGCAGGAGCTACAATAATGGAAAATAGAAAAGAGAAGGCAGGCAACGTGTGAGGTTGTTCAGTGATCATGAATTTATACAGTAATGTTCAGGCAATTTTTGCACATTTTATGAAAAAAAACTTTGTATCAAAATAGAGGCCTAATAAAACAGAAATCTAGTGAGAAGGCTCAGAAGTCCTTACAGCAAGCTCCATTTGAACTGTGGTGAACAGTTCATCTTTTCATCCAAAGTATACTTAACTGCATACTTAGCCGAGATCCTTCTCTCCACCTGCACTCCTTGTCCAGGTTCAGTGGATGGTGCCTCCATTATCTGAGTCAAAAGCTGTGTGTTCAAGTCCCACTAGACTGAGGTGAACTTAAGGGTGAACCCCAGTGCAGTACTGAAATAATGCTGCACTGTCAGAGGAGCCATTTTCAGAGTCAAAGAAGACCACTGTTGCTTTTAATGGGATCTTGGTCACCACTTATCTCTGAATCACCATCACTAACTTCAGATTATCTGACCACACTACAATACAGTTCGTGGGATCTTGCTGTGTGCAGATTTGCTGCTGCTTTTCCCATATTTCAAGTACTTCATTGACTTTATGCTGCGATCAGGAAAGGCACAGGCTTATCTTTTCGTATCATCTGCTCTTCCTTATGTTCTCAATGGGTTGAAATTGGGACAGATTGCACTTGCTCACATTTCATTCCTAGCAGCTCAGAGCTGTGGATTTCCTTAGTCTTCCCTTCCTCCTACACCTTTTCACAGCCTAATCTTCATGCTACACAATCATGATAACAGATTGGATAGCAATACATTATCTATCCTCTGGAAGATTGTAATGCTTCCATTACTACTTTGATTGAAGTCATGTACAGGAGGTTAAGTTACTAGACCAGTATCCAGAGGACTGGACTATTCATCCAGAGACATGGGTTCAAATCCCACTGTGGCAGCTATGGAATTTAAATTCAATTACTTAAATAAATCTGGTATCAGCAATGATGATAATGAAACTACCAGACTGTTGTAAAGCCCATCTGGTTCACTGACGCACTTCAGAGAAGGAAATCTGCCAGCCTTACTGGTCTAGCCTGTATATGACTCCTGATCCACTATTGTGGTTAACTCTCAACTCTTCTCTGAAATGACCTAGCAAGTCATTTAGCTCAAGGGCAATTAGAAATGGATAATAAATGCTGGGCATTTCCTCATTCTGTGAAAGAATGAAAGAAATCAAACCCGAGACATTCTTGGTTAATGCAAGTCAGTTTACATTGACTTCATCAACTCAATTAATTCTTCAAGACTCCAAACAATTTCCCGAGCCTTCTTTCATATTGTTAACTTGGAGCAACGATTAAAAATCTGTTGGGGACAGGGAGTGTATCCCCACAATATCACTGTCAGAGTTTTAGAGAGGTTCACAATTTGATAAAAAGTTCCTAATACTATTTCTGCATTAAGTGATAAGAAGGTCCATGCTGCCATATGGATACAATTTAAAGCCAATTTTATGCTGCAGCTCAAATATCCAACACATCATTCTCCGTCACTTCTGCCATCTCAAACTGGACCTCACTACCAAGCATATCTTCCCCTTCCCCCCCCTTTCTGCCTTGCGCAGGGACGGTTCTCTCTGCGACTCCCTAGTTCACTCCTCTCCCCACACCCATCCCTCTCCCACCCCAGGAACTTTCCACAGCCCCCTCATAGGTACAACACCTGCCCCTACACCACCTATATCCAGGGACCTAGACAGTCCTTTCAGGTGAGACACAGATTCACCTGCACCTCCCTTAATATCGTCTACTATATTCAGTGCTCCAAGTGTGGTCTCCTCTACATTGGTGAAACCAATCGTAGACTAGGTGACCATTTCACAGAACACCTTCATTCTGTCCGTAACCACGATCTGCATCTCCCCATTGCCAGACACTTTAACTCCCCCTCCCACCCTATCACTGATATGTCAGTCCTTGTCCTCCTCCACTGCCAGGAGAATTCCAAGCGCAAACTAGAGGAACAGCATCTCATTTTTCATCCTGGATCCTTGCAGCCTAATGGCATGAACATTGAATTCTCCCACTTTAGGTAATTGCCACCCCCTTCCCCACAAACACTCCA
>JARFYF010000001.1:90660274-90677520 GCA_030265395.1 Rhina ancylostomus
ACCCAAAGCATTGACCATCTTCCATGGATGCTGCCTGACCCACTGAGTTCCTCCAGCAGTTTGTTCCTTTGCTCTCTTTTTAAATGACAGCAGATTGGGAAACATTGGTGTTCGAAGGGACCTGGCTATCCTTTTACATAAGACACTGAAAGCTAATGTGCAGGGGCAGCAAAGTTGAAGGCAAATGCTATGTTGGCTTTTATTGTGAGAGGGTTTGAGTACTAGAGTAAAGAGGGCTTACTACAATTATACAGGGCCTTGGAGAGACCACACTTGGAGTATTGTATACAGTTTTGGTTACCGAAAAAAAAAAAATTGTCATTGAGGGAGTACAATAAAGAATCACTGCACTGGTTCCTGAGATGGTGGATTTGCCATCTGTTGAGAGATTGTTGAGACTAGACCTGTATTTTCTGGAGTTTAGAAGAATGAAGAGATCACGTTGAAACTTAGAATTCTTATAAGGCTTAATAGAGTGAACTCAGGGAGGATGTTTCCCCTGGCTGAGGAGTCTAGAACTGGGGTACTATCTAAAAATGAGAGGAATGCCATTTGGGACAAAGATTTAGGAAAATTTTCTTTATACAGAAGATGGTGAATATTTGTAATTCTCCACATTTGAGAGCTGTGGAAGCTCAGTCATTGAATTCATTGAAAACAGAGATCAATAGATTTCTGAATATTAAGGAAATGTAGGGATACTGTAATAGTGAGAGGAAAATGGTGAGAAAGCAGAAGATTACCCATCATCTTAATGACAGCAAACTTGGAGGGCTTACTACTAATTCATATGTTGTGTTTTTTATAACAATGGAATACTTCTAAATTGAATTCACTACTATAATCTAGGAAAGTCCATGGTATGGACAGTAAAATGCCACAAACTCCAGTGATGTAAAGCTGTGTTGTTTGGTATCAGCAGATAAATAAAAGAGATAAATATTGGGCTGGACTCTGCATTCCAAGAAGTTGTTATCAAATGTATAACATCAACAGATGACTTTAATACCTAGTTACCTGAACAAGTAGATATAGTTGACATTCTGTAACAACTTTTTTATTTTCTCCTTGTAATAGTTAATCAAATTAATGTCTTTTTTTAAAAAAAATGTCTCTTATGTGTGCTCTTTTGTTTCCTTTAGATAACCTTCTGGGAATTTCATGGGTAGACAGTGCTTGGATTCCCATTCTAAATCCAGGGAATGTGCTCGACTACTTTTCTGAAAGAAGCAATCCATTTTATGATCGAACGTGCAACAATGAGGTGGTCAAAATGCAGCGGCTTAGCCTGGACCATCTACAGTAGGTTTTATTTGCTGTGAAGTGCAGTTCCTTTTGACAATTACTGTTGATTACTGCATAATAACTGATGGGTGTCTGCTGCTGTCGGTATGTAGTCATGTTAATGGTCAACAAAAAGAAGGCTAGAGAAAAGATTACTAATAGATCTAGGCAGTGAAACTTAAGCAAATTTGACATTGTTTCTTAAATAAAGCTAAAGATTTTTCTTTTTGTCCAAACTAAAAAGAAATTACTGACCATTTCAAAAGATAACTTATAAAATTTGTCATATTTTTGTGAGGCACAATTTGCTTTATTAGTTTGAACTGCAAACACTTAAATTCATATTCCTATTTTCAATGCTCTTTTTTGCTTTCTATTTAATTTTTCCCTGTTGATCAGTTTTGGCTTTTGGCTTCTCACTTTGTTTCTTTTGTGTTTGGTGTAGATTAATATTCTGAGCCATGCACTAGATTTGCATGGAATGCTTTTGCTGGCTTTAATTATGCCTTCGTCTGAGAATACAGCAACCACATTAGATATCAAAAATAAATAATTAAGTTTTGTTTTATTTAAACATTAATAATTTCTGTTTTACTGCTGAAACACTGGCATATCCACAAATAATTCAAGGGCAGGACAAGGAGTGTGGATACATTGTTCAAGTGCATTCAACATGGGGATTGATTACAGTATTTGTCAAAATTGTTAGGAGATGAGGTTGCAGTTTTTTTTAATGAGTTCAGTGGAGACTGAACTATCTATTTTTAATGTGCTTTTTCTTTTTAAATAAACCTCAAAGTATGTAAATACACAAGACAAGACATAGACTGATATGGACCTAGTGCAGGCAAATGGATTAGTGTAGGTGGGGTAAACGTTTAGCATGGGCATGGTGGGCCAAAGAGCCCATTTCTGTGCCAGATGACTCGATTCTATCACCTGTTATTTATAGGTTCAAAGATTCTTCCATTCCCCAACAAGTTAACATTTCATGTTGGCCTTTTTGTTTTGCTAGATATTTAATTTGGGTTCAAGGTCACTAACCACTTCCATATATGAACCATTATGATATGGAGGGTACCTTTTACTCATCAAGTATCTTGGTGAGCAATACCAGGGCCATGGATCAAACAAAATGCTTTTCCCTTTTTCAGCCTTGTCCAAATGTACCACGTGTTGCCATGTTAGTCCCCTCATATTTGGTAGAAGAACCTTCATTAGATTGATGTTTGGGCTATAAAACAACAAATTTAAACAATAAAGGTAAATGAATGATATTCTGTGCCATATTTTGTATCTTGCAATAATAATGCTGTTCAATGTCATGTTTTTAAAAATGAAGCTTGAAAATGCGTACTGGTAAGGTGTCGATAATCAAATGAGATATTCAATTTTTGCCATATATTTAGACTTACTAAATCATTTTTCATCCATATGCCGTACCAGGGATCTGACTCTGCAAATAGTTCAGTTCAGATTGGAAAAGTTAATTTATGAAATTTAAGTATTTGCAGTTCACGCTTGTAAAGCAAACTTGCAGAGCCATGAATGTTTCTGCCTTACCCAGAGCTAGAAGCATTAGCTAAACTGTGACCTAAATTGCCTTCGGCTTTCAGGAAGCAGCTGGTAATAATTGATTTCAACCCTGTATTTTTACTGTGGCTACTGTTAATGGACCCATTAGATAATCTTAATGAGAAAATTGCTTCATTTTTTTAACACTATAACAGTATTGTCAGTAATTGGATGGTCCAAATGTAGGAGGTAATCCAGTTATCTGCAGTGTATGTGATTACAAATAAAAATTGTGTAATCCTGTTATTTATCCTCCATCTACCTGACCCTTGTGTGAATTCGATGGTCAATAGGATAGCAAGCTACTTTGCTATATCCTTCTGAGCACTGGGATTACATTATGGTTGAGTGTCATATTCTGGGGAATGGTGGGGTGTTATCTGATGGTTTAAAAATTAGTTTAATTTACACAAGGAGCTTGCATTCAAACCTTCCTTTCATTTGCAACTTTTGTGTGTGACTAAAGCAATTTGACAACAGTGATTGCCATTTGCCAGTGATGAGGTAACTTGTTTTTGTTCTGTTGCAGTAACATGACTGGTCTGGAATACATTCTGCTTCATGCCCAAGAACCTATATTGTATATTATTCGAAAGCAACATAGGCACTCTCCAACACAAGGTAAGAAGCTTCTCCATCTCTGAAGTTGTCATTAAAAATAGCTTTACAATGTTCCTTTGATGTGCTGGATATAGTGAATATTTAGAAATTATTGTGGAAACCTTTTCAGTAAAAGTCAATTGCAAATGTCTTTGCATGTTGGAGCACAGAAAGGTAAGTACTGTAAAGAACTAGCTGCAGCAAAAATAAATTTTTTGAAGTTTTGAATGGATGCTAAGTTTTCTCAGAATTGGTTAAAATTTGAATCTTCTGATGTAGATGAAGTAGGGTTGCAGAAGGGTATCCACACTCTTGTATGTCCACCCACCCCAACCTCTGCAAAGGATTTGTTCCATGCCACTGCTCCTGGTTATTTTCTTCTTAGTTACTTATTTCCTGTCATAAGTTAGTCATAGATTCTTCTCTCTGCCTGAACTGCACTTATTGAGGAGCAATACCTGCCAAAATCTCTCGTAGCTCAGCAGTCAAGAACTGGCAATAAATTTATCGTAAAGGTATATTTGCCATCTGAATGCTTCATTTGTTATAAGTGTCTCACTGTAAGGTAAGCATTACAAGCTCCCACAACATACTTTTTAGTTCATTAAATCTAACCAATTCAGTGCGATGCATACAGAATGTATCTTCCTAAAGTTTTTATGTTCTGTTTTCACAGCACACCAATAATTAGTATACATGGCAGCTGACCACATTTTCTAATAAATTGACTCTGTAGCATGTAACTAAGAAATTCTTTGAAAGAACAGTTACGGTTGTAATCCAGCAGATAATTTGTACAGTAGTAGTAAGGACCTGATAATATATTCAGCAGGGATAGTTGTAGAATAAATGTTGCCTGGGGTGCTGAACGAAGAACCCAAGTCATTGAATGTGGAGTCATTCACGAGAGCAGCAAAGACCTCATTTTCCAAAAGTTGCCAACTCTAATGGTGCAGTGTTCAGATAGCACGATCATGTGTTCATGTATGTGGAATTGTGCAAGATCTTCAGCCTTCTGATTTAGAGCCTAGCATGTATTTTAACCCCCCCAAAGAAATATCAGGCTGAATCATGCTGGCTATAGCCATTGAATCCCTTTAGGATGGAATAAGCTCAGCCATTTACATCGAAGTAAGTTCCAGACTTCAGATGATCTGCTGTAAGTCTAGGGCACACTGAGTGACAAATGCCACTGCATCTAAAAATGTTTAAAAGATAGTATTTGTTATTTCTCTTTCTCTCAAATTGAGTCTTCATTACTTTCTTTGCTCTTGTGAAGATGTCATTCTTCCTCTGCAATTAGACAATGTTTTGAAAATTCTGTTCATTTTGGATAAGGAATTTCAATTTGTTTTTGTCCTTTAATAGGAATATGGGAATCAGTACATATCTATTGTGCATTAATAAGCAGCAGAGATTGCTGTTTGTGGTCCAAAAGGGAACTGTCCATCTTTTAATAAGCGCTGGCAGTCAAAATATCGTAGAAAGCTGAATTACATAAAATAACCATCTTGTGCACCTCTTGAGTATTCTTGCTTTTGAGTCAGACCATTATGGATATGCTCCTCTTTTAGGGTTTGAGCCTACAATCAAGTTTGATCTTTCAAGCTTAAGATATTGTGAGAGCTCTTTATTGGCAGAAGCTATTCGGAGTTTGTGGATTTAAACTGAAACCTTGCTCTTAGTTTGGTTGGTGTTCATATGAACGCTAAAGAACACACAATATTATTGGTGGAACCCAGCTTCCCTACAAAATGACTCACCAAAAGTGGTCATTCACTTCATTTTTGGTGAGATTTGTTGAAGAAAGGTCACATTTCCTAGCATAAGTTATTGTGCCTCAATTGACTGATATTTGTGCTGTTGAACTATATAAAGTCAAATATATCCGTCTGTAATTTTTGTTCTGGTCGTGAGTAGCTTGGAAGAAAATAGACCACAAAGAACATTTGGGTCCTGTGTGTGTGGGTCTGTTTTCCAGCTGTCGTTCCCTAATAAATCAATCCATGAAGTTGTATTTGTGACTTCTATTATCCAAGGTTACATATGTTGAAAAGATAGGATTTCAAGTGGCATCACTTCATGATAGAAATTGTTGCAGTGTTAGTCAAGTTTAAAATCTGTGTTAAGATTATTTATCTTCTGTACCTATTAGAAAATTTACTGTAATATGAGAAATTTAACTTCTGGTGATGAGCTTTATTTTTCTCCTTTTCTAGCTACTCCTTTGGCTGACTATTATATAATTGCTGGAGTGGTGTATCAGGCCCCTGATTTGGGATCTGTAATAAACTCTAGAATGGTAGGTTATTTTTCTTTGTTTTTTTGTTATTCTAATTAAATATACAATTGTCAATAAGGTGGCTACGTCGTCCATCTAGGCTGTTTTGTTGTGGATTCGGTTCAAATTGCCATTTCTCTTTCAGAGAAGAAAAAACTATATGCTGCCTTTTCTCTCTCACATCCTGCTATTACATCTCATAATTGGAGTAACAACAACAGTTGTGAAATGGCTTGCACAGCTGGATATCACAGTTCTTGTCATGCCCACTTATGTTTCGGAAAAGGACACAAATCCATCCAACTGAGTAAAAGGAGAAACAAGAACTTTGCTGAAATCATAGTCTTATATTTAAACTTCAAAAACAAACCAGAGTTGCTTTTATAAATCATGCAATCCCATTAACATTAGTGTAGAGATCTACGCAGCAGGTACTATGTATGAGTGATGTCCATTTTAGTGAATGCAAGCCCCTGTAATATCAGTTAAACATTCTGCAGGCGAGATCTAGTTTAGTGGTTTCAGTGTGATAACCTCTACATTCCTTTTCAAGCCAGCAGTATTTTTACATCATGAAAAGATCATTATTGAAGACTTAGCAACTATTGTGTTGTTTTAATTTTGTTTTGTTTTCTTCTAAAAATAGCTGACAGCAGTGCATGCTGTTCAGTCTGCATTTGATGAAGCCATGTCTTACTGCCGATACCATCCCTCTAAAGGGTACTGGTGGCATTTCAAGGATCAAGAAGAGAGGGGTAAGTTTTAACATACTGTACTTCTAAAACTGACCATTTTCTGAAACTGTTAGCAGCACACCACCTGCTGGTGTAAAAGCAAAAAAGTATTTAAAACCTTGAAGATTGCAGACAGTGTATCGGGAGAAATTGTTCTTATTAGCAGAGGAATCAAAGCCCAGGGGACATGGAATGTTGGTAATTGGCAAACAAAACCAAAGTGGTATCAAGAAAAATTGTTTTATGCTGGAGTGGGTTGGAATTGACTAAAAGGATAATAGAGGAGGGTGATTCAATTATGGCATTCAAAAGAGAGCTGGATAAGTACCTGAAAGGAAAACAAAAAAAAGTAGACATGCATGGAGAGAGGGTGGGAGAATGGGACTAGCTGGACTGTTCTTAGAGCCAACATAGACTTGATGGGTTAAACAGCCTTCTTCCATGCAATAAACAGTGTTTTATTGCCCAGATACTCACTTATATCATTCTTAGATCCATTTAATAACTGAGTATCTGCAGCCTTTTGCAGTAGAGAATTCCCATGATTCCCAGTCTTACTACTTATCTTAAGACTGTTTCTTTAATCAAGACTCTCCAGGCAGCATTCTCAGCATATACCTCACCAAGCTGTCTTAGAACTTTACATCTTTTAACGAGGTCACCAATCTGTCTTCTAATGTAAGTATAGTCCTTTTTACTTTACTTCCTCTTGGACAACCACATTCCAGAAATCGTTAAATCCTTCCAGGGATACTGCCAGGCCTGCTGACTGTTTCCAGCATGTTCCGTTAACATTCCCATGTCTTTATGGTTGCCTTTGCTTAGATGAGAAACTCTGGATTCAGATTAAACCACATCATTTTTGATCTTGATATAAAATTCTGGTTTTATTTCCTAAGGGCCTCTTTACAACAAGATTATTTAACTCTTTCATGATGCACAGAAGTAGATCTAAAATCATTTGTCTCCTTGTTTATTTCTAAACACAGTGATCTAGAAATTCATCTTGTATACATTTCCAGTAACTAATCCTCTGCTGTGTTATCAAAGATATGATTTGTCTGGTCTGCAATGCAGATTAAAGTCCCCCATAGTTGCTCTGGCATTTTGTTTTTGCTTGTGTTACTGACCCCTGCCAAGCTAGTTTAAATGCTCCATGAAAACACCAATGAACCATCCTGTGAGCATATTGGTGCTGGTTCTGTGGAGATGTAACCCATCTAACTTTCACAGCTCCCGCCTGTTCCAGAAATGGACATAAAGTCTGAGAAGCCTAAAGCCCTTCCTTCTGCACAACTCTCTAATCATTGCATTCATCTTCTTTATCCTCCTTTATCTGCACTTATTTGCATGTGGCATTGGGAGTAATCCTGAGATCGCCACCTGTGAGGTCCTGCTTTTTAACTTATTTCAAGATCCTTTAAGATTTGCTTCGGGGACCATTGTACCTATGGTTTTGGTACCAACTTCTGATTCTCCATTCTTCCCACCTCCGGATGCTCTAGAGACATCACCGTGTGTTTCAATGTACTTGTGACTAATAAAGATATCTTGCGTGATTGTCCAGACACTGGAAGCATTCATGGCTACCCTCCTATCACAGGATGTATATTCCACATGGCTGAGCTGCCCTGTCATGCCTCACCTTCACCAATGGGCTTTCAAATTAGAAATGTGTCAGAAAATACTCACCAATCAGCTACCTGCCTCCCCTTCCAGCATCACCTTTTGAACTGTAGCGCCATACTTTCAAATCCTTGCAAGGGCTCTTTGGAAAGTTGAACCTCTGAAATGTGTGGTCGGCCAAAACAATTATCTTCAGAAGAGGTCAAATACATTGACTTGCATTCAACAAAGCTGTTTGTTGAATTAATTTCATGTAATTAATTAATTCTTGACAATGAATTCAGCAAAAAGATGGTTGTCTGGCTTGAGGCTAGCTGGAATTTTATTTGACTTTTACCTTTTTTCCCATCCAGATAAAATAAAACCAAAATCAAAGAAGAAGGAGGAGCCGAGTTCAATATTTCAGCGTCAGAGAGTAGACATGTTACTTCTGGATATCCGGCAAAAATTCCAGCCCAAGTATATTCAGGTGTGTCTGCAACTTCCAGGGCCCTCCTTTTGTTAAATAAACAACTGAGTGTAGAAGAACATTGTGACCAGCCGTGAAAGGTTCCCTTAATTCTACAATGTGTAGGGGGAACCAAATGGTATGAATCCTACAATATGCATTGGTGACAGATGGCTTTCAATGTTTGGCTGAATGACTCAGCAGCATTCAACTCTTGAGAAGCCTAAGGGTTGCGCCGCTTTCTGAGACTCCTTTTAATACCAAAAGCATCTAGGAGGCTACAACTAGTTCAGGTTTAATGGGATCTGAGTTAAAAAGGGCTTTTTGTTATTTAGAAAAAGGGGCTATTAAGAAAAATGGTTGAATGTGCCTCACCAAACTGCAGTAGATTTAAATAAGTTTATTTATGCAATGTACATGAGACTTTGATTGCACCTTCAAATGTAAAATTGCTATGGTTTGTTGCAAACATGAAGTAAGTTTGTCCATTCTTGTCCCCTTATCCACACAATCCTCCTTCAGTGCAAATGTGGTATTGGTTGCCTTGGCAGCCTCAGTGCCTGACTACTACTTGATGGCACGCAAGCTGTGATCTTAAGCACCAGGTCCACACTAAATCCAATCTCGTCAAGGCTGCACGATCACTTCAGTGCTTTTCTCAATCTTTCTCTCTGCATTGCCGGCCCTTCACCTGCAATGGGTTTCCTGTTGGAGTGAAGCTAATCTACATGATGGGAAATTATTCCTCCTACATTGCCTTAACATCAGAACCAAGTTTATCTCATTTATCAGCCATCAAACTGCAGCAGGCAGACAATGCTTGCTTTTATACCTTTGCATGCTGAGCTCTAGGTCATTGTTAACTTGCTCACTGGAGAATACAAGAGAATTCGACCTGCCACCACCTTATTGTCCTCTGACAATAAGGGTCCACAACGAGGACCTGGAAAACACAAACCACTTCTCATAACTCTGGTGCTATTTCCCAAGGCAGATATATTGACGATCAAATTCACCATCACCTTCAGTACGCCAGTACAACCCTAGGCTGTCTGAGGAAGTATTTGAAGATTAAGACTGCAAACTTGATGATTGCTGCCCTCTTGTATGCGAACCTGCAACAGATACCCCAAAGGACTGTAAGCCACCAATGCTCTCTACAGCTCTTCCCATCCACTGGCAGGCTAAGTGTATCAACCTCTCTTTCCTCTACCAGACCAACATTCCTGGCACTGAGGCCCTAATTATGCTAAGTCAACTTTGATGGACAGGCTATGTCATTTGCACGCTCAACACATGACCTCTGAAATGGACACTGTGCTCTGAGCTCTGTGGATCACACAGCAGCCCAATCAACCACCTAAGAGCCTACAGAACAAGAGTGGAAGTAAGTCATTCTCAGATCCAAGGGAGTGCCGAACAGGAAGTAATATTTCCTGGCTGGTCCAGAAAATAACAGCTTGCCCCCTTTGTTAGCTCGTATTCGCCTTTTAACTAATTGCTCAGCTTCCAGAGTCAATCTCATCCTGTTGAAAAGCTGAGTACAATAGAGAGTTGCCCTCTCAATTTAAGCACTGACCTCATTACAGTGAACAGGATGTTACTATTAAACAATGTGAGAATATCCTTGATCTTGTGTTATGAAGGTCTCCAAATAATTTTTTTTGTATATTGACTGATATTCTTTTTATTTCCAGCCAAAATCTGGTGACAAACCTGTACCAGGTGAGTTTTTTGTTTTGGCAAATCAAGTTAATAGTCTGGGCTTTTAAATGAATATATTGACTGTCTTTAATGCTTTTGCCTTTCAGTGGAGCAGGTGAAAAAGGAATCTGAGCCAACAACTGAAACAATCAAACAGGAGGAAAAAGACTCTACAAAGAACTTGCAGCAGAGTTCAACAACCAAAGCTCCTCCTGAGAAACGGATGAGGCTGCAGTGAAGAGGTATTCCTCTCACTGAGTCAACAACCCCCAGGCTCTGTTCTAATGGGCTGCTGAACTCTTGTTTTCATTTCATACAGAGTAATTATTTTTTTTGTTTCCACACTGCAAGCACAAAGTGAGTACATTCTCTGGGAGAATCTTAAGCCTTTCAGTTCCTGAGTTCTCTTCTACTTCCGAATTAACGAACCTTGTTGTTTTGAACACTATTTTCTTGCTGTGGTTGAAATAAGATGGGATCATTGAAAGACTCACAAAGCTACCATTTTAAGTGTTGCAGAATAAGAGGATTAAAGTTGAGACCAAGTGATACCATTGGTACTTGGCCATTTAGTATCCATTTCAAATGGATGCTTTATCTAAGAGCCACAATTTATAAAAATCAGAAATCTGAAACAAAAAAAGAAAATGCTGGAAGCACTTAGCAGATGGGGCATCATCTGTGGGGAAAGAAACAGTGCAGGTTTCAAGTTGTAGAAACGTTGTGACAAAGGGCCTTTGACCCACAATATTAAATCTGTTTCTGTCTCCACTGATGCTGCCTGACTGCCAAGTGTTTCCAGCAATTTCTGCGTTTTTTTTTGTCTCCCTTCAACTGATGTCAGTACCACCATCTGTTGCTTCAAGTTTCTTCTGTGTGTTCTACAATACCCTGCAGTATGAGAATGCTGCCAAACATCATTTCGCAGATATTTAATGAATGTTTCTGAAAATGAAGTTGTGTGAATAATTTGGCTTTTAAAGTGTTTTTTTAATGGTGTGATTGATGATGTGGTTTTCTGAGAAGCAGCTAGTTTTGTGTTTCTGAATAAAGAACTCTGAAACTGTTGCAGTGCTCTAAAACATATGTTTTTGGAGAATGTGTTAGTTCAAGTCATTGTAGAAATGTGTGTGCTGAAGGAGGACTCTTGAGCTTTGTGTCCATGTTGAACGCTGGGAAAGTTATTTAGGCTCATCACATTTCCCAGCTCGAGTCTGCAACCCTGTGGATTATGACTGGTGGTTATCCAACCATTTGTAATCATTTTCTGACAGAGTCTTTAAAAGATAATGTTTTTTTTCATTTTTGACTCTTGATAACATAACAGTAAAATCTCTGCTTTTGAATGAGGGTAAAGGCCTGGAGATGCTTCGGGAAGCAGGTTGACATTAATTCTACAACACAAGCACAGCATTACAACAACGGTTAGCCAGTGTCAACTGTTTCATAGACTCTTGTAGTTCATGAGGGAGGGTGGTAAGTCAGTGGTGTCACATTGGACATGTGATGAATGAGGGAACTAAGTGTTGTGCTATAATCAGAGCAAAATTCTGCTGATTTAGGCTGCATGGTATTTGTACTGTTTTATTGGGCAAACCAGGAAAAGCTGTAAATGTTTTGCAACAGCTATGTCTAAGTCAGGCTCTTGCTCATTACCAATACAGAATAAAATCATTACCACTTGTGAATATTTGGAGATATTTTGAAAGCCTGTTCCATTTACATTTTACATTGAAATGCCTCCTCACAGCACCACCTGTAGGCTTAACACATATTGCATTGAATTGGGCGACACACCTGGTAAATCTTAACCTAAAACCAGTTGACCTCACTGCATATTCCTGTTGAGTAATGTTGTAAGGTGGGAAATTGAGTTAGGCAAGGAAAGTATAGGGAAGATGGGAGGTGGACAGGGTGATTGTTATGGGGCTTATTGTGTACAGGTCATGCCCAGGTGTCTTATTTATCAGATCATTATTCCTGTCCCCATGTATATCAAACCCTGCTGGTAACTTTAAGACGTCTCTCTAAGCACGTATTCAGTTTAACTAAATCACACAGAAGTGACTGTTGGATCACAATAGTTTCTACAAACAATGTCACTGCGATACTCTTGCCATATTTTCTGCTTGAATAGTATTCAATAAGTGAACCTGGCCTCCTGGTGCTTGTACAATATTGAAAGTGTTGTTGCCTCCAGTCAACCTGAAAATGTTCCAGTCCTCGTTAGTCAACCACTGAAAATTTTGGAGTCTGCCCTTAGAACTCGATCCACAGTTACCTTTCTCTTGTTCTAATTTGGTAATGAACATTAGATTACATTCTTTAACTGCCAGTCAAACAACCAGGCTTTATCATTCCTCAGGGAAAAGTGAAAGGGTCTGGAGGTGAGCATTTCTTTAGTTGTTTTCACCACTTTGTTGTGGCTTTTTCCTTGCTGTTGCTAGGTTCTCGTCTGAACAAGAAAATTCTGATCTGCAGTGTTTGTTTGGGAGCACTCATCTACACGGCTTGTGGCTGATCTGTACCTTCCCTCCACATTCCTGCCTTTGTTCCTTATCCCTTGGTACCCTTGTCTAGCATTAAAGTGTGTAAAGTACTCAATGTTGGGAATACACAGCAGGTCAGAACTCATTGTCTCATGCACCTGAAATGTTTCTCTCTTGACAGATGCTGTTTGGTCTACTGAATATTTTTGAGTTTTTATTTTGTATTTCTGACATCTGTAATATTTTGCTTTTGGATAATCTATGTACATTGCTCTTGAAAGAGCCAATGGTCACCAAGTATCAAAAGCTTTTTGGGTTTGAGAATTCCCACTGATACATCCTGATTTTTTTTTTGCTCCTGAACTGTCCACCTGTAATCTTATGATTATGTTTATCTACTCCCATATGCGGAAAATATTTCTTGATTTTTTTTTCTCAGTATCATTTGACCTGGTACCCAAAACAAAGCCAATTGACGAGAACATTCAGATTCACAGGACAATCACCAATGTACAGGTGATCCACTGCCTAACTTCTCAAAGTAAGTGACCAGGTAAATTTACAGTTGAAAGAATGCCGATTTTTTTTTCCTTAATGGCTTCCACAGTACTATTGCTATGAAAAATTCAGTTCCTGTTAAATGCACAAGGCTAAAATTTTTTTATAGTATTGAGGAACCCTCTAATAATAGGGCAATTGAATTATTTTGCTGTGATCTTGGATGCATGAGGAAAGTGCTCCTACAGGTAAAGCATAAAGAAAATTATGAGAAAAACAGTCAAACTTTTTGAGATGGTTTCCACCCAGGAAGTTGACAGCAATTGACCATGGCCATTTTTATATTTTTAATATTCCCTTTTACTTAACATCTTTCGTCCCTTTGAGATGCTATCTGTGGAGAGCTTGGGTAGGTGATTTGTACCCAAGTTTCTGGAAATGGCAACCTTGAGACAATTACTAGAAATTATGTGCGAGTCACTTGGGATCATTTGTCCCTGCTGGTGAGTGATTTTTGTGCTGTGAACTGTGGCAACATGACAGGTCAATAAAAATGTCTGTCATTTAAAATGATAAGCTATTAGAAAAGTGTTCAAGCATGATGTGTAGCAGAAGAAGTGAAGCTAGCTTCTGCTGCTGCTGGTGGCCATTTACACTTTATAAGTAGTCTGTGCTGTAAATCTCTTGCCTTCCCAGGCTTCCAGACAGCAGTTTGAAAAATAACACTTTACCAGCTCCTTGAGTGGAATATATAGATCTTTTAGTGTGTCGGAGATTTGTTCTGACTGCTTTTGGAATGCAGATACATAGTTTTGTGGCAGATTGGCTTGTGGTAACTGCCTTTTTAAAAAAAAATGGATTTGTGTACATTCTGCATTTTCCAAGCTATGTTTCCTGAGTTTTGCTTTTTACATGAGTGCAGTCAGTCCAAAGGAGCAGATCCTTCTCAAAAGTAAATATTCTGTGCTGGACACTGCCAATCACACTAGGTCATTTATTGGATATAGCAAGGCAGTTCCTGATTAGTAAAAAAAATGAAAATTAAATAATATCTATATTTGGGATTAGGGTACATAAACTAACTCTTTCTTCCTTAGGGAGATGTACTATTGCTGATTTCTGTCATTAAGTTGCTAATTGTTTTTGTCGGTGTTGCTAACTTTAAACTTTATTTTCTGATTTATTCTTCCGCAGGTTTATTTCTTGTGTGTTTCTTTGGCATTTGTTTATAACATCGATCATTCTTTTCATACTTGAGGCCAGAATGCAAGTGAAAATAATAAACTAAGACAGATAAGGATGTATAGAGGATTAAACGGGGTGATGTGAAAATAGAAAAAAGCAAGAAAAGCCAAATGTACATAGGAAGAAAAGAAGCTTGCAGAAATGCATACAAAACCACCATAGGGACAACTGAAAGCAATGGGGATTCTGTTCTCTGAAAAATAAGCATCACTGGCTATATTTATTAATACAGGACCCATCTGGAAAGCACATTGGGAAGCCACATGTTTCACATTCTTTAAAATGTATGGAATGATAAGGTATAAATATCAATATGTGCACCCAGCAGGTGAACCTCAGAGACAAGAATGTGCAGCCAACCCATGCTTTCCATTAATGGAAGCTGCAGGCAACATTTTGAAAATTAAATACTCAGTAATGATGAAAACATTTTCCTTAGTTGTCAGTTAAACATTGTTAAGGAAATTAATATTGCAGTATTGAACTAGCATGGTAATCAATGATGTTTGAGTGTATTGAATATATGCTTATCTATCAGTACTGTTAGTATTGGACCCACTGTGGAATGACATTGTGTGATGGATTTCAAGAGGCCAAAATCAATAGGGTTGGAAATAAGCTCTTAATTGCAATATTTCCTTACAATGCATTTTTTTTTGGGGGGGGGTGTGGAAAGTGATGCATGTCAATTCAACCCTCAAGAGAAACATTCTAAGAGGGACACTTTGCCAGTCACAGTCGGTCATTTGTTGAGTACAGCAAGACCATTGGTAAACGATGACAATTAAATGACTGCATGTTTTGATTTGGGACCATGCTATTGTATTTAAACTCTCCCTTTCTTGCCAAGGGAGATGCACCATTGCTGATTTCTGCAACTAATTTGCTAAATGCTTTTATTGTTACTAGCTTAATGAAAAAATTATTTTCTGATTTTTCTTTGTGTGTGTATTTTTCTGTTGTGTATTTCTTTAGCACTGTTTATAACATGGTCCTCGTCAATCTCTGCATCTTTAGTAATGTGAATCAAGCTCACGGAGAATGACAAACAGTTCATGTCTGGCTAGATAGATTTTTAATAACCTTTCTGTGTTCTATATACTCCCAAGTCTCTCTGCCTATGCGACCTATTATTTTTGTGCTCTGTATTATGCTTCCTGCAGGTCTTGTCAACTCCATGATCATCCAACACCGAAGGACCTCAGACCTGTTTCAAGTTTAATAACTCTCTTTTGGAAGCCAAATAACTGACTTGCTGGAATCATTCAATAACAGTTAGTGTTGGATCACTGAGATTCAAATATTTATATTTGGCTGTCCAAACCAGGTATCCTTGCACGGCCTGGTATCAGAATGGTACTCCATTCTTCAGGTAAATTTAATACATGATCGTATAATATTTCAGGCATATGCTTTCAGCTGAGTGACAACTTGGAAGGTGGGAGTTTCAGGATGGGAGGTAGTACAGGGAGCAGTTAGAAAACGGTGATAGTATTGACACTGAGAACTTGGGGAGTGGAACTAATGGAGAGAATGACGAATATGGGAAGTGGGACTGAGGGTAGGCGAATATTTGGAACTGACTGCACCTTAGGGGAGAGATTGAGGATGATGAAGAGAATGGGTATTCTGAGAATTTGGGAGTGGGGGGGGGGTATAGTGGTAAGGAACTGGGGATTAAATAGGAGCAATAACCTGATTTTTAAACTGGCAGAGATTGAGGACTGGAAGCTCTGGGAAAAATGGGTACCATAAGTACTGAGAGGGAGAGAAGAGAGTGAATGGAGTGCATGAAGCAGTATTTCTTTCTCCTTTAAGAAGCTGTAAGCAGAGAGTCCTACAAATGGAAGGGGCTGTACTAGATCTTATTTTATGGAATGAGGATGAGCAAGTTACGGAAGTGTCTGTGCAAGAACTATTTGGCAACAGTTATAGCAAAATAGTTATAGCAAAAGATATGGTTGGCTCTCGAGATAGGGCTTTACATTGGGGGATGGCAGATATATGTAGTGTAAAACAGGATCTTGTTGAAGTAGAGTGGGAGCAGCTGCTAGAGGAGAAAACAGCATATAAGTGGGAGGTGTTTAAAAGCGAGATAGAGTTCAGAATGAGCATCTCTGTGCAAGGGTAAGAATTAGATGGTAAGATTAAGGTACCTTGGTTAACAAAGGATATTGAAGGTTTGATCAGGGAAAAGAAGTAAGCATATGTCAGCTATAGGAAATTGGTATTGAATGAGTCCTTTGAGGCTTATCGGGGATAAAGGAGAGAACTTGAGAAAGAAATTAGGAAGGCAAAAAGGGGCTGTATGATTCTACTAAAATCAAAGATCATGGTCAAGATTTTCTTCAGAGATTGTGTCTGAAATTTTGAATAGGAGGAGGATGGCAGGGTGAGAGGAGTGTTAACTGTACGGTGTGCTCCTGAGGATTGGGGCCATCAAGCTTTAATGTTTGCTTTCTTGGGCTACTAACACATTCACTGCATCACTTTAATGCAAATAGAATTTAATAATCTCAATTTTATAGCAGTGTGATACTTAAAACAACTGTTCCACTTTTTTGTTTGCACTTAATTTGGAGATCAGTATTTTGGTACTATTTTCTGAGTGGGATGTCTTAGTCCTCTGGTATTACTAAGTGAATGGGCTATAATGTAACACTGGTGTTGGTCCATTGGTCAGAAAACAAACAATCTGTTGGAGGAACTCTCGGTTGAGCAGGATTGAGGGGGTGGGGGGGGGGTGTGGTTGGTGAAGAGAA
>JARFYF010000001.1:90763095-90773964 GCA_030265395.1 Rhina ancylostomus
TTCTGAACCTACCCCTCTCACCTTAAATGCATGCCCTCTGGTATTGGGTCGCTCAATAATGGGGAGAAAGCTATTGCTTGTCCACCCTATCTATGCCCCTCATAATCTTAGACACTTCCAGCAGATCACCCCTCAGCCTCCACTGCTGCAGAGAAAAGAGTCCAAATTTATCCAGCCTCTCCTGATAGCACGTGCCCTCTAATCCAGGCAGCATCCTAGTAAAACTCCTCTGCACCCTCCTCTAGAGCCTCAATATCCTTCCTATAACGCAATACAACGTGGCTTGGGTTATTCTTTATAGCAGAAGAGTCTGAGGGGAAATTTAATTGAGATAGATAAGATTATTAGGTGCCTAGATAGAATAAATAGGAAGGACTCATTTTTAGGTATATACTATTTGATTTCTTTCTTGTACTTGCTGCTTCTTCCCCCAAAAAACAGCTATTAATAGTGTACTGAGGATTTCTTCCCCCAAAAACACAAACTTGGTACAATATATTGATTGCTATTTGCTGCATATTCAGAAGAAAAGTGCTGAAAGCACAGGATTCAAATTGAAGTCATTATGCTGAACTCTAACACTTAGTTTTATTCTAATGGAGTAACAAATGAATTGTTCATTTCTGCAGGTGGATGGAGACTCCATTCAATAGAAATACATTCTCATCTATAATGAAACTCAGGGACACATTTGATTAGTCACTGACATCTCACTTAGTTTGTCAGCAGGAATTTTTATTTCTGAAAATATTGCCGTACGCCACTGCTAATCTTCAAAAGGTAAATTGAAGTGGCCTCTTCAAAAACAGTGATTTAACAACCCTATGATTCAAGTTCATCTGTGCCATTTTCCTGCTGATTGCACCTACCACTAGTCATTCCTTGGGCCTTTGACTCTCTAGTCTGTAAACAATAACCTCTGTTCTGTCACTATCTTTGGACCTTTAACTAGTTCCAGCACTACTATTGATGGCCTCGTGTTCAACTGCACAAGGCACAAACCTGCTGTGTCTAACTTCCTGGACTGGAAAATTTTAATTGAGGGAAAGTTAAATAAGCTTAGGTTATTTACTTTGGGAAAGGAAAGACTTAACTGTGGTCTATAAAACTATCAGAGGCGTAGATAGGTCTTTCCTATTTAATCTATCTCCCATAGCAGAGGGATGAATACCAGAATGCGAGATTTATAATAATATGAGGAATAGTAAAAGGAAGATAAGGATTTTTTTCCTAATCAGAGTGTGGAAGGTGTCAATGAACACAGTTCCTGAAAGGATAGAGGCAGAAACTCTCAACACTTTTTAAAAAGTGCTTGAATGTATACTTGAAAAGTCATGATCTGCAGGACTACACATGATTTGCTGAAAGGTGGTATTAGCTTGGGTAGTTCTTTCAATAGGCATGGACATATTTGGTTGAATGGCTTTATTCTGTGTTGTAAAATTTCTGATTTTATTTCATGACCGTGCCTATTGATCCTCTATTCACTTCTGTTTGAGTAGAATGTCCAACAAAATTAAACAACCCAACGTGTTTAACAAGAATATTGTTAAAAGAGAAAAAAGACAAACTGCAAAGAGAGCTTTCATCACGGAATTGAGGTTCCAAAAAGAATCTTTAAGGAGAAGAAAACAAGGAAGAGTGCTGGGGAGTTATGAGAAGGGAATTCCAGAAGTTAAGCTCAAGGCTCCTAGAAGCATGTCTTGAGTGTTGGAGCATTTAAAATCAGGAGTGTACAGGAGAAAGTTTCTGATTTAGAAAGCTCATGGGCCCATCCTTTATGCTTGTTCTAATTAGAATTTGTCACAAGAATGTTTTAAGTACTTAAAATTTAACCTGATCACACAATATAAATGCCCTGTTCCATGTTGCTCATAAAGGTTGCTGCTGATTGACACCTTTATTGATGATTGCAAAAGATTATGAACATTCATTTTATTTAAGAAAATGTATGCTATATCAGCCATTGTTGATACAGAATTTTTTTTACTGTAACTAAGTTTATTTACGGCCTTGCTTATTTGTAGGGTTGGGATTCAATATTATTGGAGGAACTGATTACCAGCCCAATTGTAAGGACAGCGCAATCTACGTGAGCAAAATTAAAGATGATGGACCAGCAGCTCTTGATGGACGGTTAAAGGAACAAGACCGAATCTTAGCAGTAAGAGATCTGTTGTTTTATTTTTAATACTCAGTGGTGTCAGATCTGGTTATTTTTGAATCTGCAGATTCTTTCAGGAGTCAAAGAATGAATTGAAAACAACTTGGTGCTTATTGGAAAAGTTTAAAACAAACAAACAGTCACAGAGCACATGGCACTAGCTTTACTACTAGGAGATAAGTGGAGACAAAAGTAACTGAAAATGAGCTAGGGCCAGGAGAGGAAGAGAGCGAGAGAGATAAGGAAAAAAGTGATCAACAAAAAACGACACCTTTTATACCTGAGATAAGAGGTAATCCTTAGGTTTTCTGATTGGACTATTGTTATCTATTAGATACCTGTGGCCAAACCAACCAATGAGAAAACACGTATTCACCTGATGAACAAACCAACAAGCTAAGAAATGGCCATCCCTTGTACAGCCCTTGAAGTGCATTAAACACTATACATGGTTAAAAAAAAACTACTTAAAACAGTCAAATCCAACAGTGGGTATGAATTTAATTTTAAACAGTGTCAAATTCTCTGACACAACCTTGTAGTTAAAATCCTCATCCAAGGAGCTATTCTGGTAAATCTCTGCATCTTCTTAAAGAACTTCACATGCTTAAGGTATGGTAAGCAGAACACATTGCAATACTCTAGTTGTGGTTTGGCATAATTTCTCTACCACTATTCCCAAAGCCCAAGATTCCACATGCTCTGCTAATTACTCTTGAAATGTGTCCCACCACCTTCAAATGTTTATGCACATGGGTCCTTGGCTGCTTCTGTCCCTGTGCATTCTTCAGAACTGTGACACTGTTTATATTATCTCTCTGCATCCTTTCAGTCAAGATACATCAGTTTGCACTTCCTTATATTAAATTTTTGTCTTCCATTTGTCTGCCCATTCTGTTGGTTTATGTCCTTTATCGTTAGCAGGTTTTGAAATTTTAACTTATTCCAATGTCCATCATTTGTATTAGTCCTATTGATGAAGTTTAGGGAACACTGCTGTCTACCATCCTCCTGTTGGGGGGACAAAAGCAGTTAGCACTTTAGTGTGCTCTCTGTAAAGCCACTTTATTTTATCCAAAACCCTCCTATTTCAAGAGGCTCAGTTTTGTTAATCAGCCTTTTTGTTGTACTTCCTTAAAATCCATTTTGACAACCTCCACTGCATTCCCTTCCTTAACCTTCTCTTGTTACTTCAACAAAAAATTACGGTTAGATTAGTAGAACACAATCTTCCTTTTTGCAAATCCATGCAGGGTCCCCTTAATTCAAACCTTTCAAAGCACCCCCTGCGGGTGTCACATTTGCCACTTTTCAATCTTCTAGGCAAATGATATGTTGACATTCATGGTGAGAGGTTTTGAGTACAGGAGCAAAGGCGTCTTTCTGCAACTATACAGGACTGTGATGAGATCACGCTTGGAGGATTGCATGCAGTCTCAGCCACCCTTCCGAAGAAAGAACGCACTTGCCACAGTGGGAATGCAGGAAGGATCTCCGCACTGATTCCTGGGATGCTGTGACTGTCCTATGAGGCGATGAAGCCTGCGTTGGGGGATCTTATTGAAACATGAACAATTTTGTCAAGGTCAGATGTACGAGAGGCAGGGGTTGTTTCTCTCTTGCTGGACGGTGGCAGAGAAGGGGGTAGAGTTAAGAGCCAGTGGACCTGGGGTATAAAGCAAGACATTTAGGACTGAGATAGAGAAGAGTTTCTTCACATCTTCAGTGTGATGAACCTGTAGAATCTTCCACCACAGAGGGCTAAGGAAGCCTTGTCACTAAAGGCATAAGGCATAGAGGAATGAAGAGAGAGAGAGTGGTACTATGGTATTGACAATAGAACAGCCATGATTGTGTTCAATGACTGAGCAGACCCCTAGATTTGAATGCCTGATCCTTGCTCCTGCCATTCTTCCTTGCCATTCTCTGTTACTAATTTAGGCTTTACAATGATCATTCTTCAAGTGTTCACCCACTGGCATTTGGTTCTCCTCATTCCCCGGCACCAGATCCAGTAATGCCTCTTCCTCAGTTGAGCTTAGAACACAGTGGTTAAAAAGTGTCCTTAACACACATCAAGAGTTGCCCCTTGTTAATCTTATCCAATTTGATATTTGGTGTATTACAACTCCGTTGTACTTGCACATCTTTTTACTTTCCCTACAGGATTAACCCTTCCATGACATAACTCTGTTTAGATTATTTAAAACACACGCTAACTCCATCAGTAACTTATTAAAAAAAGTGTTTCTTTTTACCAATTAGATCAATGGGCGAGAGCTTGATAATGTGACTCATCAAGAGGCTGTGGAAATATTTAGAAATTCTGGCGATGTGGTGACACTATTGGTTTTAAAAAAGGTAAAGTGTCCAGCTATAATGTTTGTATTTTGATTAGCTCAACTTCTCTTTTCTAATTTCCTCAAACTTATTAGTGCTTCGTTTTTACAGGAAGCCTGAGGACCACTTTATTTTTTATTGAGCTTCTTGGAGATCGGGATATTGTTTCGAAGCTTCTACCTCCAAGTAGCCATTTGGGTGGAGTAATGTTGCATGAAAAGAATCACTTAGTTATTTTGTCAGTCTTGGCTTGATTGTAGTACTCATTCTTCTGAGTCAGAAGTTCATGGGTTTAAATTGCAGTCCAGATATGTAAGCACTGACACTTCAACGTAGTACTGATTAGGATCATTCTTGAAGCAAAACAGAAAGAACCTTAATACTCTGCAGATCAGGTAGCGTCAATGCAGAGAGGAAACAGTCAACATTTCAGTTCAATGAACTTTTATCAGTACCAGTAAAAGATCATTGACCTGAAATGTTAACTCTGCTGATCTCTCCTCTGCTGTCTGAGCTGCTGAGTATTTCCAGCATTTTTCTTTTCTTTTTACTTCAGATATCCAGCATTAGCAATTTTCTGCATTTTAACCCTTGGAATGTCTTGTTCACTATTTATTCCTCAACCAAGTCACTAAAACATATTGTCAAGTCACTATCACATTGCTGTTTCTGTGATTTATGCTGTATTCAAGTTGGCTGCTTATAATACAAAGTATATTTCAGTATACTTAATTGGTTATGCAGTTCAGAACATTCTAATGTGAAATCCACTATTTAAATGCAAATTCTTTGGAGTGGGTCCTTGAAAAGAATATCTTTCAGTGATGACACTATGCATCATGCAAGGGCAGAGTTTAGCGAGCAAATGTCCTTGGTACCAGCTTTGGCTGGTGAATGCATGCAAATTAGTCTGTTTTATTATGGTTTTTCTAAAGAACAGATTCATAAGATTTTTATAGAACTCAGATACAATAAAACAAAATTCAAAACAGGCTACCCATTTAATCTGCATTTTACACTAATACCGAAAACGAAAATTAGGATTAATTAAATTTGCGGGCATATTGCTTTAATTTAACAGACATTTATTTTGATCTATCTTGCCAAACAGCCTCTTTTTTTTGTTTCGGTGTTCTGTAATGACCTGGTTAACTAGGTCAAGAAAATTATTCCCAGTATATTTCAGTTCTCAAGGTAACATTGTCCCATTCTTTTAAATGGTCAAAAATGATGAACCATAGCCAATTGCAGATTTATGCAGCAATACAGGCCCCATGTATTATACCACAGTTGGGGAAATAGTTAGCAGCAAAGGGGAGTAGGGGCTCTTCTGCTTGCCTGATGACAAATTCCCAGTAGGTTTACAGTACAATAAGTAACTGATGGCAAAATAGTTGCTTTTAATTTATTACCATGGGACACTTCGTATCCACTGGGGAAAGTTGGTTTACCAACAAAAGTATCTCAAATGTAGCTGGTCCTTTGAGGAAAAACACTGACTGTATTCAGGACTTATGCTCGGCTTTTCATTAAATGCTTTTAGTATTTTAGAGATGAACTCTTAAAGATATCACTGCTCAATTTTATTCACTAGTCATGGGTGACTTCCAGCATAGAAACCATGATTGTGTGTGGCACAGCAGTAAGCGCTGCTGTCACAGAAATCCAATAACCCGGGTTTGTCCTTGACCTTGCACTGTGCAGCGTTTGCATGTTTTCCCTTTGACTATGTGGGTTTCCACTGGGTGCTCTGCATTCCTCTCACATCTCAAAGACATGCTGGGAGATTACTTATCTCTGTAAGTAACCCCTAGTGCAAGAAAACCGGGGCATGGTGGAGCGGGGAATGCAGTGGGACATTTGATGGGTGTCTGAGGGAGAATAGGCTATAGGGACGCAGGTGTGGAAATGGGACTGATGAATGTGCTTTGAGAGTTGGCATAGATTCAGTGAGTCAAATAGCGGCCTCCTGTGTCATGGGTATATAGCAAGAAAATTAATTGACATGTTAGTGTCCTAATGGTAATTAAATTAAAGCTTAGGATGCACAGATCTACCTTTGAAGATAAAATGCAGTTTGGGCATCTTCTGAGAATCCACTAATAAATTTAATTTTTTTCTTTCAGATAATCAAGAATAATCAAAACAGCAAGTCAGCTTTATCACCGTTAGTAATGGCAGTACTGGGTATAACAGTGTTGGCAATATGTGTATATGTGAAATATCGCCGTAGGTTATGAAGATACAAATTGTCCTTTTCTTTTAAAGTAGGCCAAAATCTTAATGTCTGACTTTTCTACAGTTTATTTGTGTGCCTAGTCAAATGTTAACTTTGAAATTTATTGGCTATTATAGGATCTTAAAAGGGAATGTAGACATTCGTGGAATATCTGAATCATTTATGTGCCACAGAAGATGGATATGTTGCAATCATTTTTTAAGAATATAACAAATGTTATAAATTATATACACTTAGTCCTCATTATTCACAAGGGGTAGGGGTATGGACTTCCTGTTCATAACAAAAAAACATGGATACCAATACACAATGCACTCCCCAAATAAACACATAGTCTATAATGTTGTAAAAGCATTAACATGTATTAATAAACATATTAAATTCTTTTAAATACCTAAATAAAATAATATTAGCTAATAAACTACTTTTATTGTATGTATTGAAACTACAAGCAGTGATTCCTTTGGAAGTAACAAGGTGCAGCTATGTAATCAAAGACTGCTTTCTGTTAGAGCAGTACACAGCAGAGAGCACTTGACACAAGTTGTTTGGAAACTGATCACCCTATTTATATAGACAATAATTGGTTCCTTGACAAGCACATGCATATAGATAGATTTGAAAAAATTTGAGATGGGGCATAAGGCTAACCTTGTGTATATGTTGATTCACGGATAGCAATTTGGCAGATAATAAGGACTGAGTGTACTGATTTTTTTTAAATAGGGTTTGAAAAAATTCAGCAAGAATGACTAAGGAACAATTTCTAAGCTAAAAGACACACAAAAATTAAAATATCTTGGTAATTTGATCAAATTCAATGTGTGATTGCTACATACTAGAAGAAACCTTCATAAAATGTAGTTTCATTACCTGTATTTTTGCAGATAATATTCTCCAATAGTTGATTTGTTTTTAAACTTCATTCAAGCATTTGAGAAGTATATTGTTCATCATATCACCTCCAGGAATATATTAGGATAAAATTTCATTTCTCTAAATGTAGTAAATAATATATTTTAAAACCCTAAGATATCATGGACCAAAAGGCGAAACAGTTCTTTCACACAAAATTCCAGTATGTTAATCAGAGTAATTGATGAATTCATACAATCTGATGCAATATTTTTTATCTTAAATGTAAAGCATTTGCAATTGTTACTTGAGTATTTTCATCTTCATGAGCTTTGCTAAAGCAGATTTACTTAAATTATGTAATTTTTTTTGTAAAGTGATCATAATGGGTTGGTTGTAGAATGCTGACCAACCTATATAATTCCCATATGGAAGTTTTTCCAAGAATTCAGTGCAGTATTTACACTTGTAAGTCTGAACTGGGTGCAAATGTTTTCTTTTAAATGCTATAATAACCTCTTGAAAAATCAAAGAATTGTATATATGGAATATAACAAGACAACAGTCTGGTGCTGGTTTTACTACTTTAGCTGTATATCTTAATGAAAGTTCACTTAATGCTACATCTCTGCTGGTTTCAAAATGATTTCCACAAGCAGGTGATGAATTGATATCTGAGAAGACTAATTATCTCCATTATTTTGTTCAAGTCAGACTTGCTAAATTATGACATTGGACCAGTCCCTGGAAATCAGGTTCTGCACATGGACATTCCCTACTCACATTGGTTTTGTGGCTATTTCAGATAACTTTGAGCAAATTCTAATGGCAGAACAATTGTGAGTAATTAGCTTGATATTTAAGACTTCATCTGAGAACCCTGGTGCAACTTTTGAATATACTACTTGCCAAAGTTAGCAAGAGGCTAGGAGAATTGACAAGTTTGCTTTAGTCACTCCTCCGATGGCTGTCATCAAGCAATGCTGAGATGGTGAATGAAATTCATGGCCTTAATTGCTGTTTTAGTTGCAAGAAATAGGCTTAATTCTAACAAGCTGCAGGATTTTTTTTGCACAGTATCCTGCAATTTATTACAAATTAATTTGGATATGAAATTCCTGAGCAATATTGTAATCTTATTTACAGGAAATTCAGTCCAATGTATGTCTGCTTTAGGAGCTGCCTATTCCCTTTTTAAAATTTTGATTTTCATAATCACATAACAGTTGGCAGTGTACACTAATCATGGTTAAAATAATATTTGAAGGACTAATTCTACACACTCACTTCCGTAACTGACAAACATTTCACCTCAGTGCATAAGTGTTTTCAGATGTGCTGTGCAATCTCTGCTCTTTGTACTTTGTCATCCTTAAGGGAGATTAGCAGGATGATATGATTCTACCTTTTCTGTTGTTAATATCACTCTATATTTGGGCGATGGCAGGCATAATAGATTCACTGAATTTTCCCGTTATTTAAATGTGTAGGGATCAGTGCACTGAAGCTATGTGCCACTTTTCCAACATTTTTTTTGCCTAAAATGGTAGGCAGGAGGCTATCTTGTTCTGCTTTGGCCTTCGTTGATTACTGCTATTAAATTTAATGTACTTTATGGAAATATGTTGGAAAGTATACTCTCGTTGAAAAATCCCTTTAAGTATGTTAAAAAAAATAATCAAATATTATGCCATGTGTTTAAGTAGCAATATGATTTAGAATATTATCCTCCTAAGCCACTCAAATTGGACTAAAACCCCACCACATGGAGATATCTGGGACTGTATATTGTTGACCAATAGAATGTGCATTGTGTTTTCTGAATTGTGATACAGAAACTTTGACCTGTCTCCATGTCTGACTCTTTGGTCCATGTGGTTTGAATTATAACGAGTTTTATTTATTACATTTAAGGTAAATTGCATTAATTTCCATTGGAATTATTTTAATTGTTTCAATAGCAGCAGTGAGGAGTTTGCAGAAACCTTTTCAAATATGCTATTCCCAGATCTGTGGTGTTTGCACACACTTTTCTTGAACACCATTTTCAGACCTAAATGTGAAGTATATTACTAGCTAGAATCTTTTCTGTAGAAGCCAGTTGCAGATTCAAATAGTAGACATTTGAAAGTGACAACCTACTGAAGGAAACTAACTGAAATCTTGAACTTTGACAGAATCAAAACACATCTTATTTTCTTTTTTGATCAGCATTCTGATTCTTGCCCCAATACAGAATCTTCTGTTGTGTAACACTATACCAGTGGTGAACATTGTAGGCAGGGATATCCCTTTATTTGTGCTTATATAAAGTGTTATCAAAGTTTCCATGCTGAAGTAAACATGAGACAATAAACTCTGTAATATCGATACACCCCATCTTCATGTGGTTACACTACTATTGCTGTTTGCCTGGTGATGCACTTTGATTTTTCTTGCGGCATGCTGGTATTTAAAAACAAAAGCAGTTTATCTTGTTTTGCAACCGTAAAAAGCTTGCCCTACAAGAACTGTTCCAATGATAACACTTTTTTTAGATCTCAGATATTTCAAATAGGTAATTAAATTGAACAAAAAAGTTTTTCTAATCTAACATATTGCCAGGAAAAGTACATACAAGCTAGAAAAATATTTTAAATTGATGATACTTTCCGCATACAATGTTGAAACAGAAATGTTTTACTTTTTTAATCTTGAACTACTATATTACAAGCTCAGTAGAATGGTGATATCATTATACTACTATGATTTTCAAGATTAGTACAATGAGTTAATACATTGATTCACAGGGTTCCTCTTTTTAAAAAAACTGTCTTTTGATATGATCTATATTGACCAACTGTGTTAATGCAGTTCATTCTTGTACTGGTACTTACTGTGGGAATGATGAAAATTGCTACATTTATTAAGGAAGAGTTACTTTATTTTTAAATGAGGTTTTATATCTACTTCGGTATAACTTCACATTTTCTACTAAAATGAAAATAAAACTGCCAGAGCTGACTGTCTTAATTCATGTGGGCAATCAATGTTGATGAAACCACATCCTTTTTGTCGATGTGTTGCCTTGATTCATAATCAAAATGGCCTTTTGGATCGTAAAGTTTGAGTTTTATATATATGTAGTAGGTGTGGGACTGAAGTGCTGCTTTTCATAGTAATTTTATGCTTTTGAATAGTATCTTATGAGAATGTATTATTAACAGTTCTAACAACTTCCTCCAAGAGATCATTGTGTTGTCTTTCTAAATCCATATTTAAGAAGTAAGAT
>JARFYF010000001.1:90847592-90858502 GCA_030265395.1 Rhina ancylostomus
ACAATTCCTTATAGCACATGCCCTCTAATCCAGGCAGCATCCTGGTAAACCTCTTCTGCACCTTCTCTAAAGCCTTCACATACTTCGTGTAATGGGGCGACCAGAATTGAACGCAATACGCCAGATGTGGTCTAACCAGATGAAACTGATACTGGAAATGCATGAGTTTCATGTGCAAATCTCATGCAATAGGAGGTGTACCTTGAAACTGTGAATCACATTTACTGTGCATTAAGTGTGACTAATGTCTGTTGAGATTATCAATTAGTGCTAACTGACAGCATGGCTCCACCTCTTCGAGGTAAGCACTGAATCCAACCACCACCGGAATTCTGATTATTGCCTGCCAGCCATTCCTCACTGGCATGGCAGCACGTGGCTGGTAATATGTCCCACAGTCCTCTGATGCCGAGCTGCAGTGTCAGTGAGCGCTGGCTGATGGTCTCAGCTGCAATGCAGAACTTATCAAATTAGTTGCACTTAAAGCAGTGTGAAGGTGAAGGGGAGGTGAACTCTATTTGCAAATCCAAAGTACACCTGCTGTTGCAGAAGAACTGCATAAAAAGTCATACACAACTTGTAGATGGGACCGTAGAGAGTTTACATAACAGACGAATGCCACTCAGCCCTCTGGGTCTGAATTAGTCATAAGAGCCATCCAGCTTAATCCCATGTTCCTGCACTTGACCTGTGGCCCTGCCGGTCATGACACTTCAAGTACACTTCCAAGTTCCATTCTAATGTGTGGGATTTCTGCATCTACCACCCTGCATGGCCACGAGTTCCAACCACACCAACTTTGTGTGATTCTTGTTTTCCTTGTCTATTCTCTAACCCTTCTACCAATTGCTTTTAATCTATTCCCCCCCGCCCCACTTTAGCATGTTGACTCCTCTGTTAAGCTCTTCATATGCAAACCCTTATGCCCTTGATAGGTACTTGGATGAGCAGAGCATTGAGGGATATGAAATCAATGCAGGAAAATGGGATTAGTATAGATGAGCATGAAGGACCTGTGCTGTATAACTCTCTGACTCTAATTTTTATTCACCTCAATCAAGTCACTCCACAGCCTCGTCATCTGTAAAGAAAACAGCCCTAAAGAAATAGCCCATACAGTCTTCCCTCATAGGTAAAAATTTCCAGTTCTGCAAACGTCAGTCTCCTCTGTGCCCTCCCTAGTACAATTACATCTCTCTTGTAATGTGGTGACCAGAACCATATGCAATATTTGAATTGTCATCTAACAGGTGATATCTATAGCTGTAGGGAGACCCAGCTCACCAGTGGGCACAGGAAGTCCTCCTCTGGCTGAGATGAAGTAGCAGTGAGAGAAAATGATAGGAGAGGTGAGTGGCAAGAGTGAGGCCTTATGAACTAGGCCCCAATGTCACAAGAAGTTTAATGAACTCATGCACATGAACAGGGTAAAATGGAAGCAGCCATAAATCCCATTGTAAGAGCCTCTACATTCAATATTGTCCCCACCCTTTTAGGACAATGTTGCTAGCAACGGAAGATCTCAGCAGCAAGTGGTAGAGGTTTGTTCCAAACCCAGTGGCTCGCTTGTTTGGTACAGTGGTAGACTTGGTTGTCATAGAGCTGGTGACCACCAGAGGATCAGAATTTATTGAGGGTGGAGATATTTTTGCATCTCGTTCCCTCCTCGTATAGTCTTTAATTTCCAATGCCTGATAACATCCCCCTTGTATCTACCCTCACTGAGACCAGATGTGTTATCACTTAAGATGTACAGGGCATCCCATCTGGGGCAGTATCTTTGCTGAACCACAGGATCCCATGGAAGAAGAAGAAGACGCTGTACCTGTTCAACCTGTTCAGATCCTGACAACTCACAGACCACAGTGGGTAGACTAGGGATGGGAACTGCATGTAGTTTGGCATAAGTAGGCTGAAGCCAGGTCAGGTAGGAAGGTTCCCTGGAGAGTAAGGTAACACATTCCCCACAGGGCAATGTTGAGGACCTGAAAGGGCATAGACATATGTAGATGAAAACACATCTGGACATGCTTGTGATTGGCCATTAATTGTGTTGTGTTGGCATTTAGGATTCTGTATAAGATTGTTGGCCATGTTGCTCTGGTTCTCCTGACTTGTTCTGAAGAATTTCTGAGCTAGCCACTGAGAAGTATAGTAAGCTGAGGGAATTTTATTTCTCTTTATTCATTGGCGCTGCTGAGGCTTGGGTGGGAAGGACTTGGCTTGCAGAAAGACTGGCATTGTTCATCATTCCTACCTTCCACTGAGGGTGGAGAGGAGCCTTCTTTCTGGACTGCTGCAGTGTCTGTGCTGAGTGAACTTAAATATTCGGGTCCTGGAGCCAGTTGCAATATGGGTTACATAAATTGATCAAGCACAAGTGAAACCTTGGTCATTACAGCACTGTTGCATTGAGGTCCAAGAGAGTGAGATGACCCAAGATATTGTTAATTCTGTAACTGTACTGTATGCATATCAATAATCTCCTCTGTCTCTTATTCCTGAACAAAGGGAGAAGTATTGTGCGTTAATTACATTAATTAATGTAAGAAGATGACTGTGCCTTTAAGGTTACTACAACGTTAAGCACAGGTCATGTGATTGACAGCTGGCTGGCTTAGAACCGTTTTTAACAGAAGCCTGTAGAAGGAATCTGTCGAGGCACTTGGAATAAAGTCCTGCTGTGCTGAGCTACTGCTCTGTTGGCCTGTTTTCACTTCTTCACTTACACTAAGGTCCTAGATATTACAGATCTCACTTTCCTTCATTTGATATCAAGTTGGTGAAAACATACCTGGTTCCAAGTAGGTACAATAACTATTTAATGAAGCTAATTGAAGTTAGCCCGTTTCACACAGAAGTTTGAAAGAAATGTAACTATTTAAAAAAATAATGATCCGTTCAAAGGATGTGTGGATACCACGGGGAAGGTTGGCATTATTGTCAGTCCTAAACCTAGGGACAGTTGAGGGTCAAGGTTAATGGATTTAGAGTCACGTGTACATCACATCATGTAAGGATGGTGATTTTTTTTGCAGTGGAACACCAATGAACCAGTTGCATTTTATGACAATCTAATTGTTTTATGCTCATGAATCTTGAAGTTAGTGACATATTGACTATGCTGCCACACTTGTAAATGCTGAAATTGTAGCAGACAAACCAAATCAGTTCTGTGATTCAAAAACTGACTCTGGATCACTATTCACTGTATAAGATCTAACAGCAACCTGGCAAGCTGATAATGGTCCTGTGCAGGAAACAGGGCATCTGGGACTGAGTGAGCAGGGCAAACTGAGTAAGTCTTTAATCAATCAGACTGAGAGCTGTGAAAAGAGAAGCAGCTCACAATTTAGTGGTTAAATTCCATGTTAAATCAAGTACAGAAAGGGGATTAGAGAGGGGGACAGGAAGATTGGATTCAGAGAGAGAAGACAGAAAGGGGGAACTTTTTTTAATTTGAATTTTATTAATTTGAAACAATAATTCAGATCCAAAGGAAGGAGACTCCACTTTTGTAATTCAGTATCAGAGAGATTGATTGGCAGTAATTAACACTTAGCACATTGAGAGGATACAAATTGCTTCATGTAATCTTCTCTGGCATTTAGTTCATACTTACAAGCAAAAAATAGCTACTCCAAGCCTGTTATATACTCCAGTGGAGAGGCCACAATGATTTTCCATTTTCACAAAGTTAATAGCAGGATGATCTAAGGCAGGCTTTGATATCTATGTTTAACAAGGGATCGGCCCTCACCTGAAGATATACTACTGATTACATACAAATATCAGAGAGAACTATTGGCCTCACTATTGTTTTGATGCAAACTTTGAAGCTTTTTTTTGTACTTGAAAACATCTCAGTCCTAGGAAAAAAAGAATATTAGATGCTGTGGGAAGTATGCTATTTTAACTAGCAGGGGAAAAAAATCCAGACTGACAGCTGAGATCAGAAGTTTGGCAAGATCTACCTCTTGATGCTTTTGTACAACCTGTAGTGTTTACTGTGCTTTAGAAGATCCACATCCCATATCTATTGCTTTTGGCTTGGAGAAACACCCTCAGTTGGTGCCTAATATATATGAGTACAACAGTACGCTGGTTATGTTGCTAGGCTAGAAATGCGGATGACAAGATTAGTAATGCAGGGAACTGACTCAATTTCACCCAGCTAGTTTAATATGAATTGTACAGGATTCAGGCAAAGAAAAGACCATTTGCCCTAAGAAGGCTTCATATCAGATTAAGCAGCCTCCTTCCATGCTGTTTCACCTAAGCCCTTCATATTATTTTGTTCCTTTCTCATATACTTTGTTTCAAATGCATCTATATTATTTACCTCAACTACTTCACATCAGAGAAAGTTCCACTGTCTAACCAATCCCTGGATGAAATTATTATTCCTGAGTTCCTTGCCTACCCCTGGTATTTGACTCCACATGAATACTTTGTAATTAATTCTGAAGTTCATTCCACAACCTTTTCCAGAGAAAAGATTGCCAGTTTGTGCAATCTTCCCTAAAAAGCTGGTGTTAGTAAAAGTGGTCATGAAGGTTTTAAGTTGTCATAACAGCACAACTGGTTCACTCAGTTTCTTTAGCGTTGTGCATACTTGGGGTCTGGATTACACCAGAACCAAGTAGCTCATGGGGAGAGGTGGTTGTTGCTGCTATCTGAAGTAGGCTGAACCATCCAATTGGTTGTCTTTGGCGACAAATGCTAGCTTTGCTAGTGACATTCAACCTCACGAATGAATTAAAAATAAGACCAGATCTGGAGAGTAACTGAGTGAAACAGTAAAAGGCAAGACAGGATACATCAGCAAAATGAAAAAAATAGCTTCTTTAGCTATTGCATTTCAATCCCCAAATAGAACCTTAGAACCGATGTGACCTTATGAGAATCATTAATGGCTTGAGAGCTATTTGTAGCATTACTGTCCCAGGATAAGTATACAGGCACCAATAACTACTTGCACTTGTATAGCATCCTACATGCCTCCAAGTTCTTTATAAGGAGGAAGGGGGGAAGAGAAGTGCTGAAGGGGATGATGAAAATTTAGAGGCAAGTTGAAAGCACTTTTGATGGGAGAGAAACATAGTTCCAAGGATATGTGTGTTTGACAGGTGGATTTGAACAGATGCCCTCTGAGAGTCTCTGTTGTGGAAAGGAAAATCATTCTCCTGTTCTCATCTTGCTCATTGACTGGGAAAGGCACCTGGGTGGATGTTGGTCAAGGTCGAGGTCAAATCCCAGTGCAGCACCTGTTCCAGTGGGAATGCCTGCCAATTTGTAGCACCGTGGAGTGCATTGAAATAATGACAGAGTACTGGAGGAGAAATGACAGCAATGATGTTCTTCCTAAGCAACAGAGGGGAGAAAATGAGTCAAGGGTTTGTGACAGCAGGAATAAGCCAATGAATAGTAATTGGAAGCAGGAGGGGAGAGAATATGAACTAGAACATATGACTTCCGATGATCATTTAGATAACATGCAATCAGACCAAAGAGGATTTGAAATCAGTGATGGTTACCATTTAGATTAGTAACTGACCATTTTATGAATTTGGGTGTTAAAATTACCAAGAAGCAAAAGGACTTGTTTAAAGTTAACTTGTTACCTTTAATTGATCATGTTAAACAATTATTTACAAAATGGTCCCCATTATCTCTATTAATGTTAGACCAAATTAATGCAGTTAAGATGAATATTTTATCAAAATTTCTATATCTATTTCAGGCGATTCCAATTTTCATCCTGAAATCTTTTTTTGACACTATTGATTCTAAAATTCTTTCATGTATATGGCAGAATAAAAACCCAAGGCTAAGTAAGACATATTTACAAAAATTAAAAAAAGGATAGTGGTATGTCTTTGCCTAACTTTAGATTATATTACTGGGCAATTAATATCAGATATTTAATTTTTTTAGGCACAAGATTTAGATGTAATTCAATGTCCCAAATGGGTACACCTTGAGTATGAATCAGTGCAAGGATTTTCATTAGTTTCTATTTTAGGAGCCTCACTCCCTTTTGAACTTACTAAATTGAGTAAACATATGACTAACCCAATAGCTAAACATACAATACGAATATGGTTTCAATTCCATAAATTCTTTGGATTGAATAAATTTAACTTATCAAGTCCCATTCAATCTAATTTTTTCTTTCAACCATCCAGAATTGACTTAGCTGCTTCTTTATGGAAAATGAAGGGAATAACACATTTCTGTGATCTATTCAATGATAACTTTTTTCTCTTTTGAACAGTTGTCTAATAAATACAATCTGCCTAGATCACATTTTTTTCAATACTTACAGATTAGAAATTATTTAAAAGTTACTATGCCTTCTTTTCTGACTCCATATAAAAGTGAAATTATGGAAAAAAAATTGAGGTTTTAATCCCTATCAGTAGGGCTTGATAGCAATAATTTATGATCTAATTATGAAAATACGTCCAGAGACACTTAAAATTAAGAATGAATGGGAAAGAGATCTCCAGATACTTTTACCTACAGAGACATGGAAGAAAATGCTTCAATTAGTTAATACATCTTCAGTGTGCGCCAGATACTCTTTGATACAATTTAAGGTGGTTCACAGGACCTGTATGTCTAAGGACAAGTTAGCCCATTTTTATCATCATATAAATCCTACACGTGACAGGTGTAATTCAGAGGTGGCTTCCCTGACACACATGTTTTGGTCCTGCCCTCTTTTGGAAAAATATTGGAAAGACATTTTTAATATTATTTCAATTGTAATGAATATTGATTTACAACCTCATCCTATTACTGCAATTTTTGGGTTACCAGTGATGGAGTCCGGCCATCTATCCGCTTCAGCCTATTGTATGATTGCATTTGTTACATTAATGGCCAAAAGACCCATTTTATCTATTTATTTATTTTATTATCCTTCACTTAAATTTGAGGAAATTTGGAGCCCATTTATTCAGTACTTACATATGATGTAAGCAGACCTTTTTTGAATCCTTTTCAATAACCTTCGATTTGAATATAGAGAAGCGGAGCTAATGACATAATAATGTTTTTTAACCAAAGAAATAACAGTCCAGCTTTTTGTTTTGAAGTTTTTGGTTTGCTTTTGTTTATTTTTTTTTCTTTGTTGTTTTATTATGATTTTTGCTTTATTTTTGGGGTTCACTTTTCATATAATCAAATTTCTTTTCAAATTCTTTTTTTATCATTTGCATTTAGTAAGAAATTGGGAGGTTCAGATTATATATTTTACCCCGTGTTTGTATATGTCAACTGTTACTATTGTAAACCCGATCTTTTCACACCATGTATATAATTACTATTGTTATGTGTATTAATTTGAAATTTAGTAAAAAGATTGAAAAAGAAATGGAAGCTGCTGTCCCCCTCTTTTGCTTAGTTGCACAACTTCCCCAACCCAAAGATTCCTCTATGGTAACAAACTCAATGGCCTAAATCCATTACGTTTGACTTTCCACTCAACACTACATGCACAACGCACAAAATGTTGTCCCATTTTTCAAACTGAAACACCATCAGTTTAAATAAACCTGTTCATGTTAAAATCAACTAACAAATATATGCTAAGACATTCCTTTTGTCATCTATGGCAGGACTGGAGCCCTGCAGAGATCCATTTGTCAAAAGCAGGCTTGGCTGTAAACATCTCATTAACAAGGAAAGAAACAAAAGCCTCCAGGGCAGATTAATTATCTCACAGTCAAAAACAGAAAGGGAATCCGCCTGCCAGTTTGAAACCAGTTGACTGGCAAAACCAACACACTCAGATGTCCCAAGGGTCTCCCGTTACAGCCCTGTCAAATATTTGGTGATAGCTGAATATATAAATGAGCCGACTGAATTATATTCAATGTCAATTCTTTATAATACATAAATTACTAATTCGTACCTGATATTCAAGGTTTGACGAATTAATTGCTAGATTTTGTTTTGGATATTTGAAAGCAATGAACTAGTGAAAAGACACAGCCCATAGTAAATACAGAATACCAGGAAAGACCTTTGGTGCCTTTGTTACTAGATTAACAATTATTTGTATGGTCTTGATGTTAAGATTCTTTTAAGTATTCTGCTAGTCTCTGGCCACAACTAAGTTAGCTATCTGCCATTTTTAGCATTCCAAATTTGTCTTGATCTTTGCTTATAAGCAAAGTATCTTCATTCTGGGGAGAGATGAGCAAGTTCTCACTTTAATGACTCAGTCAAGAGCTAATGCATCAATGGAGACTGGTATTCCAAAGAGGCACGGCTTGCTTGCAGACAATTGTGGCCCACTTCAATGCATTCTAGACTGGGGGCTTTGCTGGAGTCTGAAGAGAAATTTATTTTCAAAAGATAATTGTCAAAAGGTCTAATTGATAAGCTTGCTTCCACAGCAGGCCAATAGAAATGTGGAGTCCAGGAGCACATCAACATGTAAATAGTGGATTGTCATCAAAGTTTAGGGACAGATGAGTGCATGTATGTGTTTGTGGGAGGGGAGGGCAAGGGCGAGTGGAAAGGCTAGTGAACTTACAGAGATGAACCTTGGTGCTGCTTCCTCCAGATGGAGTCATTGAGCTATACAGCATGGATACAGGCCCTTCAGCCCAACAAGTCCGTACAATCATGATGCCCACCAAGCTGGTCCCTATTTCCTGCGTTTGGCCCATATCCCTCCAAGACCCAGCCCTCCATGTACATATCCAAGTGTTTCTTAAATGACAACCTACATGTTCCATGTTAATGTGATGTGTAGTCATCAATCTCACAATTTCTAATAGGTTATCGTTACAGGGCATTTCTGAACACAATAAAATGAACAGAGTGGCCCAACAAAAATAGGGCATCAAATTTGGCTATACCCATTTGTTATTTTATTTGAAGATTTATTTTTGTACTGAGGTAATGTTTTAAGGCAAATCAATTAACCAGCTATATTTAGGGAATTACATTCAATAACGGAACAACATGTAAATAAAATATGAAATAACTTATAATTAATCACAGAATTACAAACCAAAGGGCCTGTTCTGTGTGGTACTGCTCTATGTTCTACACTGAAAATATTCCATATACAAGGAAATTAATTATTTCAAAGAGATGATATGAGCAAAATACCCTACCAATTACTCTCCTGAGTTTAACAAATAAGCTAAAAGTCTTAAACAGATTCAATAGGGTCTTTAAAAATGCCCCTGTAAATCCCAGAATACTGGGAGAGTTTAAGGAGGAGACTTGTGAGAGAGTCAACACAAAATGGGCAGGCATCAATCGATTCTAAACAGGGTAATCTGTGTCAACATTCAAATAGACTGGCAAAGCAGACATATGTTACTGCAGGTCCATTCTTCAGTCTTCCAATCCACATGACCTAATGAAACAGACCTAGCATTGACCAAGAATGTCTTCCATACAACAATCTAGTTAACAGCAGTCAGCACTAATTCTTAGGATCCTGCCTGATCAATTGCCTCAAAATACCTTGTTTTGAAGAAGAAACAATACAAAGTGAACTGTGGTAAAGATGCCAGTGTTATCAAGGAAGTAGAAAAATGCCATGAGACAAAAGTACTAACAGAAGAACCTCATGGCTCACAACTATTTTTAATTCACATCAAAATTCAGAAACTCAATGCAGTTATCAAATTTGCAGATAATATCAAACCAGGAGAAGCATGGAAGAGGCCACACAGAATTTGGTAATATATTAGCTGAAATATATGAGTAGCCAGATGAACTAAGTATAAGGTGTTAATAAATGATGATGGAAAAGATCAGGATGAAATTAGAAATAAACTCTTTGAAACAACAAGTCCAATGAATGAAAATATGGGCAAGAACTAGGGAACGGTGTTTGTAAGAAAATGTAGGTGGACTAATTAGTAAATTTGCAGATGGATTGGGTGGAAAAGAAGGCATACAGCATTCTTGCCTTCACCAATTGAGGCATTAAGTATAAAAGTTGGGAAATCATGTTGCAACTGTATAAAACTTTAGTTTGGCTACATTTGGAGTATTGAGTACACTTCTGGTCACCACATTACACAAAGGGTCTGGAGGCTTTGGGGAGGGTGCAGAAGAGGTTCACCAAGGTGCTGCCTGGATAAGAGAGCATTAGATATTAGGAGAGGTTGGAAAAACTTGGATTGCTTTCTCTGGAGCTTCGGACAATGAGGGGCAAGCTGATCGAAGTACATAAAATTCTGAGTGGCAAAGATCGAGAAGATACTCAGTCGTTTTCCTCAGGGTGTAATTGTTAAATACTAGGCAGCATAGCTCACAAAGACACCCAAGTAAGAGTTCTATTTATTGATTAAAGCTCTGTCTTACAATATCATAATTCCAGCAAACTCATCTCCAAACTCCTAGACCTAGGACTCACTACCTCCCTTGGCAACTGATCCTTGACTTTCTGACCAACAGGCCACAATCAGTGAGGATAAACAGGAATACCTCCACCACAATTATCCTCAGCACTGGTGCCCCTCAATGCTGTTTCCTCAGTGCCCTACTTTTCTCCCTATACACTCAGGACTGTGTGGCCACATTCTGCTCTAGCTCCATGTACAAGTTCATAGATGACACCACTGTAGTGAACCAGCTCTCAAATAATGATGAGACAGAATACAGGAAGAAGATCGAGAGCCTAGTGACATGGTGCCAAGACAAGAGCCTTTCCCTGAATGTCAGCAAAACAGAAGAGCTGGTCACTGACTTCAGGAAGCAGGGTGGAGCACAAGCCCCTGTATATATCAATGGTGCTGAGGTGGAGATGGTTGAGATGTGATGCATCCGGATAGAATGCTTTCTGTGGTGCATCTATAAAAATTGGTGAGGTTCAATGGGGACACGTCAAACTTCCAGTTTCTAGGTGTTCGCCAATAGCTTGTGCTGCT
>JARFYF010000001.1:91062584-91080654 GCA_030265395.1 Rhina ancylostomus
CTCGTAAATAAACGGTTTTCTTGTTTCCACGACTTTGTCTCTGGCATGGTGATTGTGAGCACGAATTATATCTCACATCATGGTGCTCAGATGTGACAGTCCTGGTGAGTTCCTGCTCACCTGACTTGGAATATCCAATGGTGAAGTGCTGCCCATACTTTCTGCCATGGGAGTTCACTTTAGCTATCCTGACAGCAATCTACATCCCACCCCAAGGGGACGTGAAGACTGCACTCAGTGCACTATATTCCATATCAACAGGCTTGAAACAGAATATCCTGAGGCCCTCTTCATCATAGCCGGTCACTTCAACCAGGCCAACTTCAAGAGTGTGTTACCGAAATACTACTGGCATGTCTCCTATCCCAGTAGGGGCCCGAACACTCTTGGCCATTGCTACACAACCATCAAAGAATCCACCCCTGGCCCACACTTTGGTAAATCAGACCACCAGGCTGTGCTCCTTCTCTTTGCGCACAAACAGAAACTGAAATATGACGATCCAGTACAGAAAGTCATATAGTGCAGGTCTGAGGAAATAGATGAGCTTTTACATGATTGCTTTGAGTCAGAAGACTACTCCATGTTCAAAGACACAACAGCCAACCCAGATGAGTATGTCACCACTGTCACTGACTTGCTGTTGACTACAACAGCAAGTGTGTAGAGGACTGTGCCTCAAAGAGGTCAATCCAAGTGTTAAAAACTGGAAACCACTGATGAACCAGGAGATCTGCTCCCTACTGAAGTCCAGGACTGCAGTGTTCAAATTGGGTGATCCTGATCAATACAAGAAATCAAGATATGACTTTCGTAAAGCTATCAGGGATGCCAAGAGACAATATCAGTCCAAAATCGAGTCCCAGACCAGCCACCATTTGTGGCAGTGCTTACGGGCTATAAAACGAAGTTGGGCAGCATTGCTGACAACAGCACATCCCTTCCTGAAGAGCTTATGCATTCTATGTGCGTTTTGAATAGAAGGGGAACATCACCACCCATCCCAACAACCTTCAATCCACCTGTACCCACAGTCACTATTGCAGACATCAGGTCAGTCTTCCAGAGAGTGAACCCTTGGAAAGCATCTGATCCAGATGGAGTCCCCAGCCACGTCCTTAGATCCTGCACAGATTAGCTGGCAGGGGTATTTGCAGACATTTTTAACCTCTCCCTACTTCAATCTGAGTTTCCCACCTACTTTATCATCCCAGTACCTAAGAAGAACAAGTTAATGTGCTTAACGACTACCGACCAGTGGCTCTGACATCCGCCATTATGAAGTGCTTCAAGAGGCTGATCATGGCATGCATTAACTTTAGCCTCCCAGAAAACTTCGACCCACTGTAATTCGCCTACTGCAGAAACAGGTCTACAGTGGATACCATCTCCCTGGCCCTGTCTTCAACACTGGTGCCCCACAAGACTGTGTCCTCCGCCCCCTATGTTACTGTCTATGCGCTCATGACAGCGTGCCGAGATTTTGTTCTAACTCCATCTACAAGTTTGCAGATGACACCACCACAGTGGGCCGAATCTCAAATAATGGTGAGATAGAGTACAGGAAGGAGGTAGAGAGCCTAGTCACATGGTGTCATGGCAACAACATTTCCCTCTACGTCAACAAAACAAAAGAGCTGGTCATTGACTTCAGGAACTGGGATGGAGCACATTCCCCTCTATGTATCAATGGTGCTGAGGTGGAGATGGTTGAGAGCTTCAAGTTCCTTGCTGTAAACATCACCAATGGCTTGTCATGGTCCAACCACATAGACTCTATGGTCAAGAAAGTACACAAGCACCTCTACTTCCTCAGAAGGCTTAGGAAATTTGCCATGTCCATTTGACCCTCACCAATTTTTAATGATGCACCACAGAAAGCATCCTATCTGGATGAATCACAGCTTGTTATGGCAACTGCTCTGCGCAAGACCACAAGAAATTACAGAGAGTTGTGGACATAGCTCAGTCCATCACAAAAACCAGCCTCAACTCCATGGACTCTGTCCATACTTCTTGCTGCCTTGGAAAAGCAGCCAACATAATCAAAGACCCCTCCCACCTCAGACACCTTCTCTTTGCTCCCCACTTCCAGTGGGCAGAAGATACAAAAGCTTGAAAACACACACAACCAAGCTCACGGACAGCTTCTATCCTGCTGTTGTAAGACCATCGAACAGACCTCTTGTATATTAAAGATGAACTCTTGACCTTACAGTCTACCTCGTCATGGCCCTTGCATCTTATTGTCTACCTGCACTTTCTCTGTAACTGTAACACTACATTCTGCATTCTATTATTGTTTTTCCCTGTGCTACCTCGATGTTCTTATGCTTTGAAATGATCTGTATGTATGGCTTGCAAGACAAAGTTTTTCACTGTATCTCGGTACATATGACAATAATAAACCAATTCCAATTATTGCAAGGAGTTCTTCAATGAAACTGGCCCGGGAACGAGAGACCAATGCTGGTCATAGAAGAAGTGAAGCACTGGAGATTTTGATAGGATGTAGAAAGCTGACGAGATGTTGTACATATTAAAGAGGAAGGAAGTCCTTCAGGCATCTGAACAGTGAAAATAAATAGCCAATGAGGCTAATGCAGAGAACGCAGCCCCAAGGACCTGGATGCATGGATGAAGTTCAATCCTCTCACATGACTAGCTAAGGTCAGCTAAGCCAATCTTCAAATGCTGCATCCCAAAATACACCAGCCTCAGGCACTTCAAACTGCATCACAGTGTCAGTCTCCTCAGAACTTCCACCCATCAGGGGTCACTCCTTTTATTCATTAGCTACAACGCAGCCACACAAGCTTAGAATTAGTCGAGTCTCCCACTCATGACGTGCACACAATTGTGATTCTGTTCAACTGCGGCAGTCACGTTACACAAATAAACTGTGCAACATTTCAATGACATACTTCTGTGTCTCTGTCTTGCAGAAGAAGCTAGATATTGCTGGGAATCACCAGGAGAGAAGAAGTGCATTTGCAGATACTGCCCACCATGAAAGAGATGGCAGTGGCCACTGTGAGATGGGCATTGCAGAGACATGTCATGAGCTAGGCTAAAGCCACTGAAGATGATGGTAACATAGAACAGTACAGCACTGGAACAGGCCCTTCGATCCATGATGTTTGTGTCGACCATGATGCCAATTTAAACTAATCCTATCTGCCTGGACATGGCCTATATCCCTCTATTCTCTGTCAGTTCATGTGCCTGTCTAAATGTCTCTTAAATGTTGCTGTTGTATCTGCTTCCACCGCTTCCCCTGGCAACGTGCTTCTCTCTGTGTAAATATACTTCATAAATCTCCTTTAAACTTTCCCCCTCTCCCCTTGCCCCCACAACAAACCTCCTCCTCACCCCTCTTGGCCCTAGCTTGCAATCTATGAGTGGTATAAGACTGCAGCTCTTACATCCTACTCTAACGACTGTCCAATCTCTCATTCCTCTTTCAGTACAGATCCCAGAGCACCAGGAAGTCGAGGAATAAGGGGGAGATAGTGTTGATGGAGTCAATTTTACATCAGCTCAGATCGTGACACCAACTGTGATCCAGAGGGTGATGCAGAATTATGGTCTGCTTTCGGGAAGACATCAGGCACAAGTGCTGTGTATCCAACTCGGGAAAAGATGATGAAGTTGCCAGCCCGCTGCACGCAAGGCAATTCTGTCAAAACACCCAGGTGAGGGTTTTGAGGGGTCAGGCATCAAAAAAAGGTTGAAAGGAGAACACAGTTGCAATGCTTGGGGCATTGAGCAGCCTGCTGGGAAGGCAACATTCAGTATCAAGGAGCATGGAGGAATCTGAGCAGAGTTTGAATCTATCTCCTGAAACCAGTGGCCAACATTGTCAATGGGCTCAGTGAATTTCCCATGATACAGTGTCTGATGGCTCACACCCCTTCCCCTATGCAGCACAAGCAACATATAAGCTCAAACTGTTGCTGCCATAGAGGTTGATAGTACTGTTCAAAGGATCTTGAACAGTCTCATGACATACAGCTATTTGTCCTCCAGCAGGTATGTAAAGTTACTAAGGTGTTGCCCTGGGGCTGCACCAGTATAAACCTATTGACCTTCCTGGGCATGCCCTTGGTTGCATTCCCACCAGTGCCCTTGCTATTGGCCATCGACCAGCTATCCCAGATGGGTGCCAATCATACCTCAACTATGATCCACAACTGGGCCTCTTCGGCTCAAAGAATTGTGCAAAGTCTTCTTCAAAGACTATCTGGAACCTCCTCTGCTCGTTCTGGAATCGAAGCTGAGAATTTGACTTCTAGATGTTAAGTGTGTGTACTTCTGCTCATATTCCTTTGTATATTTGTAAGTATATGCTAGGACATGTATTTACCTCTGCCGTTTAGTTTTTTTTAAAAATGTGGGCACCATGAGGCTGTGATGGTCAGTGATTGAGGAGGAGAAACGAGTGGGGAAGTGGCGCTGTGTTTATTGTAGCTCAGTTGGATAAACTGGTCCCAGCCAGACCACGTAGGAAAGGGCTCCCAGGGTTGCCTCTTCCAGCTCCTTCATTTCCTTTTCCTTGTGCTCCTCCTCCTCTGGTGGAGTTCGATGAGCTGTGTGCAAGGCCATCTTGTCACAACAGTGAGGTAAGCAGTGTGAAACAGACCACCACAAGTGCTCAGGTCTGTCCGGGTGAGTACTGCAGAGCTTCACCTCAGCAGGTGCAATGCTGCTTCAAAGCACTGGTGGTCCACTCTGTGGAATTCCTGCAGCAGCTTTGTCCTGTTCTGCATAGCCTTTGCTCATTGTAATGGTTATGCCCAAAAGAAAAGGCTTTCAATGGACGTTTGAGGGCATATGGTTAATGCAGAAACCCTGAAGTCCACAGAGCAGTGATTTAGCATCTGTCAGATCATTCACTTTATACTTCTGGAACTTTAAACAACTGTAGAAAGCTCACAGAATGGCAACAACGAACAGAAAAGATAAACCAGGAACTAACCTGATAAGCCATGAGCATGGGGAAAGGATGTCCTTCCTTCTACTTATATTGTATAAAAATGTGCATAGTGCATGTACACGAGTTTTGAGATCCAAAATACCAGTTCTGGCAGTGAATCAGCTTTGCACTGTCAACAATGTCACAATCAATGTGTTGCCAGTGGTCACTGCATTAATACAAGCCAAGCCTTTCACCAATGTCATTCAGTACTCTGCATCAGATGTGTGTATATGTAAGTAACACTTTGGAATTTTAAAGGGCCTCACTATACCCAAAAAAACAGCCACCACAGTGCCTGATTTCATCTTCTGGAAATCTAAAGTCAGCAGAGCTCAGTGCTATTGGTTTTGAAAGTTATTGAGCCATTTTCATTCTTAGCAATTAGCATTTTCTCTGTGTTTCCAACCAACATTGCTTTCCTTTGTAACTCCCATTGGAAAACTCAACATAATCAAATTACCTCCAGCTCGATAGAACACTACACTGGAGGCCAATAATATCAAAGATGTTAGGAACAACTTTTCATTGATGCTTATTCTGTATTATGGTTAATTTAAAATTTACAGTGCCTTCTGGTCTAATAATTCCATTGGGCAACTGCTTTATAAAACACTTACATCCTTTCATACTGGTGAAAAACCAATAGAGGTTTGTTGTGTTCATTACAATTGTATGTTATTGTGATATTTCATAAAGCAGAAAAATTAAAACTTTTATGAGTAGTCCTAATGATGAATTAGGGCACTTTCCTATTTCTCTGTAATCATCTGTGAATTATTTCTCAATAAATTTGTTAAAACTTTATCGCAAATGTTAAGTCTTCATTGAAGACTAACAGCTGGTGCTATATCCAATGGAGCTGTTCGGATGAAACGAAACCTTTGTGTAAATTTCATGTGATTTCTTAACTGAAGAATAATGAACCCCCTGGAGTCAATCATTCAATCACCCACCTAGTCTGGATGTCTACATGATTGTTATAGATTATGTGTTCAAGTATTCTGTGGCTTCAGCAAACATCATCCATACAGTTAATTCCATCAGTCCTTTATTAGAATATTTTAATGCATAGCTCCTTGCAGTGTTAAACTCTGAAGCTTACCACATCTGGGCATATTGGAGGACCATTTCACACTGAAATTTCAACATGACTGTTTCATTAACAACAGCAACAGAAAGCATTAGACTCATGCTTGAAGCATGGGCCCGAATGAAGTGGCATGGTCACAAGATCATTATATAATCAACAAAGGCTTGATATTACTGAAAATACCAACCCATCTGTTTCTCCACTTTACTCTGCCCCATTTTACATTTCAGTGCCAGTGGATCTGGGGCAATGTTGGTTTAGTTACTCAATCAGGCACTGTCAGCAAAGAATAAATACAAGTCTCTTTGAATTTTTATCACAAAGGATCAGCAGAACTGACATCTTTGTTTGTAAATCTGATTCTATCAGATGCTAATTCACTAACTTGCAGTATCTTAATTAATTAAAACACAGGGACCTTGCTGTTGGATTGCCCAACATAACTAAGCTGAAAAAATACTTTGTCCAAATAACATTAATGCACAGTAAATGCTGATTAGTTTATCAAAACTTTGTTTACAATTATTTCATCCTTGCAGTGATGTTTCACAACGTCCTCCTTCTAAAATGAAATTGGATTTGCTAGAGTTCACCTTCAACCAAGTCCTCAGTATCTCATAGTTACAGATGTCAATGATCCAAATATTTAATTCATCTTGAGCTTGTACACCCCATTATACAATACAGGCTGCAACAAGAGGAATCTTTTATGGCCTGGACTGGATATCCAAGCTTTTCATGTGTGCGTTTCTCCTAATTTTTCAACAGTGAACAGACCAAAAAAAACATCTGTTTGAATGAAGTCAGTGGAGAATATATAATTAAGCTGCTTAACTTCATGGTAATTGAACACATAATTATGATTGTACTTACTCAATTCATTCAATGCTGCTGGTTTTCATGTAATAATACAGAATAATGGATATGATACATTTCTTCTATCATCAGGGGTATACCTTTCTGCCTTAAGTTAAAGAATGTTTAATTACTCAGTAAATGAAACTCAAAACACTGCAGATGCTGGAAATCTGAAATAAAACCAGAAAATACTGGAAACACTCAACAGGTCTGGGAGCTTCTATTTTCATCAGAACTGAAAACGTTAACCCTGCCTCTCTTTCTAAACCTGCTGCCTCGCTTGATGAGTGTTTTCAGCATTTTCTGTTTTTGTTTCTAATTATCCAGTTCTAAGCCACTTAAATTAGTGTTAGTGTACCCTCTAACTCCCAGTTGCAAAGTAAATGGGGTCAAATTTAATTAAACCTGGACTTTGAAAAATTGATGAAATTTGGTGCAACATTGATTTTGCATTGCTGGCTCTGAGTGGTAATTTGAAAGGAACCAGTTGCATTAACATATTTACAGGTAAATATGTCTTGTGTGGATATTCTCAACTATATGTGGAGTCCAGCAGCAGAGCCTGATCATGATGGGATTTCGCAGTAAAATGCTGGGAAATCTGCTAATGGGAGCTGACAGTAGCCAGACCTAATGTGGGAATGGAATCCCTATTCATCTGGAGATAAGGAGGGGAAATGTAAGTTCCATTATTTATTTTGTTTTTACCTGTGTTTTTTAAAATTTTAATGTTAATTTTTATTAGGTTTAATATTCTCTTAATTATTTTTTAATTAGTAAAGCAATTTTAATAGTTTTTCAATATATCTCAATATCATTTAAGAATGGTTAAAAAGCCTTCATCTGCTTTTTTGGCAAAGTCAATCAAGGTGCTATGGAGGTGTCTGGCTTCAATTTGTTAATAACATTTTTGCATGTCTTTTATATTTCAAAGTGATTTTGGATATTTAATACAGGATGCAACAAGAGTTGTTGCTTATGACCTGAATTATATATCCAAGTTTTTTCCATATGTGCACATCTCCAAAATTTCCAGCAGAGAACAGACAAAAACACCTGTTTGAGTGATTGCATCTTCAATTCTGCATTCCCACCTAAGTGTGATAACCTTTCAGCCCTTTGCTTATCAAGAATTTATCTACCTCAGCCTTAAGAATATTGAAAGTTTCTGCTTCCATCACTCTGAGGAAGAGAGTTCCGCAAACTCGCAGCTCTCTGAGAAACATCATTCAGAAATATTCAATATCAGTGACAGCTTTGATTACCCTGGGAATCCGAGTGCAAGAGTCATGGCTATTAAAGCCATTCCGGAACTGAAGCCAGCTGTGGGGAGGAGAGCACACCAGCACACACTGGAAGGTCAGCATGGCACTGGGGGTGACAATGGATCTTCAATACTTATTATAAGGAAGGAGTAAAAGTGTTGATGTAGATAGAGGACACCCATCTTTATTTACTGTATATGTCTGCAGTGCAAGAAGAGTGATTCATTTCAGGAAATCATCTGAATAAAATGAGGATATAGGAATTAACAGCAGGAGAATGAAGAGAGTTCCAAGGACTCAGGACCCTCTGAGGTAAAAGTTTTGCTTTATCTCTGTCTTCAGTGGGAACCCTTATTTTTAAACAGTCACCTCTGCTTCCAGATACAGGAAAAGAGGAATGGAGGACATTCTGAGAAGAGATGCTATGTTTGTCAGTATTGCTTTAAAAGGAAAAAGCAAGAGTATTCAAAGCTAATGTACCCTGGATGACAAAGGAAACAATGATTAAAATAACGCAGAAGGGCTTATGACATACGTCAGCAGCAAGATTCAATAAATAGCCAGGAGACATACTAGACTGCAAATGCTAGGATCCAGAGCAACAATCTGCTAGAGGAACTCAGTGGGACAAGCAGCGTCTGTGGGGGTGAAAGGAATTGTCAATGTTTCAGGTCAAAAACGCTGCATTCAGACTGAGAGTGGAGAGGGGAAATGGCCAGTACAAAAACTGATGGTTCCCCCATGCTGTGTTATTTATTGGCTGAGATTAAAATGAGACAGAAATATGAGGCATGACAAATTTAAGATAATACTACTGCATGAAACCAAACTAAGAATAGACATTACTGAGGAGATCTAAAAAAAGGGAATATATATGAAAATAGAACTGATGAACTGAGAAAAATGGGAATCCAAACAGCTTATATAAACATACATATAGTGAAGGGAGGGTGAAGGCATTTTGAGAGGATAAAGAAGATCTTGTAATGGCAGAAGGCCTGGCTGAGGAACTAAATGAATACTTTGCATTGGTCCTCTTCAGACAGGAGGATGTTGATAATGTAGCAATAAAGGAGATGGTACCAGTGATTTTGAGTAAGATAAAGGAGGTAAAGGGAAGGAATTCAACATGTTTGCAGTACTTGAAGCAGATGTCACCTGTTATGGATGGCATTCATCGTAGTTACTTAGGGTATTTGGCACTAGGTAATATTTTTCCATCATTTCCAAGTGTCAATTTGTGATTTCTAGAACATTGTCAATAAATGTTTTCCTATCACCTGGGTTAGACTGACTAGTCTATAATTAATAGGTTTATCTCACTTCCTCTTTTGAGCTGGTGTTAACCAATGCAGTAACTTTGACAATACCTCCTGAACCCACAACCTCGACCACCAAGAACGACAAATGCAGCAACCGTATAGGAACACCACTACCTGCAGATTCCCCTCCAAGTCCTTCACCATCTTGACCTGGAATTATAACACCAATCTTCCACTGTTGCTGGATCTAAGTCCTGGAACTCTCCACTCAACTGTTCGTGGGAGTACCTTCACCAGAAGGAATGCAGCGGTTCAAGAAGGTGATTCACCAATTCCCTTTCAACAGCATTTAAGGACTGGCAATAAATGCTGGCCTTGCCAGCGACATATGGGTCCAAAAAGAATAAATAAATGAGAAGAAATCTACAGCTCTGGCAACACTGAGGAGAATGGAAAGGCTGTGACTCTGATTTCCATCCTACCTTTAGTAATTAACAAATTTGGCCCAGAGACAAAAGAAAACAGAGAACCAGAGCAAACAGCTGCTTCTCAGGCTGTAGGGAAGAAAACTGCCATGTTTCTTGAGTCAGTATAAGGTCCAGTGCATTTCTGATGTACGGTATCAACACGTTCTGGGTCTGCAGGGCATAATTTCTACATCCACAGCTGACAAGACACTCAGAAACGTGGTAAACTGTAAGGAGAATAAAAACAAACTTCCAGAAGGATGTGGACAGGCTTGTGAAATGAGCAGATATCTGGCAGATGCAATTTACTCCTGGGAAGTGTTGTACATTTCGGGAGAAATAATGAGGGGAGTCATAATTTGAATGGTATAATTCTAAAGAGGAAGTGGAAAGAAAGGGCCCGGGGATTGTCTTCAGTCAATTCTTCAAAGGTGGCTGGATGTGGAAAAAGCTGTTAAAAATATACACGAGATCCTTGGTCTTATTAATGAGGGCATGGAGTTGAAAATCAAGGAAGTTATGCCAAAGCCATTTTCAGCTCTAGGCACCCACGGTTTAGAAAGATCATCAAGAACTTAGAGAGGCCCAGAAAAGAGACACTGGAAAGGTACCACAAAAGGTGGAGAGACTAGAGAAACAGAGAAGATTAAGAGATTGGAGAGCAATGTTAAAATCATGAAATATGTTGCCAGATTAAATGAGTGCAGAATGTTTCTGTTGATGGAGGCCTGGTAGCTAGCAAGTGAAAATTTAAAGTAATTGGCAAAGGAATTAATCTGGAAAGCATTATCGGAAATGCTCTGCCTATAATCATAGTGGAAGTAGATTTGATATAAAAAACTTTTGAAAATGCGTTGGATAAACACATGAAGGAGAAGAAAGCATGCATATGGAACAAGAGCAGGTGAATGGTACTTACTTTTTGGGACTCATTTGGTCTACCACTGAGACAACATAACCACAATAGGCTGGATGCTTTCCCTAGTGTAATATCATTCTATAATTCATTGAGTTATAGACTCATACAGCACATAAACAGGCCCTTCACCCAAATGATTCTGTACCAACCTTCAAGGAGTCATTTACACTAATCCCATTTTAATCTCCATGCATCCCTATCAACTATCCCTGATTCTGTCACTCACCTTTACACTAGGGACAATTTATGGTAGCCAATTAACCTACCAATCTGCATGTGCTTGAGATGGGGAGAAAACCAGACCACCCAGAGGAAACCCACACAGTTGCAGGGACAATGTGCAAACTCCACACAGACAGCAACCAAAGTCAGGATGGAACCTAACTCACCATAGTACTGAGGCAGCATATCCACTAGCTGTGCCATTGTGCTGCCCTCAGGCATACATTGAGGTATGTATTTTGTTGCTGGACGATTGAAGGCCAGGCTGATGAGGACTCTGGCTAGCCAAGTTAGATTACTAATAGATTTCTTTCTGCTTGTGCATATACTCCAGTTAGTATCTGTACTTTGCAATCTCACCCAAAGTATGAGAAATAACCCAGCAGATGATATCTTTCTATTAGATTGGTCCTTATTTTGTTTAAGTTAGTACTACAGCTATTCCCTCCTGCATGCCTCTTCTAACAAAGCTCAGTTAGTCCTCATGTTTCTCACTATTTCCAGTGATAGTAAGGGAAACCTTCAGGGAAAGTGTTGCTTCTTTCAATCAAATTGGATAGAGAGGTGGAAGCAAACTGAATTAATTGACCTGTGTACAAAACATCTAACGGCTCTTGGATTATAATGGAAAGAACACAGCTTTTGGGAGGATGGAATAATATAAGATTGTAGAAGAACCAGCAAACTTGAGTTCATCTACTCTGTTTTGTTCTACTTTTTCTTGTTCTAATTGTATTCTTTCTTATGTAATTTATGTTGAATTAATGTTTTTCTTGTGAATGTTGTGTCTCTAATGCTATGTGCCTGTGATGCTGCTGCAAGTAAGTTTTTCATTGCACCTGTTCACACATGTACTTGTACATAGGACAATAAACTTGACTTTAACTTTGATCTAGATTAAAGACTTTGGAAGTCAGTTATTGGAGTGGGAATGGAGTGAAATTTGTAGTTAAAGTTCTTCAGATATCCAAATGCAGCAGAGTGTCACATCTCTACCTATAGTCAGGAACTCCATTCCTTGATATCTGGCAAAGGAGCATATCCCAAAAAGAAACACTTCTGTGCATTCTGAATCATCTCCCAGGGTCAAAGCTCTGTGGACAGCAAGCCAGAAAAATACAAGTGGTTTTGCAAAGGCTCAGTAAGATAGCTTACTTTGACAACTTCTGCCTGTTCCCTGCCTGTTTATTCCAGCATATGGATTACCACACTCACTACTGTTGACAATCAAATGGCTAATAATTCATTCATGGCAAAAAGTGACCACCCCTACAGGCCACATTCCAATGAAGTGTTTTTGAGACACGCAAGAGAGCAGTTTGGAGAACTACCAGGTTTGGCCCTCTACCTGGGATCCTCGCCTGACACAACTATTCCCAGGGTTTCTTCAACACACTGTAGGTAACAGTTCAGCCAACATAAGATCACTGCACAAGAGAGCAACACCCTTAGCATTCATCACTGTGGGCTGTAGGTGGCGAGGGGCAGAGAAGGGTATTAGTGCCGCAACCACGCCAAGATGCATTTTCTCTCGGTCAGTTGTTTCTCAAGCATCCTCCACAGTCCACTCCAGCACATTCATTTGCAATGCCACATCGGAGATATATACACACTTGGAATACACAACAACACAAGAAAATAGGAGAAGGTGTAGGCTACCGTGTGCGCACCATTCAATAGCATGATGGCTAATCTATGCTGGTCTCAACTCCTCTCATGTACCTGTTCCCCATAACCCTCAATTCCTCACTCCTTTAAATATTTACCTCTCTCCACCTTAAATCTGCCTGATGATCTGGCCTCCACTATCCTCTGGGTCAGAGATTCCCAGAGATTCATTCCCCTCTGAGAGAAGAAACATCCCCACACCTCAGTGCTAAATGATTGGCCCCTTATTTTGTAAATACATCCTCTTGTTCATGACTGTCTGATTGGCAAAAAACTGATAGGACAACCACCATATGGCAGGAATTAGCCTGGTGAATCAGCTTTGGACTACCTCTGATGCTACCATGTCTTTCTTTAGGTAAAGTTAGGTTATTTGGGCTGTGAATGTAAAGTAAGGATTTAGCTGATGCTGAGTTTTCTGGTAACGTGAAAGTGAAGGACATAGTAATGAGTAGGCTGATCTCTTCATCCAAACTCAAGTAATTCAAGACCTGACCTTATCTATTCAGAAATAAATAGACCCTTCTACTCTTGTAATGGATCGTCAAACTCCAACTCCTTTAGCAACAATGATACATCCAATCAAAACACAATTTCAGACCATCTCAGATGTAAAACTAGACAGCATTTGAAACCATGGTGACAGAATCCTCAGGAAGTTGTCACAAATATAACACTAGGCAATTTCTGAGACCATTGAAATGGTATGTCCTGTCATCATCTGCTTAGATGTGAAGTATGCTGGACCGCATATATTACTGTTGAAGTGTACGGAAACTGACATCGTGGGGAGAAGTATGACAGCAGAAAGATCTTTATATTAACTGATGCCTGGCAGGCCATTATAAGACTCGAGTTCAGTCAAAAGACTTCTTCAATGCCTTCTTTCTCCTGAATAAACAATGACCCTGTGCACACTCCTCAGGTATTGCCGGGCTGATGTGGCTTGGGAATTTTGACCTGTAATTTTTATTTTCCTGTATAGTTTTTTCAAAATGTGACTTTTGGTTACTTCTTCCCATTTTCTTCTCCCACGTTTGTCCTTTCCAAATAGAAAGATATGCCTTCACAAACACACACATCAGCATGGCCACCTTCTGGTAATCCAGCACCTGAGTCATGTGAAGAATAATTACAGCTGGTTCAATTTTCTATCCAGCTTCCCAGTCCAGACCTGAAATGGTGACTGTCCATTTTCCTCCACAGATGATGCCTGACCCGCTGAGTTCCTCCATCATTTTGTCTGTTTGTTCAATTTTCTTCCCATTACCCTGATAACATGGATTTAGAAAGCTCAGAAAATGTAGTGAATATTCAGAAGGAGAGAGAAACAGAGTTACTGTTGGGTAACTTTCTGGGAAATGCTGAGTTAAAATTGAATTGTTGCCCTTTATCCTCATGGGTGCCAACAAATTAGTCTCTTGCATATTCTTAAGTCCCAAATTACGAACTACTCGAGTCCATGTGGAGGCCAGTGGTGGAGTGTGAACCTGGAGTACAATTCCCCAGCACTTCTGCTGGAGGGTCTACCTACAGAAACTGCACTGGTTGCACTTGGTTAACAATATGTGAGCCCATTCATTTGAAAGGGAACAGCAGCTGCAATGAGGTAAAAATAAAAGAGCTTTTTTTGATTAATTGTGTTTACTTTAACATTTTTAATTATTTAAGAATGCATTAAGTGATTGAAGTTTTCAATTTGCTGTATGTTTTTAATTGTTTTTTTAACTTTAATTCTTTTCTAATGCTTCTTAATGTAATGTGTCAAATGAATGCATTTTGCTCTCAGCTCTGAATATTGATGCTGAATATCTCCACTTGGGAGCACTGACAGAGCCAAATCCATGATATCATGGGTAGCTCAGATGGAAAGGTAGAGAGAAAGAAAGGCAGGAAATGTTTAATGGGAGGGGATTCATTCTTTTAGGAAGCAGACAGGTGCTTTGATAGCCATTGATGTCAGGGCAGGGAGTTGTCTTGTTGGCTACAGGGTCAAGGATATCTCCAAGTGTGGAGGGAAAATACCCAGAGGTCATGGTTCATATCGATATCGATAACAAAAGAAAAATGAGGTCCTGCAGTTAGATTTTAAGGAGCTAGGAAACAGATTAAAAAGCATGACCTCAAAAGAGAATATTCCCAATACTGCTCTTTGGGAGAATGTGAAGCCTTCAGAGAAGTTGCAGGAAAGATCTCCTGGTATTGCTCCAGGGATGGAAAACCAGAGGTAAACTGGAGAAGGTGACGTTATTCTGCCTGGAACAGGGGAGATCACTAGAAAACTTCAAAACTTGGGAGTGTAATAAAGGGAAACCGTTCCCTTTGGTGGAAATTTTAAAAACTGCAGATACTGAAAATCTGAAATAAAATCAGGAAATTCTGGAAAAGCTTAGTGAACCAGGCAGCGTCTTTGGAGACAGAAACAGGGTCAATGTTCCAGGTCAAAAACCATTCAAAAGCCATCAACATGAAGCATTGTTCGGGCTGGTGACTTCCTGTAACAATAACAACCTGAAACCATTAGCTAAAAATTCAGAAACCGGAAGACACAAATTTAAGATGACTGACAAAAGAGCCAAAGAAGGCCCAAGAAAAATCAGATGCATGCTGCAAATGGCTGTGATCTGGAATACAATATCTGAGAATGTGGTGGAAGCAGATTCAATTGTGGCTCTCAAAATGAATTGGTTAACTACTAGATTTGAAGGGCCAAGGGAATATGACTAACTGCAGGTCTTGTACAAGGAGTTGGCATGGGTTCAATAGGCTGAATGGCCTCCTTCTGTGGTGAAATGACTTGATGATACTGTTCAATGACTTTAAATCCTGAGGGAAAGAGAAAGGGAGGAAAGGAAATGAAACAAAAGCAAAGCTGTGTGACATGGTGGCAATCGGAAGAGATTAAGTGACCAAAACGGATGACGGACCACGGTAAAGGGGGAGTGCAATGGATCAAGTGAAGGGGCAAAAAGATGGCTAAGAGAATCTGTAAGTGACAGCATCAGAATCATTACCAACCATGCAAAATAACAGGAGCAGTGGTTATGATCAGAAATAGTTACATTCAGTGTTAAATCTGGAAGTTGTAAATTATTGTTAATAAAAGGTGAGTTTAACCTCCCTGAGTGTCCATTGATCCTCATTGGAAGCGGAAGCCAAATGTATGAGAGTGGGAGTGGGGTAAATAATTTCATAGAAATGTCAGCAAAACACACAATTTTGCCAGCAGATATTCAGTGCAGAGTCATGATTCTGGACTGTCCTCTCAGCCTTTTGGTGATAATTTATTGCAGACAATTGTTATGTTTCCGACATTATGACAGTGGCTACACTTCAAAAATAGTTAATTGGCTGCAAAGCTCTTGTGTATGACCTTAGGTTGTGAAAGGCCTAATATAATAAGACAAACTTCTCTTAGAAGCAGCAGATTCTTTCACCATTCCAGAATCTTGGTGCTTATGAGAGAATCGAAGATCAATGAGCAACTAGACGGGTTTATAAAGATTATCTGTGGAGAGTAATTAAACTCAATTGGTGCTTGAAGAAGTTTTGATCCGTGGATATTGGAGAGAATGTGCCCATTTGTGAGGAAAAGCATAACTAAAGGCCTCCAATGTAATAAAGTCACCAAAAAAAAAATCCAGAAGGAAACTCAGAAGAAATTTCTCTCCACAAGGAGTGGTGATAGTAAATGGCTCACAACAATTAGTGTAGGTGCATTGAAGCAAAGGCTGGATAAACATGAGGGACAGAGAATAGAAAGTTGTGCTGATGGATTTAGATGACAAATACAGGAGGAGGCTCTAGCAGAGTAGAAATGCCAGTGTGACCTGGTTGAGCCAGGTAGCCTGTTTCTGTGTCATTTATCCTAAATAATCCTCCATAACAATTTTAATTGGATCAACAATGGCAAGATACCAGAAGTATTAAACTGGTGAATATTTAATACCAACATGAAAAAAGTGTCAATTTTTTTATTTCAACGTGTATATTTAAGTCAGGTTGATATGTTTTTGATTGCTTAATTGTCTAAAATGGACAGTGTGAATTCTCATTCTTTGAGTTAGATGCTGTGATTAAAACAAGTTTATTCTTAATTGAAACCAATGTATCATTCAATAGAAAGACAGTGAATTAATTAAGGACCACCAGTACTGATTTATAAAAGACAAGTCATGCCTGACAAATTTAATAAAGTCCTTTGAGAAAATAGTAGAGTGGATTGAGGAAGAAAATGAAATACGTGTCTTCTGTATAGATTTTGAGAAAAAGGATTTGAAAAGGTGTGACCTAGGTGACTTGTTGATAAAATTAAACCATATGGCACAAAACATTAAAGGGAATGTGGCTGCAGGGACAATGAGTTGATTGAAGGACAACAGAGAATTATGATATACAACTGTTTCCTGAGCTAAAAGGATAGAAGTAGTCAGGTTCCCCAGAGTCAGCATTCAGATCACTACTTTTCTCAAACTGTATGAACAATCTGGACTTGGCCTTCAGAAGCACAAGGTTAACATTTGCAACCAACACATAAAACGATTGTGAACTGAACAGTGAGCAATTTCAGCAGAATGGGTTAGTCGTTTGAGAAGAAAACACATCAGTGGAAATTTAATGCATAAAAATTCTGAGATGATATATTTTGGGAGGAAGTATAAGAGAAAATAAAGTAGGTAGTTTCAAAGGAGTGGAGAGGAAATCAGATCTTTGAGTTTAAGAATTTAAGATTATGATACAGAAACCACAAAAAACTGAGGATCTTTCCATCAGAAGGCCTAGGAGAAGCTCTAATAGAGTCATTTGAAATTATGAAATAATCTGGCAAACTAAGGAAAACCGATGACAAATCAATGACTGGACAGTAAACATTTGATATCAACAACAATACTGAAGTGGGTACTTCTGAGAATATATTTTTAAGGACATGGAATCCTCTGCAAGTGGTGGAAACAGAATCCACAATGTGGGTAATGAAGTGAATAAATATTGCAAGAAGAACATGTTTAGAAGAGCAGAAGAGGTAGATGACCTGCAGAGAATGGAAATAAATTGCTAGCTTGGTGGGTTCTTTGGCCCTCTTCTATATTTCAAGTGGTCCATGATTCCAAAATTCAGGTTTGGCTTTACTGTAATCAGATTTCAGGAGTGGAACTCAACACACATGTTAGTACATCACATGATCCATTTGAAAAACAGAAAAGGATCACAAAATGCTAAAAAATGATGGCATTAATCCAATTATATGTCAATGCTCTTTGCTCGTTGAGCAAAGAGCAAGCTCACAGAGAACCCAAATGCAGCACACTGGTACAGGACTGGAGTCAGGATACTTCCTCAG
>JARFYF010000001.1:91440041-91451626 GCA_030265395.1 Rhina ancylostomus
TTACTTTCTTGTAAAGTTGAGGAGGTTCAGCTTGTCACTGAACACTCCAACAAACTTCTACAGATGTACTGTCGGAAGTATCCTGACTGGTTGCATCATGGTCTGGTACAGCAATTCAAATGCACAGGAACATAGGAAGCTGCTGAGAGTTATGGACTCAGCTCAATACATAACAGGCACATCCATCCCCACCATCGGTAGCATCTACATGAGGCTCTGCCTCAGGAAGGCAACATCCATAAAAGATCCCCACCATCCAGGTCATGACATCTTCTCGCAGCTACCATCAGGCAGAAGGTACAAAAGCCTGAAGTCCTACACCACCTGGTTCAAGAACACCTACTTCCCTTCAACCATTCAGTTCTTGAACCAACCTGCACAACACTAATCATGACCTCAGTACAGCACCATGACCACTTTGCACTGCAATAAACTTTGTATTTTTTTCTTCTAATTGAGTCCTTTCTTGCATAATTTTATTCATTTGTGTTTTTATTGTGAATGTTGTGTATCTAATGCTATGTGCTTTGATGCTACTGCAAGTAAGTTTTTCATTGCACCTGTGCATATGTATACTTGTGCATAAGACAATAAACTTGACTTTTGACTTCAAATTTTCCAAACTTTGCCTTGTCATTTTGCTACACGATCGTTGGATCAGACCTGCTTAAACAAGAGCATTTTTCCTACTCATTTTAGGACAGCAGCTCCTTTAAATTTTCTTTATTCATCCACAATAATCTATTACCAATGACGAATGCACCCCAAGTTAAACTGCAAAAGAGCCAGAAACACTTTCTCTTTAGCTAACAGGGAGTTGAAACTGTCTCCTTACAAGTAAAATTCAAATGTTTAACGCCAGATATTTTAAAAATCTAGTTTAGCTAAAAACAAGGCTCGTCCCCAGTTTAGCGGACAGGAGAAAATGTTATTAGAAATTCAATAAAGTGGAATTGTACAGCTTTTTATCAGCTCTGTGCACTGAAAAGCTTACAGCAGCTAGAATCACCCAAGCCACTGACCTGTAAGATCAGGGTAGTGTGGAAGAATGCAAGAATTCAGGTGCATATCCCCAAGACAAAAAGTGGTGAAATTGATTTGTCTGGTTGGTTAATCAACAGCACTCAAGTGTACCAGAGAAATGCCCATCCAAGATATTAGTTTAGTAAGACTACCCAAGGACACATGCAGTTCTGAACATTAATCATCAGAACAATGTGGCACCAGAGAGCTCCAGTTACCTTCAAAGGAAACTAACTGAAGAGATATAAAGAATATTTTGTGGTCATCAATGCCAGAAGAAACCGGCATGGTTTTATAATATTTCTGCTGTGCACATTTCCTTCCAATTCTGTAAATTAAGGGAAAATTACAAAGTTATCATTGTTGTAGTCAAGTTCCACAGGCATAAGCCCCCTAGCACTTCCTTCAGTTGCACAGAATTATGCAGAATGCCCAGTCCAAATGCTCTGGATTGGCACTCAAGCTGTCCTCCAGACTTTATTCATATCTCTTCACTAACCAAACAACATTTCCTGCCATTCCTTTCACCCTCATTGGCTTACCTGGTTTTGTAAATGTTGGTAATCCATGGGAGACATCTCTAGGAACCCAATGGTATCCTGTCATCTGCTGTGCACAGATGCGAATGCTCAACAATATAGATTGGGAATCTTTGTTGAGTTTTGCCATTCACCTTCTCAAAAGACACAAAGGCTGTTTGGAGGTTCCAATAGGGGGAGCTAGAACTTGTGAGCAATTTGTGACAAAGTGTTTTAACTGAAGGATAAAGGATCTGAAAAAAAAGCTTTGGGTATGCTGTGAGACTCCCCTGTCTAACAAATCCCCAGCCAAAGATTTAATCATCCCACCCAGCAGTGTCTGCTTGGCTGCACCTACAATCTTTCTACAGTTCAATTACTCCCTGCATAACCTGATAAATGTGAACTTAAAAACATTGTTCAGCTTTCTTATCAAATAGCAAAATGATCTTGCAATGAAAAAAAATATATAATTCAGTGAAACAGGTGGAAATCTGAAGCTAGTGTGAGTGGACGAGCATTCAGACTGCTGGTGAAGGAGATAGGCAGATTAAAACAAACAAGGGCACAAATGACAAACCAAAATACTAATGGTTTAAACAGTGCTAGGGCAGGAGAAAGAAATAAGGAGACACACAGGGAGAGTGTGGAGGGGTCTGAGGTAGCAGCAAACAATGAGATTGAATGAATACTCTGCATTGCCGTGCATTCATAAATCATGAACCAAAATGCTGATAAACATTGAAATTAGTTGACCAGGACCACATAATTTTAATACTCACCTGATATTCTGACTCTAGTGTGACCTTGTCTTTATTATTCTTTAACTGTGCTTCAAGTGCTGGATCCATCTGGAAAAAAGAGAGAAAATATAAATAACAATTTAATGTGAATTCAAAAAGATATAACAATTTTAAACATAATTTGTTGAAACCTAACCAGGCTTAAAAAATTACTTTGGTCAAATTTAGTACAAGCTAAACTTTCATGGCACACTGAAAAATGTTCAAACACTGGGAACTTCAATATTCTACTACCAAACAACATTTACGAACAGATGCCTCAGTTAATCAGAGGCTACTCATGTGTATGTTTCAACAGCTGGCATCAGCAAGTCATTTGATCACTAAGACATCCTATCTGAGCCAAGCCTGAGCCAATCACTACTTAATGTCCTCATGTTATCACCTTCCAAAAGAAGTTAGTGGAGAGCAATAAGGAGCAGCAACTTGTGTCAGTCCGATCCTTTTTTAAAAGCAAATATTTTCCACACAATCAGTAAAACCAGTTTTACCTTGGATTAATCAGACTAGAATAAGGTTCTTCAGGTCAGTGTGGCTTGGTGATAAAAAAGCTATTGGTTTTAATCTTTCAGAGATTGAAAGGGGGACCACCTATTTTAATTTCATAAGAGTTCTTATTACAGAATTATATAATGATAGCATTTATACCATAAATAAATGCTTAAATATATTGCACATCTTCTGAAGATAAAGGCAATAATTACAAGAAATTTTGCACTCAGCTATTTTGATGAAGCACTCCAAGAGAACGGAAATTTGGAAAGTTTGGTAAGAATATACTCCACTCAAACTGGAGATGCAAATTCCAATTCAACGTTGATAGCACATTTCAAATCTCAGCCATACTGTCAGGGGGAGACATTGAACACAGGCAGGTTGCCAATCTAAATAGCAAGAGTCTCATTTGACCCAGAAGGCTGTGGAATGCAACAAAAATCAAGTGCTTTTGTTTTAAAAAAACTTGAAGTTAATAGTAAATGAAAATAATATAACAACTGCAGCTGCTGAAAATCTTAAATAAAAACAGAAAGCGCTGGAAACACTCAGGTCAGGCAGCATTTGTGTTAAGAGAAATGCAGTTAATGATTCAGGTCGAGAACCTTCCCCAGAACCGGAAAAGAAAAAACAACCATTAACAGTCAAGTGCAATTGCAAGTTTCACAATTTCAGATAAATGCTGTGATTACATAAGTTTCTATTTAAATGAAAATTCCTTTCCCAATTTTAAGATCAGAACCTTTCCTATGTCAAATTTAGATCATTGCAAACAGTGTACACATAAACTGTTTTACTTAAATTGATGGATGGCTATAAAATCTAGAAAAGGCAATCAGCAATCATTTAAGTATGACCATCTTGAAGGGGGAACCAGTATTGAGAAGTATTTTCCCTGAAAATTCAGCTGGGTTCTTGGAACTGATTTTTCATTATTTTGTCTGTTTGTCTTCAGCAGCACAGTTCTAACCAAAGCTTGGGAAACAGAAGCCTTCCCAATCAAATCGGAAGCAAGGCAAGCCTGTCATCCCTCCTCTGTCTTGTTTCTATGTCCACAGAGCTCCTGCTGAGTCAATCAGGAAGTAGAACATCAGGCAGTAGAGGCCCTCAGATCAAAGCCTCCCTGTACATGGATGTCATCACCGTCTTCTGCTCAGACTTGCTGTTGGCCCACAGACTGACGAGCAGCTGTGACCAGTTCCAACTGGCCNNNGAGGCCAGACTGAACCAAAGCAAAAGCAAGGCCATGCTCTATGGGAGCTGGACTGACCAATACTGTTTACAGTCAGATCTGATTCCTGGAAAGTGCTGGAAATGTGAATTGGAGATGAAGCAAAGGTGAAGAAACTACTCAGACTCAGGCAGCAGTACTCACACGCAATCATCAGAAAGCATCTGGTCGTCAAGTGCATGGAGTTCTGGGTTTTGCCCGAAGTGGTACAGCTGTGGCCTATATCCAGCATGTGCACTATATGTTCTGCTCTTATTTCAGATTTCCAACAACTGCAGGGTTTTTTTAAACTATAGTTTTCAGTTTATCTGGAGCTCCAAAATGGATTCTGTTCACAGAACCACAATGAAAAATCAGCAGAGAAAGGCGCTTAATGTAGTGGTCTTCATGCTGATGTCTACTTTTATATATAGCTGCATAAAGTTGTGCATAGATCCTGGATACACAGATGCCAATTGTCAGAATGTGCTCAAGTTCTATTTGTCCCCAACAATGTAAAGCATAGTTTTGGCCATGCTACCACGGAACATTTCACTTGGGCTGTGCCATTTCACTAATTCCTTGCAGATCCCCTTTATCACAAACCACGTGAAATGTCATTGAAGCCCCGCAGGAAAGGGATAGGGTGGATCTTGTTGGACAAGCAGTCAGTCAGCTAGCAGAATGCTTCATCACCAGAATTGTCAAACAAACTCCAAGAGCTTGCTTGGCTACTGGTGGAAAGAGCCCATGTAGCCGGAGCCTCAGTGTCACCTCACGCTACCCTCAAGATTGTTGCAGTTAGAATAAGAACACCATCTGTCTTCTACCAAACTGCATGTTTGCTAGGAAGGTCTGGGAAGAGATGCAGCAGCCTTTGTCGAGGTTCATCCCAAAAATCTGCATAAAACATCACCCCATGCTGTATGGGTAGTTCCCAGGGATACACACTGAGACAATTATTAACTGCTGTTGGAGGAACATCAACTTGGTGAAAGATACCCAATGATATGCCCAAAACTCATGGGGTCTCCAATAGAAGGTGCTGACTAGAACCAAACATGCTCCAAGTCCAGGACTATATTCTGAGGGACAGGCAGAAACTAGGTGCATCCACTGCAAAGGTTCCATAGATAAAGGGCACTGTTTAAAACCATCCCTGCATCACTCTGCAGCTGGAATCTGTGTCAAAACCTCACAAACTGTTTGCTCAAGCTATTATTGTAAACAAAAACTGATGCCTTGCCAATATTAAGTAAATGGAATAACAGGACAAGCTGAAAATGCCAACTTAAATGTTTTATATTATATATTTTCCAATTTATACAAATGAAGTATATTTGAGAAATTAAAAAAATGTCTATTTGACAGGTTAGGTAGAAGATTGCCCCCTATAAATAGCACCACTAGTCAATCTCCCATAGCTTTGGACTAAATTAGTCTTCAATCTACGCAGGGACATAGCTAGTATATGCTATTTTGAAGTTATACATGTGTCATTGTTTTGTTAAATTAGCAAAAGAATCTGGTATTTAGGAAACAAAGTAGTGGATGATGTTGGCTGAGATATAGGAGTTGCTTTAAATAACAGACCCAGGATCTGGGAGATGTAGAATTCAATAGAGAAATGGTGCCGATGGAAGATGCAGATACAGTATTAGCGTATTTACAAAGGCAAAATCCATTTTGTTTTAATATGTACGTGGGAATATATTAAAGAATAGAGCTAACATACACAGTTTAGCCAAAGCATATATCCCTGCCCAAACTTAAAACAAAGGTCAACACTGTATGAAAAAAGCTTAGTGGACAACTAGATATGGTTTATCAACAAAAGGCAATATCTAGGCAAGGTTTGTTTCCCTAGGATGTGACTGTGGTAATCCTAGATCTTCTGGCAAGGATTGATATTGGACTCTAGCACGGAGACTAGTGTTTCAATCACCATAAACAATCCATTAGAACCAAAACAAAATTAGTAAAATTTAGAGGAGCCTAAAAAATAGAACACAGTGTCAAGATGTTTTGTGTGCTTGAGCAGAGATATCTTGTTTATACATCAGCTTAGCACTGCAGAAGGCATCTATCACATTTCAAATTTTTTTTTGGATAAAAAGAGTTTAAATTAACATGTTTGTGAAAAGGTCAGTTTGATGCCTATGACAATTAATTCTCATGTCCAGCATATTTTCTGATTTGATGGCAATAAAAGTATACATCTTGGTGCGGGGGGGGGGGGGAATAAAGTAGGGGTAGCTGTGAATTCAGAATAAGTTGTTCAAAGGGAGATGGATCACCATTTAAAACCTTAAGCTTTTCAGTTTGAACCAGAGACGATCAGATACAACACAAGAATGACCTTCATTCATTGAGCACAGAAGGGGTTTTAGCTGGCCAATAAGGTGCAATCAGGCAGTAGTCCATGTAAAATATCATTACAGCTCTACAGGAAAAAAGAAACAGTGGATCCTCTGCCAAAGAATGTGTATGGTATTCAGGTTTCATTGACATGATGACAAGTACTCTTAGCCTAGTCAAAGGAGAGAAATTATGTTTTTGAATTCAAGTTGGATTTTGAATGATGGCAGGAGAAAGAACTCCTCTACTCTTCTGCATTTTGTAATCCATTCACAGCATTTAGATACCATCATCAAGGCCAGCATTTATTGTTCTTCCTTAAATGCCTTTTAAATGAGTGGCATGCCAGCCAATTCAGAGGGCAGTAAAGATTCAGCCACATTGCTCTGGATTTGGAGTCATATGCTGACTAGCAAGTGCAAGGTAAGATTTATTTCCAACAAAGAAATCAGTGAACACAATGAATTTTTATTTTGTAACCCCCCCAACAGCTCCACGATCGCCACTACAGATACTGACCTATTATCGCAGGTTACCTGGTTAATACAGCCAAATACTGTTCCACAAAAATCCTACCACTAACTCAGCAAATATTAATTTGAGTGAAGATTGGTTCATATCAAGGCTAAGCTTACACAGTTTAGTATTCATGATGCTATGAGTAATGATAAAAAATAATTTCACACAAAACTACATTCTGGTCTATTTTTCCCACTGCTTAAAATAAAACAGTTCCCTCAGTTAACAAATTTCCTCAGCACACCCTAAGTGCTCATCCGTCTGCCTTCTGTAAGATGGGCAATATGCGGGATACATGACAACACATAATCTAATGCACATACAAAAGGGTTTTATTTTGTGGACTGCAGATCATACAATTGCATATCTACGTACTGGGAGGGAAAAGTACGACATACTCTAGACCACTGTAGGCACAGGGATATCTTATGGGAATGGCCAGTGATGCCACACCTGATAAAGAATTTCTATTAGTCAAGACATTAAAGCAAAGGTCAAGATACCAGCTTTAGAAAGGATCTGGATGCTGTGGTACTGTACAGAGAACACTGGTTTGCCAGAGTCCCACCAAAAACTTGCTCTCAAATTAGCATCACCTAAACCAAATCATTTTGCCTAATACAGGATGTTGTTCTGGTACAAGATGCAACTATAGTTTCCAGTTTAATCCAATAAATTAATTGTACGCAAGGCTCTTGAATGAATTACTGAAACATGGCATATTAATGCATACTCTGTCCTTTCCAGCTTGGATCTTGGGCTTTTATCCATCACTCTACTGTGTGAGCAGGCCACTTATGGTTGAAAGCAGTAGGGTGGGGCGAGTGGGATGGATATCATTCTCCTGCCTTACTAGATAGCAAGTACTCTGACACTGATAAATGGAAGAGCTAGATTTAGAAATTAAATTCTTTAAAGATAGCAAAGGAAAAGCCAACTGCTTTCAATAGTTGTAAAAAAAAATCTTTTAAATTCAGTGACAGGGACCTTTTGATCAAAGCTACAAGGTGCCAAGTGAAGTGAAAGCAGCATAGATAATCTCAAGTCAGTAACAGTTCTACAGCACAGAACTGCCAATGTTTGGAACAAATCAGAATCTTACAGCACAGACATTGGCAACCAGTCCATTGAATCTCTGAAGCAGTAGATTCTTTATCAAAACATTCTGCAGAGTTAAAATGCTCCTTATCAAACTCCTTTGGTTAATATTTAATTTATCAGCTCTTCCCAACGGAAACAGTCGTTCCTCATTTATTCATAACAAAGCCACTCACAACTGAAAAGCTCCATCAAAACTCCTACTAATCTTCTCTGTTCCAGAGTGCAATCCCTGTTTTCAGCATTCTCTCTATCTAACTGAATTCTTTCATCCCTGTTACTATCTTTGCAAGTAACCTCAGCTCCAGTCTTTACATGGACAAGGAGCCCATGCATAGAATTGGACATTATACTTCTGTCACTTTAAGATTTAGAATAAATTTTTATGCCACATTTTAAAACTACAAATTTCTAAATTACCTTTCCACCATCAATGATTTGTGTAGTTTTAAAAATAGTCTTCTATACAGGAAATTAAATCCCAAAACCTCAATGATGATACTGCTGGCAATATCCATATCATGAGTTATGAAGTGAAATTGCAAGATGTATATATCCCATTACTTGGGTACTTTGCCAGGAAATAATGGGCCAAGTTGTTCAACTTCTGCAAACTTAGCAGCCTTTAGGTTTTCCTTTTCACATTTAATTTTTTTTAATTGCTCCATGGCATGTCGCTGAAGATAAACTGTAAGCTGATAGGAGTGCAGTGAAGAAAACAGGATAAGCCAATATCTACCTCCATAACTGATGAGGCAGAAGGATTTTGATCAACAGCACAAGGACCAAGTGGGAAGTGTACAATTGATTGGCTGAATATGAGAAACAACGAGGGAAAAGAAAACTTAGATTCAAGGGGTGGGGTGTGGGAGGTTAAAAATTGAATTGAAAGGAGCTAATGGGAGAGGAAAAACAAAATGCCAAACATTTCAGTAAACCTCAAACAGCAATTATGATCTGGAGAAATGGGAATCCATTTTAGTTGTTAATTTCCACTGCCCAAGAAACTGACGGTCACTTACATTCATTTGGTCACTTCAGGGTTCAGAGTGGGTAGTTAATTGACACATGTATTTTAACATAGGTAAATACAAGTTGATGGCAGGAAATATAGAATCACCTGCATCTCCAAAAACAAGTTATTGAATGGGTGGGGTAAATGAATACAAGTATCTGTGAATGCAGGTAAACAAGTCATTAAAAAGCAGCACCACAAGTTAACAAAGCAGTTTGAACAGAGAATGAAGCAATGAGATTAATCCCTAGGAGTGTAGACCTCAAGAGTAGAGAAGAATGAACACGTTAATTTTTTTTTAAATTAAAAAGACCTAGGTCACCTAATAAAGAGATCTTAAAATTATAAATTGGTTGAACAGAAAAAATGTGCATAAAATACCTGTATTCTACCTGTAGGGGAAACCAAAATAGAAGCCATAAGTACAGGATGGTTATTAATAAGTCCAAAAGGGAAGGAAAAATTAATTTACCGAAATGAGTGATTAGAATCTGGAACCCACCACCACAGGAAGCAGCTGATTTAATAAAGGAAACTAGGTAAATAATTGAGGTAAAAGTAAACAAGAAGGTATCCTCAAAGGCTGAGATGAGGCAGAAGAAATTTATAAAGCCTTGTATTATGTCTAAAGCACCAGCACAAACCTACATGCTAGATATTCCATGTAATCTGTACTGCAAATATAGTGAGGCAGACACCAAGGCACTGGTTTTGCAAAACATCTAATGGAGCTCTCCAATTTGGGTAACAACTTTTGAATATTTGAGTTTAAAATTAAACTTTATCATTTCTGCATAAGTAATGGGAAAGGCCCATCAGTTTCACTGCTATTTTGACAGGAACGTCTAGGGTAATACGTCCTTGTGGTGTCTGAACTTGTGTTTAATACACAGGCTAACCAACACTCAATGCTATAAATCTGGTAATAAAATAAAATTTGGCAGGTAGCTTATGACCACAAGGCTTTCACATATTGTACATAACTGTAACACTAGATTTACAAATATCCATGCATTATTAAATGAGAGGCATCAACTACACATTATCCAAGAGCTTGGGTATGACACTACTATTTTTAGCAAACAACACCCATTATACATACTGTACATCTCAATCCAGAAAGTTAAAAACTCCCAGCTGCGAGTATGAGTTCCCAAGAATTAAACCACTAGCTGGAAAGTATGTTCAATAACTGCAAAAGTGTTGAAATTTCACACTTTATGATCGACATAGGGTTTATATAATTAATTAATGCAAAATTTTCCAGTGAGAAAACATTGCTTTCCAAGTGAAAAGCAGACAACCAACTGGAAAGGGGACAGAACTTTCATGAGTTGGTAGGTTATTTAAGATTCAGATGCTGCAGATAGCATTCAAGCAGTTCCTAAGACTTAGCACATCAACCTGAACACATTTGTACATAGAAGGGCGCTGGTCCATTCATCTTACCATTATCTCTGACCAATGTCATATTTTATTTGAGAATGCTTTGAAACATCTTGAATGTTTGACCCCAATCTATGATTCATAAGTGCAAAGGAAGTGAAAAGGATGTTTCATGCTACCACTAAAAAACAAATATAGCAGAGGTCAGGTATACATGCAAGATGTTTCATTTGGATTGAGTGATCATGATTTCTTTACAATTTAAAAAAGTCTGTTTCAGGATGTAGTTACTAGCAAACTAGTGAGAATTAAAACATGGAAAAAGTATTACAAATAATTGTTACATCTCGAAGATTTCTCAGTAAAATATTCAAAAATTGTCCATTTGTGCTGATTAATTTTAGTCCAAATAGCTTGTATGGCTTTGTGTCTGAATGAGCACAGTCAGTACACATGGTACAACTTCGAAATATTGGAGAAGGAAGAGGCCTATTTTGCCATTCTATTAGATAATGGCTGCTCTGTACCTCAATTGTACTAAGATAAGACATCTTTATTAGTCACATGTACATCAAAACGCACAGTGAAATAAATCTTTTGCGGGAATCTTCTGGGGGCAGCTCCCAAGTCAAAGGGAGATAGAAGAGAAAATATGTTGGCAAATTTCTGAAGTATAAAATTAACAAGGCTGCAATTATAGGGGTCTCAACTACAATAACATTAACTGGGAATAGTAATAGAGTAAGTGCTATAAAATAAATCTTGAAACATCAGAAGCTTCCTTAAAAAATAATCATGGTGTAGCAAGTCTCACAGGGAAAGGACAGTACACAACTTAGTTTTAGACAATAAACGTGGACAAGTGGAAAAGGCATTGGGGAGAAAACAGTGGAGACAGCAAAATATAATACTGTTAGATTTAGCATGGTGAGAGAAAAGACTGAAATGGAAACCAGTTCCAAATTGGGATAAGACCATTTGGACTAGGTTGAGATATGATTTATCAGAAGCAAACAGGAATAAATTACATGAAAGTAAATAGCTATCAACACAAGAACATAAGAAAATCGGAACAGGAGTAATCGACCTGGCCCCTCAATCCTGGTCCGTCATTCATGGGCAGGCACTGTAGTGTAGTGGTTAGCATAATGTTATTGCAG
>JARFYF010000001.1:91548192-91558194 GCA_030265395.1 Rhina ancylostomus
AATCTTTCACATCTGTACCTTCAACGCTGCTGCGCTCCTTGCCACTGCACTTTCAGTGACAACCTAGATCTTGAGCATCTATCAGGTGAGAGTTGAACCCCAGCCTTCTGCCTCTGAGGATAAAGCGCTACATTTGACCTGTGTTTATAGCTTGAAATCTGAAACAATTAAGATCATGTCATCCTGGCATGGTGTGATTGCAACACTTTAGCAAGAGCAATGGGTTAACCCAAACCCACTTACTTGTTGCAGAGCTAACTGTGCCTAATGTGTGGGGTCCCGGCGGTAACTCTGTTCCACAGTGTTAGACAGAGAGGGAAGGGACCTAAGGAGAGGGAGTAGGATTCCCTTGGAAGGTGGAAAATAAACTTTAAATGACGTGCTTCTGAAGAGCTGGCATAAAACTTGCAAAAGCGTGCTTGAACTGATTCTCTACCTAGTGTTAATGGTTGAGCAAGCGTAACACCCTCAATGACTAATGTTAACAGAACTGCTACAGGAAAGCCCATAGCTCCATGCTGTAATTCATAGGCAGCAGAGTGTTCAGTGTCAATTACAAGGATGGATGGTGGGTAGGGGTAATTAATGTGATCCCTGTTGGATTTATGTGGTGGAGGGGGAGGAAGGGAAACCTGCTCTTTGTTGAAGAAGATTTGTTGATTTCCCCTGCCTCACTGCCACTACATTGCCTGGATTTGTTGAAAATTCCAGGTCACCATTGTCAGTCCCAATGATTTGAAGAACAGTTGATGTGGAAATTGAGTGATACCACACTATGTCAACTAAAGGGATGCTCACTGAGGTTGAGACATGTTTCTGCAATGAAAGAGTGGGCTTGTTAACTTTCAAATGGCCCATACATTGTTGCTTATAAGTAATCTATTTCCTAACTTGGTGCTGATTCTAGCTCTAACCATTACTGGCCTATCTCAGAAACTGAAACACTTTTTTAAAAAAAATCTCTTCTATGAAGCATTAGTACCATCATTTACTTTTCCATTTTCCACTTCTATCTTGCCTGCATTTTAATCTGGGAAATTCATTGAAGGTCTACAGTTTTTCACAGCCCAGCTCTTTTTGCGATAGAATGTTGAGCTCTTGTTCATTTATGAGTAAAACAAAATCTCAGTCGTAAAGCAGCTGGAGTTTGCCAGGTTTAGCTGGTTCACAATTAGCCATGAGGCAGAAAACTTGCTCCTGTAGGCTCACCTCAGCAACACATTTTCTCATCCACGATTGGAGGGATCACAATGGAATCAATACTGGGTACCCAATGGAGCAGCCAATCACATGGCTTAATCCAATCACCCAGCCCGCTGAAGGAAATACAACCATGCAAGTAAGACAGCGGGTAAATAGCGGAGCTCTTTATAAACAATTTTATCTTTTTCATTGACTTGCACAGTTTGGAGAAGGAAAATGAAAATAAAGGAGAAATTAACATAAACACATCTCCTGATTTTAGTTTTGTTGTAACTTTAGGGGGTGAGAAGGCCGGCCTCGTTACAGGCCTTTGTCCATTCCACTGCTGATGGTTTTGTGGAAGGAAGTGTGAGTGAGGTTGGAGAATCTAGTGCAGTGATATCCAGCAACCAAAGGCAAGGTTGTCTGTCAACTTACGTGATAACACATCTGGATAAGAGGTCCCAGCTTGATTCTTCCTCCTACTCTTAGGAAGGCTTTTGCCTGCATTGCAGACTTCTTCTGCAAAGAAAAGTTAGTTAAAACTGTGCCCCACTTCAGAAAATGGTGAGCACCCTTCGACACAAGTCCATGAGTTTTTTAACAAAAAGTATCTACACTTCTGAAAAGGCAAAACAAGTCACACTGGAGAAAGCCAATGAAAGAAAGGGTTATGAAAGAAAGCATTTTAATATAGAGGATCAAGTTCTGAGGAGCTCTTATTTCATGAGTATAAGTTAGAATTATTGCAAACAAGACAGTTTTATTGCTCTTGAAACACATGACCCAGCTATCAGTTAAAGCCCCCCGCTTGGAATTAAAGTTTTTAACTGTCAAATGTTTGATGAGATGCTATTGGTGGCCAATATTAATAACAGTAAAATATGAACTATAGCAAACCAGCACCTAACATATCCTTTGCTTATCCCAGTTTACCAAGGTCAGTAAGCTTTACATAAATTTTGGTGCAAGATGGAGCCATTGGCAACTGTCCTCTCCTTTTTATTAAAAGGATCTGTAACAAAACACTATATATCAAGTGGCTGTTCCACAGTATTAGACAAGAAATATAAAACTTCTCATAAACGGGTTGATGTATTAAAGGTGTGTTGTGGGATTTGTAAGTCACTGCTTGCAAAGGTAACTAAAGTAAATAAGAGAAACACGAGGTGGAAACTTATGAGAACTTCATTTGAATTAAATATTGAATTTAGAAATGATACAGAATGAAGTCTTGCAGCTGTGATATATTTTCCTCAGCGGTAGGTCAACTTGCTGAATTTCCACAAGGACTTTCTGGAGCCCTTTGACAATGAAGCTTTGGCTGCCATTACTAGATTTTAAACTACCAGCAATTCTGTGCTATACACTTGTACCCACTAGAAAGCTGGTATTGCATGGTTCAGAAATAACCATTCATTTTTCCCACAAGTAATTTCATTTTCACTAAGTTCAGACAGGAGCTCTTGCTCACTGCCCATAGTTCAACTAACTGTTCTATGGGCGTTAAGTGAACAGGAGCTGAGGAAGGCCATTCAGCCCCTTGTGCCTGCCCCATTCAATATGATTGCCGTTGATCTGCCCAGGCCTCAACTCCTCTTCTGTACCATTTGCTGTTAGCCCTTAATTCCACGATCTTTCAAAATATTATCAACGTCCTCTTTAAATGCCCCCATGATTTTACCTCTACAGCCCTCTGGAGTAAATAATTCCAGAGACTCACCACCCTTTTTTGCAAGAAGGTCCCTGCACCTTAACTTTAAATGGCTGCCTCCAATCTTGTAACAGTTTCCTCTCGTTTGCAATTGTCGCACTAGTGGAAACATCTCGACATCTACTCTGTCAGAATGCTATATGTTTCCATAAGATCACCCCTCATTCCTCTAAACTCCAAGAAATATACAGCAGATCTAGTTTCTTTAGTTGCTTGTGATGGGATAGCCATCTCATCCCAGGAATTAATCCAGTGAGCCTCTTTGGACCAATACAAGTATATCCTTTCTTAACTGAACCAACACTGTGCACAGTACTCTAGGTGGGGCCTCACCAGTACCCTGTAATATTACAGCAATAATTCCCTATTTCTGAACTCCAACCACCTTGCTCTACTTGCCATTTACCACTCAGTAACTTTTATTGACTGGTCATATCATGTGACAAAGTTAGAGAGGGAGGCAGATATGTGTAATGTGCCATCAGCTAGTTTCAAGGGAGAAGGTTTTTATTAATATTGTGGAAGAAAGATGTTCCTTTGTGAGGGCCAGCAGAATGCAATTAAGGGACTATTTTTGTCTCACCAGATTTTGCAGCACCATTGTGGTTGTATTTTCTCAACTTAGAATGTGAGCCCTATTCCATTGGCTTGTTTTCTGATGCTTGTTAAACTTCCATAAACTTTTTCTCATTCACCCCTTTTCCTCCCTTGTAATCCCTTCTTATGTAGGATTCAACTCCTCTGTGCATGCTGTGGTGCAGTATAGTTTACATTTACTTTTCTTCATTGAATGCTGACTGCTGTCCATTGGCAAAACTTCTGCTATATAACATAGCACCACCACCTCACTCTACATAAACGAGCTGGAGATACTTGGAATATTAGATCAATAGAGTAATATCTTGGCAATCAATGAGTAACTCTGTTACAATGATCCCAGAAAGTTATATCAGGAGAATGAAGGGAGTCGGAACAATTGCTAAAGAAATGTTGATAGAGAAATGCATAAGGTGGGAGGTGTACTGGAGAAGTAGCCAAGATGAGAGAAGGCATTGCACATCACAAGATTGCATGATTTGTTGGCAGGCTCAGCTTGATCTCCCTGTGTGGAAAGGTGGCTCTGTAAGCTGAGGTGGTCACCTCAGTTAGTGGCACACATATCTTCAGTCTCTGTTGGCTGCATGTAATGAATATCTCCCAAAAAGTGATCACCACAGGAGGAATCAGAGGCAGCACGGTCGACAAATTATCACCATCTAACCTATCTTAACGCATTTTACACTAATTCTACTTTAATCCCATTTGTTATTCTCCCCATATTCTCTTCAACTGCCCCCCAGATTCTCCCACTCACCCACACGCTAGGGACCATTTATAGAGACCAATAAACCTACCAATCTGCATGTCTTTAGAATGTGGGAGGAAACCAGAGCATCCAGAGGAAACCCACGGGGACATGGGGAGAACATGCAAACTCCACACAGACAGCACTGGAGGTCAGAATTGAACCTGTGTCTCTGGCACTGTGAGGCAGTGGTTCAACTAATTACACCAGTGTGCTGCCCAAGTGACCAAAAGAAAGATCGGGGATGGGCTTAAAGCACCAGCTGCATTACTTCCTGATCTAAGCTGATCTGACTTCCATAACTTGGGCACATTGCTCCTGCTATGCCCATCTCCTCAGCTACCTCCCACTATACCTCGGTGGGGGTGGCAAGTTTCTTCCCCTTCTCAGGTAAAGTATATCCCTCCCCATCCTGGCCTAATTCCCAGCAGGGCTTCATTAAAACTGGGCACTATGCCTGCTCTGTATTCGGGCATCATTCCTGAACACCTCCCTATTCTACTTAGAATAGTTTACAGGTAAGATTGTATCATATGGGTGCTGACCACAGACACTGTGCACCTTGGAGTTCCAAAACATGAGATTCAAGAATGAATTGGTGCAGTTGAGTTGAATTCTCTGTTCCCACTTGGGCTGTTGGTTTTCACACGGACATGGCCTTCAGGTTAACAATGGGGTCCCAGTCTCCGTCTGTGGGCTGATCCTGATGAATATTGGAGAAACAGGGATTGAAACCTGAAAGGGATAAAGTCAAGACAAAGGTTGCCATAGAGGTAGAGATCAACATGGAAATTTGAGGATGAGTTTAGTTTTTTTTTCAAAATTAGAAAATAAAATGCTGGTCCTCAGTAAAGGTGACCATTACAGCTGTTAGATTGTCATTAAAACCCAAGTGATTCACGGTCCTTCCTTAAGGGCAGAAATCTTAATTTGTATCCAGTAACCCATTCACTGTTTCAGTATAAGCTCCAATTGCCATTCCTACTTTTCTGGTAAGGAGCTGCCATTTATGGAGAAAATGCCTCTAATGAGCTGAGAAAAATTAGAACTAACTGATTTCACCACTGTAACCAACTAGTGGTCATCGTTTTCAACACCTGCTTCTGGACTGACCTGAAGGCATGCTGTCAGATAAGTAATGTAATCTGTATGCAAGTATGTGGGGATTGCTTCATCCATTGCAATTTCCTCCTTTCAATTCATTTTTTCTGGGGTCTGAGTCACCTGCCAGCCAGCATTTATTGCCCATCCATCCTTGAAGATGGTGATGAGCTGCTTTCTTGAACTACTACAGTTCTTCTCATGAAGGTACTCCCACAGTGCAGAGTTTTCCAGAATTTAGACCCAGCAAAGATGGAGGATATATTTCCCAGTCAGTATGGTGTGTGGTTTAGAAGAGATTCCCACAGGTGGTGGTGTTTCCATGCACCTGCCACCTTTTGTGGTGGTAAAGTTAATGAGGTGCTGTTTGGGAGGTGCTGTTATTTATTAAGTCGGGCAAGTAAGTTTAGAGGATTTTGTAAATAGTACACACTGCAGCCGCTGTGCATCAGTGGTGGAGGGAATTAATATTTAGTGTTTTTGATGAGGTACCACTTAAGATGCCTGCTTTGTCCTGGATGGAGTTGAACTTCATTGGAGTTGTTAGCATTGCAATCATGCGGGCAAGTGGAGACCATTCCATTGCATTCCTAGTTTGCTCTTTGTAGGTGGTGGAAAGTCCTTGAGGTGTCTGGAGGTGAATTCTTCCCCACAGGATACCCAACCTCTGATTCCTGTAACAACTGTATTTATGGTGACCCCCCAGAATGTTGATGGTGTGGGACTTGGCACTGGTAATGACATTGAATATCACAGGTAGGTGGTTAGACTCCCTGATGGTGGAGATGGCCATTATCTGATACTTCTATAGTGTGAATATTACTTGCTACCTATCATCTTGTGCCTGAGTAATGTCTAGAGCTGGTTGTACGCAGGCAGGGGCTGCTTTATTTCCTGAGTAGTTGTGAATGGAATTAAATGTTCTGCAATTATTTCTGAGAAACCCCAAGATGGAAGGAAGGTCATTGATGACATAGTTGAAGGTGCTTGGGTCTAGGACACTGGCATGAGGAACCCCTGCAGTATAATCTTGGAACTGAGATGATTGACCTATGACATCCACAACTTTCTTTCTATGATGTATGACTCCAATGATTGGAATATTTTCCCCTCGATGCCCTTCAGTTTTACCACAGTGCATTGATTCTACACTACGTCAAATGTTACCTTGATATCAAGGGCACTCACTCTTTCCTCAACTTTAGAATTCAGCTATGTAGTCCATGTTTGGACCAAGGCTATGATGAAGTAAAGAGCTGAGTTGTCCTGGCGAGACCCAAACTGGGCAGCAATTATCCAGATTGGATTTGTCCTGCTTTTTTATGAAAAGAACATTGCTGGACAAATTTCCATAGTTTTGGGTAAATTCCAGCATTGTACTGGAATAGCTTGGCTAGAGGCACAGCTAGTTCAACAGCTTAAGTCTTCCATAAGACAGCTAGGATGTTTTCTGGTCCCATAGCCTTTGCAGTATTCTTGACTTTGAATGAAATAAATTGAATTGGTTGGAGACTGGCTTCTGTGATGGCAGGAATCTCAGAAGGAAGCCAAGATGACAATTCTGGTTGAAAATACTAATGAATGCAGCAACATTTTCTTTGCCATTTGTGCTGGGCACCAACATCATTGAAATTGGGATATTCTTGGCACCTCCACCTTCCTGCTTGTACTTCAGTTGTCTACCACCATTCATGACTTGACTTTGTGCTCTCTTGATGGTGAGATGAACATAGAACAGTACAGCATGAAACAGGCCGTTTGGCCCACAATGTTGTGCCGATCTAATTAAATTAGAAATCAAATGCCCAACTAAACTAATACCTTCCATCTAAGTATCCACGTCCTTACAGTTCCTGCATATGCGTGTACCTATCTAAGAACCTCTTGAATGCCCCAATCGTATTTGCCTCCACCACCACCCCAGGCAGCACATTCCAGGCACCCGCCATTCTCTGTATAAAATTAAAAAAACTTGCCCCAAACATCTCCTTTCATTTAGCTCTGTCTATTGCATAATGCTTTTGCTGTTTATCATGCAAGTAGTCCTGTATTGCAACTTCACAGGCTGACACCTGTCATTTTTCGGTATGCCAAGTGCTGCTTCTCATTGAACCAGTGTTGATCCCCTGGTTTGATAGTTACAATAGAATGAGGTATTTACGAGACCACAAGGTCACAGATTGTGTTTGTGTACATTGTTGCTGCTGCTGATGGTTCGCAAATGCCTCATGGATGCCCAGTTTTGAGCTGCCAAATTTGATCCCAGTTCATTCCATTTAGCAAATGGAATAATAAAAAAGGGATTAAATGTAATCTTAACATAAATCAGTGGCTGATATTCAGTGTGGACTTGGTGGACCAAAGGACCTGTTTCCATTCTGTCTCCCTCTATGACTATGACTCAATGATAAATACCAATGGCTAAGAAAGAAATTGAAAGCCAGGAAATGTTAATATGTTATTGAAGGTGTCAGCCATGGATTAACGGTAACACTTTTGACTCTTACTGGGAAGATTGTGGTTTGAAACCTCACTTGATGAAATTTGGACTCACATTTCAGGGCAATACAGAAGGAATGCTGTGTTTTCAGAGGTGTGGTCTGCCAGATGAGACATAACCTCTTTCCTATGTGTACAGTTTTGGTTGCCCTGGCATAAGAAAGATATCATGAAGCTGTAAAGAGTACAAAGAAGATTCCTGGGGATGTTGCCAGGACTGGAGGGCCAGAGTAATATGGAGAGATTGGGCAGTCTAGAACTTCATTCCTTGGGATGACTGAGACTGAGGAGTGACCTTGTAGAGGTGTACAAAATTATGAGGGGCATAGATAGGGTGAATATACACAGTCCTTTTTTCCACAAAAAGGGAACCAAAACCTAGAGAGTATAGGTTGAAGGTGAGAGGGGAAAGATTTAAAAGGGACTTGAGGGGCAACCTCTTTGCACAGCAGGTGGTGCATATGTGGAGCAAGCTACCAGGGGAAGTGGTTGAGGGAGATACAATAACAACATTTGAAAGACATTTGGATAAGTACATGGAGGGGAAAGGTTCAGAGGGATATGGGCTAAATGCAGGCAAATGGGACTAGCTTAGGTGGGCACCTTGGTTGGCATGGATGATTTGGCCTGAAGAGCCTGTTTCTGTGCTGTGTTACTCGTTGATTCTGTAACTTTCGGGTGGATTCTCAAGTGGTGCAGAGCAGGTTTCCCTGATATTCTGGCCAATATTTTTTGCTCAACTTGGATGCAACGGACTGATTGCTGGGACGGTGGGACTGACATATGAAGAGAGAACGGGCAATTAGGCTTTGTCTTCTAAACTGCAGCAAACATGAGAGAGAACCTAAACTAAAAGTGGAAAAATCCTGATGGGACTAGACAGACTAGATATAGGTAAGTGTTCCCAATGGTGGGGAAATCCAAATTTAGGGTGGGCCATTCTGGACTGATATGAGAAATTACTTAGCCTAGAGAGTAGTGAACCTCTGGGACTCCGCCCTGGAAAGTTTTGGATACCAGCTCATACTTACTAAAATGGAGGAAAAATATTTTTGAAAGATCAGAACATTTAGGGTTATGGGGATCTGGCACAGACAGGGAGTTGAGGCCTGGGAGATCAGCAATGATTGGTGACGGGCAGGCTTGAGGGGTTAAGTGGTCTAATTCTGCTTCTGTTGTATGTGAACTAGTGAGACAAGGAAGAAGCAGTCCCTTTGCAATGTTCGGAAGAAAAGGGGAAGATATATTTTGTAACTATCTCATTGAATGTGGCAGAAATTATAGATGGTCCGTTGAATGTGGAGGCGGGTGGGGTAGATCGGGCTACCCTATCCCTGCTTTGGATAGGAGATGGAGTGAGAGTAAAGTGTGGGAAAAGGAACACAAACGGTTGAGAGGAGATACAAGACTGCAGATGCTGGAATCTGGAGCAACAGTCTGCTGCAGGAATTTAGCGGATCGAGCAGCATTTGGGGGGAGGAGGAATTGTCTATGCTTCAGGTCGAAACCTTGTATCGGGGCTCGGTTGAAAGTCCTGTCAACTGCAATGCGGTGAAAAATAAAACTGAGGGAAAAGACTTCCCAGCAGAACTACCGTGGAAAGTCTCATGGCCAGAACACGTATAATGGAACTAGGAGAATGATTTGGAATCCTTCCAAAGTGGGAGGAGGATGAGAGAGCCATGGAAGCCTGTGTGCTTGACGGGGCTTTGGTCCATTGGTTAATTTCCTGAGAGGCAGCAAGAGAGACGTGGTTCGTGTCAACGTGGTAGTAGGGTGGGAACCGGTAGCAAAGATGCTGACAAGTTCGAATCCTTAATTTGCAATGGTGTCCATAGGGTTTTGGATGTGGGGTGGGTGGGGGTTGGCATTTTCAGCTGTGCTCATCAAACGCCAGGCACAAACTTCCACCGTGTTGGAGGGCACCACGGGGCCCGGGTGGCAAGTCTCCGGCCCGGGGGCGGCGAGTTCGAGGCCCCGCCGACTGTGCCGGGGCCTCGAGCGGCCGACCGTTTGCCGCGTGCGGGGCTCCTCGAAACCCGTCGACTGTTCGAAGCTCCTTCCACCGCCTCGCCGGTGTGAAGGTGGCGGGCGGCTCCGCCCCGCCCCGCTCGGCGGGAAACGGCCGGCACATGGCGCCCGCCGCCATTGTCGCGTCCAC
>JARFYF010000001.1:91620129-91639154 GCA_030265395.1 Rhina ancylostomus
GTAGCTGCCTCCTAGGAGACTGCAGACCTCCGATCCTTTTCTAAAGCTGGGGGTGCTGAGAGAAATGTAGACATGCCTCTCGTGGTGAATTATAGAGTGACATTAATATCCCAGGTGGAGGAGTGTGTATGCCTTGGATTTAAATCTGGAAGAGAGAATAAAAGATGGGAAGAATGTGTATGGAATTCCCTTCCCCCACTTCTCAGTGACTCCACTTTAAAATTTTCCTTCGGGCCTTTGAAACTTGTTCTTTCACCCATTTTGCATTAAAGTGGATGTGGACATAATCAAAGACCCCCTCCCACCCCAGACATTCTCTTTGCTCCTCCCTTCCATCAGGCAGAAGACACAAAAGCTTGAAAGCATGCACCATGACTCAAGTACAGCTTCTGTCCTGCTGTTGTAAGACTTTTGAACAGACTTCTTGAATGGTAAAGATGAACTCTTGACCTCACAATCTACCTTGACATAGCCTTGCACCTTATTGTCTACCTGTAATGCACTTCCTCTAACTTTAACTGTAACAATATATTCTGCATTCTGTTATTGCTTTGCCCTTCATACTACCTCAAAGTACTTATATTTTGAAATTAATCTGTATGGGAGGCTTGCAAAACTAAGTTTTTCCACTGTATCTCAGTACATGTGACAATAATATTCCAATTCGGATGAGTGTTGATTTAACAAGAGACCCAATGTCTCAAAGTGTCTGGGTTCTTGTGAAAGTTAAATAAAACTTCCAATCAAATTTCTGTTTGTGACAGTTTCAAAAGCTTATTTCTCTTGCCAAATTATTTCTCACATAGTCATCTTCATTTGTTTAAATGTGCACTTTTGTTAGGGCAAAGGTTGACAGTGTTGGGAGGTGGAGTGATTTTCCACTTTACATCCTTGCCAGATTTCTTGGAATCTCTTCAGAGATATAGCTAAGTCCAGGCCCGTGCACTTCTGAATCCATCCATCTGTGGCAAAGAGGATTTCCCATTGTTTCTCCTGTGAAACAATTAAGTGTATATTGGTCTGATTCAAACTTTCACTTAAGACCAGATTGTCAGCACCAACATTAATTATTTGGTCTTCTGTTTGTAGCACTAAGATGTAGCACAACTAACATGGAGCTACCTCCAAATTTGGATGTAAATACCTTGCATTTTTAGAGAAGGGTAGAAATTTGCAGTGCAGAAGTAGCCCAGTTAGTTGTGAAGAAGCATCCAGCCTATCCCTGCGGCCATGTGGCTTCCCTCCATCAAGGGCCCATCCAGTACTTTGTCAATGTGATGACATCTACCTCCACCTTTCTTTTCAGGCAGAGTGTAGCAGGCTCCTCCACCCACTCTGTTTCTTTTTCCCTCCTCTTCTCTAAAGCTGCAATTGCTGTATGTTTAATATTGTTGACATTGAAAGGGTGTGCTTGCCTTGGGGTCAGTGGCGCATCAGTTCTTGAGATTGGCTTCTGAGATGAAGTTTGACCCAAGAAGAGGGATTTGATAAGACTCACCTACACCCACGGGAGTTTAGGAGATTAAGTGCTGATCAAATTCAAAATTTTGAGAGGAATTTATTGGATAAATGCCAAAAGGATGTTTCCTATACTTAAAGTCAAGAACAAGCTGCCTCAGGAGAAGAGGTGACTGTTTAGGATTGAGGTTGTTTAGAGTAGTTTGGAATTCTCTACCTCCAGAAGGCTGTGGATGCAAATCAGAGATAAGTCCATGGTTGTGCAAGAGGTGGTCCAATCAATCAACTAATATCTGCAATATAACTGAATCTCTCAAAACTGAAGATGCCGATTTATCTTTAGTGCTTACTGCTGTCACTGTATAATTTAAAATTTGTTTCAACAACATGCAAGGATAAAAATGGCAAGTGGGAAAGACCCATAGCCCAGCGTCTGTTTAATCCTGGCCTTGGATTCACTTGAGATGATAGATGTTACACGGAAAAGTTTGATTATTTAATATTAATTCATATCTTGTACTCGAACTTGTGGTGCACTGTGGCTAGTCCCTCCAATTTTTCATTCGAACTTCAAGCTCACTTGCTCAATTGTGACTAATGGAAAATAACTAATCCCAAAATGCTTTTGATGTCCCAAAAGCAGCCTTGTATACCCATCCCTGTGAAGAACAACTTGCCACCCACCACATCATATCTAAAAATGATTTTAAATTGCTGTTTTAATTTATGTTCAGGTATGTAGAAACATGCATAGTTTTGAGAATCTCTCCTCACTATTTGCATTTTACTTTTTAATGTTTGTAATTGGGCATTGTGTGAACACTTAGCTGTACTGATATAAACTGGTCAGATTATTTAAACTCGAGCAATAATCAAATCATGATTTTATTAAGCAAAATTGATGGAACAAAGACATTTCAAAATAAATAATTATTTTACAAACATAGGCATTAGAAGCAGCAGTAGGCTACTCAGCTCTTTAAGCCTCCTCACCCATTCAATAAAATCACACTGATCTGACTGTATGCTTAACTCTGCATTCACAGCTAACCATGGTAACTTTGTTGATCAATTATCTATCTACCTCTGCCTTTTTTAAAAACAAGTATTCAACAACCCCGCTTCCACTGCATTTTGAGGAAGAGAATGCTAGCGTCTCTCAACCTCCTGAGAGGGAAAAAACATTACCTCATCTGCTGTCAAATGGGGAATCTCTTATTTTTAAACCGTGACCCTGGTTATAAGTCTCCCACAAGAAGAAACATCCTCTCCACATCCACCCTGTCAAGATCCCTCAGGAATTTGTATGTTTCAATCAAATTGTCTCTCTTTCTTAACTCCAGTAGATAGAAACCCAGTGTGTTGCACAGAATAATAAGTAAACTTTTGTTACTGGGTTTAAATGTGCCTAATTGTTTTAAGTTCATGTGAGTGTTTCTAAATATAATTTCCTGCATTTAATATTTTTAATATTTTCCAAACTTTGTCTACTGTTTGAATGCCAAAGATATTCATAAGCTTTCAACTTCAGTGACATCTTTGACAGCCAGGGAGTTTTGGGGCAGGAATTCATTGGCTATGAAAACAGTTCTGGGTGTAACTTGACACCAAGGACAAAGTAGTTCACTTGACTGGCATTTAATACCCCTCCCTCCTCCTCCAGCACCTCTCAGACATGACCTCACTACAAAGGACAAGGGCGGCTGATGTCTGGGAACATCACCTCTCCAAGTTGCATGCCATCACTGGGTTTAAATGCTAGAAACCCCTACTTCAGCACTGTGTGAGACTGCAGCAGTTCCAGAAAATTGCTCACCAAAGCTTTCTGAAGGGCAATTGAAACTGGACATTAAATACTGACCTTACCATGTCTTAAAAAGACAAACAAGAAGTAAAACAAAAATTAGCTCAGTCTAAAAATAATGTTCCTGTGATTCACACTGGGACATTTGTGTTTGGTTGAAGCTGTGGTATAAATTCATGCTGTTATACCAGCAAGTTGCAGGGACTGAAGGCAGCCTGCTAGTCTGTGGAACTGGCAGGGTCATTGCAAGGGTGATGGCTGAGGTTGTTGGGTTGTCCCAAGGAAGGGCTGAGAGGTGGCTGTCTGGAGACTTGGTGCTGGTGGTTGCCAGAAGACGTTTCAAAATAGGTTAAAATTAAGAAGATCTAATGAAATCTATGTTAGTGCTCTTATAGACATTGCTTGTTGGCTGCTCAGTGTCTAAAGAATGGACCATGCGGCAATACCTCGAGTAGTGTTGCCCAGACACCAACACTACTTTGTGATTGTTCCCAGGAGTAAGCTTGTTCTAGCAAAAGCCATATACATTATGCAGAAAGGGTCAAGCTGAACATTTCCCAATGTACCTCAACAAGCTTTTTCCCTTCGGTATAATAACCATTCAATAGTGGTATCTGACATCACTGTTGCCATCCTACTGAGAAGTTGAAAATAAGTAGTCTGTAGGTGTGACCTTTTGTTTTAAAGGCATATTTGCTCTGCTGGATTTCCAGGTGATTTGGACTTTGATCCTATATAGGCACGTTGAAAAAGAAAATATCTGTAATATCAGAGTTGTACGCAGGGTTCACATGAAGGGGAAATAAAGCTTTTCAATGTTTAATAATGCAAATATTCAGGCAGTCCAGATTGGCAAATTTAAACTGTGTAATGTAATGTCTGTTGTAATTTAAATTCCTAATAGCATTGGTTGTAAATTAAACCAAGCTTGCAACATCTTTTGGGGAAGAACTTAGGCAGTTAGACAGTGAAATGTCCTGCAAATTACCAGTGGGAGAAGCTTGTTAGACAGCATTCATTTGAACTGGTTGGATATAAAAGTAACTAATTTGGGAGTTAACTACAAATCCAGCCAACAGAGTGTCTGGTCAAATGAAGTCCAAGGAATTGGTCACGTTAAAGGTGTGAAACCCATGTTGCTGCTCACAGGCACCAAATTTGTGGAGTGTTCAGTAAATTGTTCTCAACTTGTTGATGGATTTTTGTTTCTATTGGATAACTTGAGTATACCAGTAGCATAGGCAAATGGATTTAACAGCATAAATGCCAGGCACCAGCTTACAAATGCTGAAATCCAAATTAAGGCATCGCATTAGCATACTATGTATAGCTCCTGACATAAATGGGAACCTGTAGTGGTTTTGATTTCTGAGAACTCCCATCAGACATTTGATTCCTTCAACAAAAATGCACAACAGACACATTTATTGTGCATCTGACATTTGCAGGACTGGTAATAATTGAGACCCAATTTCAAAACTGTCTTCCCAAGTTGATATCCTCTAAAAGCAACAGGACTTTAACTACATGGAAGTAATTCTAGCAAGGAACTTGTGCTGAGAGAACAACCTGCTGGGAAGAGCAACTGAGATCAGGACAGGTTTCAGAAACCAGAGGAGATTTTGTTTAATGTTTTCATGGCCGTCCAAAGAAAACCTGGATCTCTCTTACTATGTACTTCCTTCCCAAACCCTGACAGCAAAAACCTCCCACCTCTTTCTCCCAAACATTGACCTTGTATTTTGGCTCACTAGCTGCATCCACCCACCTGCTGCTAATCCATGAATGGCTATTGGTTCCCATTATGTTAGAGTGAGGACTCTGCCATCAATGTCTGGGAGTTGGGATCTCCAAGTCCTCCTGCTATGGAAGTCCAAGTGGTTTGCTGTCCACCTTAGCGGCTGTCACATGAGCACGACACCTACAGTTGAAAATGGCCCTTGTTCATAGAAGGTTGTACAGAATTTAGCCTGGCTTGTAGATTCATCTTCATGAGTTGTGGTTGTTGGTAAATGTTTTTTTGCTGGACAGTCAATGTATTTAAGCCCCTTTGGGCAAATCATGCTCTATTCTGTCTACCAACTGGACTTGCTCCTGTATTTCCCTCATGCCCGTACTAACCTGGTACCAATGCAGGAATCTAAGCATCCTTGGCAGAGTTGGGCAGGAAGTCAAGGCAAACCCTCTGTGGCAACTCTGCCTCAGTGTGTATATCCTTCAGGTTCAACCCCTGAACACCCTCACAGACTAAGATAAAAATAAAAAATGGTTAAGTAAAAGATTGAAGTTCAGGGTGGCACAGGACCGCAGTAGTTGCTGTCGCTCAGTGACCCAGGTTCTATCCTGACCTCTGGTTCTCTGTGTGGAGTTTTCATGTTCTACCTGTAACCACGTTGGCTTTCCCTGGCTCCTTTAATTTTCTCGCATGATCCCAAAGGTGTGCTGGTAGTTGACTGGCCACTGTAAATTGACCCTTGGTGTAGGTGGGCACCAGGAGAATCAGCGTTTGGGTATCAGGGTGAGTTGATGTGGATGTGAGAGAGAAGAGGTTACAGGGAAATAAGTAGGAGAATGAGTTTGAAGGGATCACTCTGAGGGCCAGCATAGATTCAATGGGCAAAAATGGCCTTTTCCAATGTCAGAGGAAAACTTGAAAAAGAAGTAGAAAGAAAACAAGATTTCATTAGGCAGACATCATTTGTTAGTATTTTAAAGTAAAATAACTTGAGCGCATCTGCTCTTACTGAACGTGAAGAACGTCAGACTCATCTCTTTCTCACTTCACTGCCCTGTCACTGAGTTTGGTGGAGAACCAGATTCTCCTGCATCCAACCTCTGGTTCAGCTCAGATGTCTACATTTTAACATGGGCACACATGCAAGTCTGGGGTGACCACAACATTGAACAACTGATTGCCAGTAATTACCAGTGAAGCCACCAGCTACTGGGAAGCAACATTTGGTCTGGTGATGAGAGTTACTGTGGTATTAGGGCATTCCGGTCTGTTGCTGTTACATTGTAGAAACAGACCATTTAGCCCAAGCACCACACGAGCTTCCTCTCACACTACCTTGCTCTATCATTACTACCTTCTATTCATTTCTCCGTTGTCTTTTTACATAGCTTCTCCTTAATGAATCCGAGATATTCCTTTCAATAACCCTATTTTGAAACACATTTCATATTCCAACCACTCCATGGGTCAAGAAGGTTCCTTGAATTCCTTCCTTATTGTATAGTGAGCATCTTGATCCTTAATTTAGGATGCAAAGCGGGAGCGGCTTCTGCACCTCAACAAACCGCGTAATAATATTAAACAACTCTGTTAATTTGGCTCTACTTTTCCTCTTCTGTGGAAAATAACCACTCTCTACGCCACCCTTTCTGATAACAATGTATAGGACAAATTCTTTCCAAACTATGTCCCATTCTCCACATCAAAATCAAAAGTTTGTCAAACTAACCTTAATCTTTATGCAGCACTATTTATTCTGAGGAATAAGGAATTGCTGCTATATTTATCAAGAATGTGCATCAAGTTGTTATTGCAGTTGTTTTGGCCCTGTTCAAAGAACAGATGTATATTATCTTCAGCTATTCTTGGGAGTGTTGTGTGATCCAGATGACCTGGTAATGAATTGAATAAATAATGTACAACATTGAATGAGTTGAAAAGAACTAACATGTTTTCTTTAAGATGCTGTTGTGCTGAAGCTGCCAATGTGTTCTGTTATACAAGCTGCAAGCTTCAATTTACTGATAAGTCTGAAGCTTTGTTTTCTTTAAAGATCAGATTGTGTATTTTGATTGAATGTGTGTCCAACAGCTTGATTCCTTTATGAGAAATTATTTGTTCAGATCAGTGTGAACTGGCCACGTGGACCAAACCACTGGCTGGGAAATTCCTCAGAGTTGCTCCCACTCTTGCAGTGGATCTTCCAAAACTGGAGCTGAAACCACTTTTACTCAAAGTAGGTCAAGTGAGGAATTGAGCCATTCCCAGGAATCTCCCAGCTATTTTATTTTGGAATATAGTTTGACCCAGTGTCATTAAACTCTCAAGAAGCAAGTGAGAAAACATGGCTTCAAAAGATACAATAGGTTTTAATACAAGGTAAAAGAACAAAAGCTGAAGCAAGGGCAGATTCTGATACAAGGTTACTATTTCTATTGGTTCTTTCACAGCCTTGAGATGCCCCAAACTGAGAGGCCAGTTGAAAGTAGCCACTATTGTACCTGTGAGAAACAATGTGTATATAACAATCAAGTAATGACCAGCTTGTCTGCAACAATGATGTCGGTTCAGGGTGTATTGTCCCTCTGCTGCTGCTCTTCTAAGTAATGCCATTATATCTTTTAGGTCTCTCTGAGATGCCTATTTAAGATCTCATCCAAAGGGTACACCTCCAATAGAGCTGTACTCTTTTGATTCTGTGTTGATGTGCTGGCTTAAATGTTGCGCTCAGGTCTTCAGTGTGGCTCATTGAAACCCACAGCCTTTGACTCTGAGGCAAAAGTAACCTGAATTACAGCTGACTCTTTGTACAATATTGATACAATATCCTACTGAATATTGAAAGGACTGGATAGAGTAGAGAGGATGTTTCCCATAGTGGGAGAGTCTAGGACCAGAGGACACAGGCTCAGAGTAGAAGGACGTCCCTTTATAACAGAGATGAGGAGGAATTTCTTCAGCCAGAGAATGGTGAATCTGTGGAATTCATTGCCACAGATGGTGAGGAGGCCAAGTCATTGGGTATATTTAAAGCGGAGGTTGATAAGTTCTTGATTAGTAAGGGCACCAAAGGTTACAGGGAGAAGGCAGGAGAATGGGGTTGAGAGGGAAAAATAAATCAGCCGTGATCGAATGGTGGAACAGACTCGAAGGGCCTAAGTCTGCTCCAGTGCCTCATGGTCAGTGGGGCAGAAAATGACCTTTACTGTCATAGTATGAGGCTCTGATATACAACTTTTGATAGGAAAACTAAACAGCCCAAATTCCTTACATTGATTACAAAATCAGGTGATTTATGCCAAATTGTAAGTTATTCATATAAAGGTTAATTGACTTTTAATTGAAATGGACTGGGAAATTCCTTAGTCATATTGCTCTGATCTTACTTCAAGGTTCCAGCTACTCTTTCAGAGAGGTAATGCCAGGAAATTCTGAGGAGCTTTGCAAGTAATTCTATAGATGTAAAAATTAGTTGCTTTAATGTGGGAAACCACTTCTTGATCTAACTCTTCAAAAGCAGGGCACTGGATTATACAAGGCAATATCTGTGTATGAGAGATGAGCACACTCAAACATCAATTTTCTAATGGAAGCCATAAAAATATGTAGGATATTGACCCGTCTCAGTCACTGTAAAGCTAAGAAGTTAATAGAGGAGAAATTTTCTGATGGATGACAATTTCAAATAAGTTTACATCTTGAGGTAGTGTTGCTATGGTTTGGACATTGATGTTGGGTTGACTTTCCAGCTAGCTATGCATCCCATCACTGAGATTCGTATTTCCAAATCTGTGACATTGCCCGACTCTTCCCCTTGCCTAGGTCAGATGCTCATTCATGTTCACTCTAGGCTCTATTAATCCAGTAAACTTCTGGCTGCCCCTCCTTATTTACTTGAGATGATCCCAAATTCTACTGTCCTTGTCTGAGTTTCCACCAAGTCGCATTCATTCAATGTGAACTTGATTTTAAAATTTTCTTTATTTCCAAACTTTTCTATGGTCTTGCCCCTTCTTCTTTCCTCCAGCCTTCTGAGACATTCATTCTTCCCTCTTCCCCATCCTTAAGATGGTTGTTGAACTGTTGGCAGCTGTGCTTTCAGCTAAGTTCAAGCTCTAGAGTTCCTTTCTCTGATCACTTTCCTCCTTTAAGACTCATCTTAAGTCATGTCTCTTTGGTCAAAATTCCCTGTGGCTTGGTGTCACTTATTGCTTGATCAATGCTCTTGGGACATTTCACTGGGTTAACGGTGCAGTGTTGTTGCTGCTGTTGTTGAATACCTATCAGTACATTTCCTCTTCTGTATTGTAAGAGTTTGGAAATGTAAATGCAAGCTTTTGTCTTAAGGTGGTGAGGGGGACATCTTAAGATACCTCGCTTGTACTGTAAGCTTAAATCATCATTTTAAGGTTTAGAACATTGCCTGAAGTGCTTGACAAATTTTGAAAAGGAAAAAGAGGCATAGGATATTTTTTTGTGTGGTTCATGATTCATGATACAATACAGCAGCCTGTATATGCCTTCTGTGAACAATTGCTTTGCTAGGACACCTCTGGACAGACTATTCAAAGTGGTTGCTGAAATGGAAAATTAACCCACTGGTGTCACAAATCCACAGTCTCATCACCCGCATCTGGAAAGAGGAGAATAATACAGAGGACATCAGAGAATGGAGGCAACCACCTCCTCCCAATGGATGAAGAGCTACTCCCAAAGCACGGTGTGGATTCTGTCCATCAAGAAACATGGTGGACATAATCTTCACTGCATGACAACTCAACGGAAGATGCAGGAGCAGCACCAGCCACTACGTGTGACATCCTTTGATCTTACTCAAGCCTTTGACTCCATGAACCAGGAGGGACTGTGGAACAGCTTCCTTAAATTTGGCTGCAAATAGAAATTGGTCTCTGTTTCATGCTTGCTCTGCAATGACATGCAAGCCATGATGCTACTCAGCTCATCTATAACAGAAACAATCTGAGTGAAGATGGGTATTAAACAAGGCTGCATCATTGCCCCAACAATTTTCTCAGTCTTTCTTTCTGCAATGCTGCACTTCAGCTCCATCAAACTTCCTTGGGAATGGAGCTCTTTTGGGAAGCGATTCAACCAATGGTGACTCCAGAACCATGGGCACTTGAATCTCAAAAGCTGAGCTGCATTATGCATTGGTGCACGCTAGAAAGCTGAGCTCCACAACATCATTGACCAAAGCAGATGGTCCTTACATTTAATGTCCATGAGACCAAAGTCTGCTACCAACTTGGCCCCACTGCAGCACAGTGTCCTCTTACAATTAAGGTACGCAACAAAACCCTGGAAAATGCGGGCCATTTCCCATTTCACAGGAGCCCCTCTTGCTGAAATCAGACATTGATGATGGAAATCATCATCACCTTCAATCCACCAGCACAGACTTTGGTCTGTTGAGGAAAAAAGTATTTGAAGATCAAGACCTCAGACCTGGAGTAAAACTCACGGTCTATTGGGAAGCAGGGATCCATGTCCTCGTATGAGTTTCTGAGACCTGGTCTACATACTGCAAGTATCGCAAAGCACTGGAAAAGTCTCACCAATTCTATCTTTGCAAAATCCTCCAAATTCACTGGAAGTTTAAGCAAACCAATGTTAGTGTCCTCTCCCAGGCCAACTGCCCCAGCTCTGAGACCCTGGTTACTTTCGGTCAGCTACATTGGGTAAGCCATGTCATCTATATGCCCCATATCATTCTTCCAAAGCAGTCACTCTGAACTGAGCTCTGCTGTGGGAGGAGATCACCAAGCAGACAGAGAAAGAGATTCAAGGAAGTGCTCAAAGTATCCTTGGAGAAATACAACAGCCCCACTGACTCCTGGGACCCTTTGACTTATGACAACTCAATGGAGAACCTCTGGCCCATGCACTGGGAGCACACAGTAGCCCTTCTTAAATGGCCGAAGGAGTGCACCTCACAAATCACCCATCCTGACCGATGCCGCCTGACCCATTTGTGGAAGAGTCTGCGCTTCTGACATTGGCCTCATCAGTCACTTCGGAACACACACAACCAGAGTGGAGGCAAGTCATCCTCAATCCCAAGGAAATGCCAATGGAAAAAAACGAAGAGTCTTGTTTTTGTTTTGATTTGACGTGAACCTGGAGACTTACGCCATGTTTAATGTTGTCATGATTGTACTATGTTTATTTATCAGATGTGTTAACTCTTTCGTGTACACAAATCCCAAACAAAACTGCAGTCATGGTCCATCTTTCATTCAAAGAATTGATATATGAATAAGTACAGACTGGGGCAGTTCAAATGGCCAATAGAAAACTGATGAGGTTTGATCTTCAATCTACGGAATAATTTCCTGACATTGTCTACCTGAAATGAAAATGTTACATCCAGTGGGAACAAAAATGGATTGTTATTTCACAAAAATAGTTGCTTCTTTTTATTTTCAGAATTTAGTTTTTTATCACCTCTGATTCATTTTCCATCAGTGATGTGTATACTGTTTGTAATGACTTAAACTATCACTAACAACAAAGACTTCTGGATTTACTGGTACTTACTAATCTGTCAAGGAAACATCCTATGACTAAATTCATGCTCTTCTTGGAAAGTGTTTTCCTGAAAAATCAATATTATTGAATGAAATCATTTCCCTCCATGAATGCTGCCTGACCTGCTGAGTTCCTCCAGCACTTTTTGTGTATTGCTCCAGATTCCAGCATCCGCAGAATTTTTTGTGTCCATTATTGAATGCACCATTTCCCAGATTCCTGCACATCCTCTTTAGATTATATTTGTGTCCTTCACTCTCCCCTTCTGAAAGAGTGCAATGACTTGACATTTAGCAATGGGATGAATGCCAGCATCCATATTTAAAGATCCTTTTATTGAAGATGCCCCTGAACGTTCCGTGGAATTAAATGAGCAAGCGTTTGAATTGCTCAGTTCTTCTAATAACTTCACTACTAACTCACAGGTCTTTGATTCATCTTGGATGTCAGTATTGGGAATTGCATGTATTTCCTAATAAAACTGATAGCCTGCAGGTTGTACACATTGAATCAGATTGAATGCAACTGTGTCCCATTACCTGCCCTGAACATTTGCACCCATGCATATATGACCCTAATGTTCCTGACACTGACCATCAAGACCAAATCTTTGGTCCAAAATCTGGTGTTGTCTTAAACTGTACCTTTCTTGTACAAATGCAACATAATTTGTTGCATGTGGTAACTAAGTAAAATAGAATGGGATATTCTTGATGAGACTACGTTGTCCAATTTGCCTTCAAAGATTGCAGTCAGTAATTCTGAAACTGTGGAGCAGGTATTTAGAAATTTCATACAATAATACTAAAAAGGCAACAAATGTTTAACTGATTTTTAATTGCATTTAACTAAAGTGATCTTAATTTTAAAGTAATATTGTTAACTTTGGAAACAACAAAGAATCCTTGACCAACACTGGCAGATTTTGTTCTCAATCTTTAGTAACAGACAAATATTCCTTGGCTTTTATGGTAGAGATACATGTAAAATGCTGGCCATCTCTCAACAATGGACTGAAGGGCTATTTTGTTTTTTGATCAGGCCAAATCAAAATCATAGTTGCTGAATTAGACTTCTGAATTTCTCTCATTTTGAGTTCACATGCCATATAGTTATTTTTTTCACTATCCCTTTATTTGGTTTTGAGTTGTCAGAAAGTCTCATGTAATTTTCCACACACTAATAGTTCACAGAGCTTCTTGTAGATAGTAGTACTTCCATGATTTAAACTATCTGTGCTGCTTCAGTCAGTAGTATCACAGGGAATTTAACAGGTCATGAAGTGACATCTTACAATCTTTACTGGAGACAATAAACAGAAAGTATCACCATAATCTTCACAGGCATATTTCCACCAGTGGAAACAACCTTGCTTTATTTCCCCACCATCTTACCTGTGCGAGGTATTTGATGCATCTGCTAAATTTTTCAGAATTAAATATTCAAGAGTTTATTTGACCATAAACCCAACAACACCATGACGAACTCAAAGGACAATTGTCCAAGCAGTAGAGTTCATTTCTTCACACATTCATTTTGAATTGTCAGGCTGTTCCTCTGGTCACCTGGATGGACTTAAGTGGCTAGGTGGTCCAGGGTGGAAGGATGTTGTGTGCACCTGCGTGGACAGGGAGGAATATAGATTCTCGTAGAATAAAGTTTAAAATTTAACACAAGAATAATGCTCAGTTGGGCAGGGTGTGTTATTCTATCCTAATAGCTGCCAGACCAATGGAAGGCAGAGACTATTTCACAATAAAAACCTAAAATCAAACTATCCAGTATCAATAAACTGCTATCCTTCGATAAATGGGCTCCCCATTACACATTACCAAGTCTGTTGATGTATCATTTCAGTCTTCAACCTGATCTCATTTTGAATGCCTGCCTTGCTGAGTTGTATTAGAACAGCACCTTGAGAAGGGGTTTTGCTTAAAGTTGTTTTGAATTGATTATCATGTAGTCATCATCTCTGAGACTAACTGTAACTATCAACTGCTTACCTCTGAAGCCAGAGAATGTGGCACAGCAGGAAAGTCCAAATGAGAGGAGAATGCATTCAAACTGAGGTTAAAAAAGAAACAGCAGCCCACAGACAAGAGTGAACTACTTAATTTTAAACCAATGTGTTTATGCTAACAAAAAAAAATAGAAAATTTATCAAATTCCACATCAACCCGGAATCTCAAGTAGAACTCAGCCATTTGAACTTTTTGGTGGAACGTCCGTCACGTTCTAGTAAATTATAATGGGAATGTGTTTGAAATTCAGAGCTTCCTTCAGTTCTTACAAGGCTGAAGGTGCATTTTCCAATTAGGGCAAGCTCCAAATCACACTGCACTCAAAGGTTCAATCTTTGGATCTTTGATCAAAATTGTGCATGATGTTTATCATTTTCCATTGAAAATGGTACATTTGTGCATCATTTCCAGGACTTGAATCAGCCTGATTTCCCATAAGTGTCAAAGTCTACATTTCATATACAGTAAGATGGACGAGTAAGTTAATGTATATTCAGCAATCAGTTCACATAATTTCAGATCTGGGGCCTTTGATCAGTATTGTAAGATTTTTGTTTTTTTTTCAAACTGGTGCATTTGAGCAGATTTTTTTATTCAGGGCTGTATCCTTTGATCAAAATGGTGCAAGATTTTATCATTATTGCACATTGTGCAGGATTTCACTCATCTTGAAATTGTAACAGTTCTGACAAAACCATCATCCTCTATTTCATTCTGAATACAATGGTAAACAATTTAAGGCTGTGCTTTCTGTGGATGACCTGAGAAGCTATGGGAATTCTTGCAGAGGAAAGTATTGGAGATGTTGTTGAGGGAATTTAGCTTGGGAAAGAGATATTCTGTTGTCTTGGGAAGCTTAGTTGGATTGTGGTGGAGAAACTTGGAAAAAGCTCAGGAAACTGTTCCTGCCCCCAGGAACACAAGAACAGGAAGAATGCAGAAGTGGGCTATTTAAGTGCCTTGCTTATTCTGCCTTTGGTTGAGATGGGTTGTTCTGGAACCTTGCTCCATATGCCTGTGACTTTTCCACATCCATTAATACCATTGGTTAACAAAAGTATATCAGTCTCAGATTTAAAATAAACAACTAACTAAACTTCAGTCGCTATTGTGGAAGTGCTCCAAACTTTAACCACCCTTTTCTAAACCACTCCTCAGGTGACTGGTTCCAATCTTTGACTTTGCCTCCTGGATCTGACTCTCTGACCAGCAAAAACCATTCCCCATATCTAGCCCATCAGTTCCCCTAATCTCTTGAAAACTTCAATAAAATGACCCCTTCTAAATTCAAGGAAATATAACCTGAGTTGGTATAATTGCCCTTCAAAATTTAACCCTGTGAGTTCAGGTATCATTCTGATTATATATCTTGATGTTTTCTAAACAAAATTACTTACAGCACTTCATGTGTGTTCTAAGACAGAGCTTTGTATAACTGCTATCCCCTTGTACCAATGCTCCAGGTACAATGTACAGGGTTATTTTCAGAAGCATGGTTCCTTGATTCTGTTTGGACCTCCACCCCTTACTAGTTACCGGAAGAATCCTTCATTGTTGTACTCCAACTCCTTTGTAATAAAGGCAACATTGCCTTTCAGTTTGCTTGCTCCAATGCATATTAATTTTCCATGATTTATCTATGGGGATTCCAGAATCACTTTGAATACCAAAATATACTGAACTGTCAGCTGATATAAAATATTGGTCCAGCAATTCTTTGTTTTATCGGAAGATCCTTTGTATAATCCTGGACTTGCCACATGTTGTACCGAGTCCATGATTATCCTTACTGCTACTTCATGTGCCTGATGCACGGAAGCTTGCAAGCTTCAGATTTGAGCTGAAGCAGGCCACTGAAGAATGCATGCAGGAAAGGCTTTTGATTGTGTTGGTCGTGCAAAGCCAGTTCTTCTTTTGCCCATAGTCGCTTGGTTCTCATGTGGAATAGAATTTTCCAGGAGCAATCCCCCAATAAAACTATTCATTGGCCTACCAAGCAATTTACAGACACTTTACAGAATTACTAGGCACTTCTTCTTTTCATTGTTTTCTAGATTTTACTATGTGTGTTAGTACTAAGTGCATAATCCTTACATTAGATGTTTGAGATACGAGCATCAAGGAATGTGTTCAATATTACGGATCACTTCATGCAATTGACCTCTATCTTAATTGCCCTTGGACAATGTAGGGCTTTCAGTACAAAGAGTTGAGTAAAATAATCAGTCAGTGTTGGCTTCTTAAAAGACACTTGGTGCATTGAATCTGAAAGATTTTATTTCCTTTCATTTTGTAAAGAAGCATTGCTTCAGTTCTAGAATTGGCCAAAGAATACTTTTTAGATGGTCTGTAAACAAGCAATCTGGACTCTGTACCCAATGCAATTTCAACATAGGCTGGGAAGTCTGAAATGAAGTTCCTTGTTTTTAGATCAATTGGATATCTGTGTGAACAGGAAGCTAATGTCTTGATGCAGCCATCAAGATTTTGATTCCTTCTATGTAACCCTCTGACACCAAAGTATTGATTTTACAATATGGGCACCAGCTGCAGAGCTCACACATAGTGTGCTTTGTCTGACAGAAGAATGAATAATGAATCCCCGGAGAGAAAATCCCCAGACCACCTCCAATACCAAATGTTTAACCTTGTTTCAATGCATGAGTTTTTTATTAAAACAAACATTTTGAGTATTTGCATGTACACAGTCATTGTTTCTCCTTATGCTTGAGGGCAGCTTTATTCAAGTAACTCAGATACCAAAAGGTGGAGAAACATATTGCTACAATCATTGTTACTGATATATGAAAACATGATCATTTAAAACAACATGTTTAAAGCCATACCAATTCTGAATTGATGATAGTCTATCTCTTTGGGGTGTTTGCCTGTTGAAATAGACATTTTCTTAAATGTTCTAGCTTTCACCTCCATCTTATCATCGGGCAAAAGAATAAATGACTGACTTTACTTACTGACCAAATGCCAGCTTTAAAACAACAAGTATGCATTTTTGATAAAAATTACATTGTATGTAAGGGTCTATGAAGACATTAAAAGGGAACATTCAGAGACCATGATGGCCTCAGAATTTCCAGGAACTGAAGGCTGATCTCCAAGAGCAGGCAAACCCAGGAGACACCATGTGTAAGCATTAGGAAAGGTGTTTGTTTTATTGTATTTGCAAGCTTCTGTAGAATAGTTGTAATAATAACTGACATGAGAAATTTAGTTGCTTTTCCGGGGAAGAGAAGTAAAGCCATCACTGGTAGGTGTACGAGGTTAGGATATTGGAAGTATCCAACTGGAGTAGTAACCTTAATTCACTAATACAAAACTAAAATTTCCATTGGGCACAAATGGGTGACTATAAGACCTATATGCAACACATTTCTTCATTTTTTACACTTCTGAATAAAAAAACAAATAAACATCTAATTCTCTATGTCCTGTGCAAGGAAATTATCAGGAATTCTCATCTTCCTCTTTTTGCTCAATATTTATTTGTCTCATTAAACAAACATATTCCCCTGCAGCGCAGACAAGTCATGGGTTTCTCTGCGAGCTCTGAATTACATCAGGATCTGGCTGCCTGGCAGGATTGTAAGGAAAATGATGGAGTTGGCAGTTCATTTAACTGGATTATGAACTGAATATCTCTTAACTGACAAACAGCTTCAGTAAATATAGTGAGGTGAGTCAGTTCATACTCATGACCCTGGAGAAAGGTTCATTTATGTAGTGCCTTTCACAACATCGGGACAGAACAAAGCACGAACAATCCACTGATAAAAAGAAGTTATTGTTGCAATGTGAAAAATGCAAACTGTGACAAATGCCAATGAGATGTTCGCCAGATACTCTGCTTTTCATGTAATGATGTTGTTTGATGGAAAACTGTCAGATCATTGGGAAGAATACTTGTTTGAAATAACTGAGATCATGAATGCCCACTGAGAGGGCACATAGGGTTTGGTTTATCACCTTGCCTGCAAGAATGCATCTCCAGCAGTACACCACTCCCTCTGCACTGTACCAATGTGTCAGCCTGGATTTCTTGCTGAAATCTTTGAAGGTCAACTAGTTTGTTTTATTTATTCATTACTGGACATCAGTGCTGGTGGGGAATTCCTGAGTTTAGACTCAGTGCCAGTGAAGGACCAGCAGTACATCTGGAAATCAGGATAGTGTGTGACTTGGAGGGAACCCTAAGGTAGTGCTGTTCCCAGGTGCCTGCTGCCCTCGTTCTTCTTGGTGATAGAGATTGTGAGTTTGGGAAGTGCTGCCCGAGTAGCTTGGGTGAGTAACTGCAGTATATCTTGTAGATGGTACGCACTGCAGCCACTGTGCAGTGGTGGTCGAGGAAATGGTGTTTACGGTGGCCGATGGGATGCAAGTCAAGTGGGCTGCTTTCTCCTGGATGGTGTTAAGCTTCCTGAGAGTTGTTGGAACTGCATCAATCCAGACAAATGGAGAGTATTCCATCACACTTCTGATTATGCCCTGTAGATGTAGCATTGGGAAATGAGTTATTTGCCACAGGATACCCGATCTCTGACATGCTATTGTAGCCACTGTATTTCTGGGGTTGGTCCAGCTGAGCTGCTGGTCAGTGGTGATCCTCAGAATGTTGATGAGGTCTCAGCCATAGTGATGACATTATTGATGGTGGTTGGACTCTGTTGTAGCAGATGGTCATTGCCTGGCACTTCCATGGGACAAATGGTACTTAGCACTTTTCAATCCATGCCTGAATATTGTCAAGAACATGGGCGGCATCATTTGCTGAGGTGTCATGAAAGGAATTGAACATCATGCAGCAATGAAAAATGATAAACATCTAACTCAGCAAGATCTGATCTCGGACCATCCCATTTAGCCCAATTTGTAGTACTACACAACACAATGGAGCGTGTCCTCAATGCAAAGACAGAATTTTGCCTCCACAAGGAATGTGCGGTGGTCATTCTACCAGTGCTGCGACAGACAGTTACTGCTGCCCCAGAGAGATCGGTGAGTAAGAGATTGTGTTGGTTTATCCCTTTTATCCCTTGTGTTGGTTTGCTCAATACCAGCTGCAGCCTAGTCTAGAAGCTATCTCTTTCAGGACTTGGCCAGCTCAGTCGACACCAATACGACCAAGCCCCTCCTGATGTTAGATATTGACGTCTCCATCGGGAGTACATTCTGTGCCCTTGCTACTAGTCTTGGGGACAGCTATCTCATTTTAGGTACTAATCCCAGATGTTTGGGAGTAGGACTTTGCAAGGTTGACTGGGTTGGGAGCCACTTTGCTGTGTCTGAATTCAATGCCTTGGTCAACACCAAGTATTCCATTTGCTTTCATTCCTTCTCTGTTTGGACATAGCAGCAAAGGTACAACCGGGTGACTTATACGGTAACTTAAAAGGGGAATTGAGGGTTGGTCATTTAGGGTTATTCTGGGAGATGCATGTAG
>JARFYF010000001.1:91869220-91885587 GCA_030265395.1 Rhina ancylostomus
TGATCTATATCCCACTGTATTCTTTGATAGTCCTTTACACTGTCCACAACTCCACCAATCTTGGTGTCATCTGCAAACTGGCTAATCCACCCATTTACATTTTCATCCAAATCATTGATAGATATCGCAAACAACAGAGGTCCCAGCACCAATCCTTGCGGAACAGTAGTGGTCATGTGGAAGTGGATCCTTGCGGAACAGTAGTGGACACACACTTGACAGTGAACTGCATTGTGTGATCTATTTTTGCATTTACTGTGTTCCAGTCAGGATCCGAGTGGAAAGAATAAGGACGGTTCAGTACATGATATCTGAAAGGATTAAAATGCAGTTAATCTTTTTCTGGTCCTGCCAGAATAACAGCCTCCACCCCTACTCTCAGTCTTCTATGGGCAAGCCAGTTCTGAATCTAAACTTGCAATTTACCCTGGATCACAGGGATGCTTTATACCTGTGTCCATACCTTCAATCTTCAATATTAGTACTTCTGTTTGATCCATTGCTCTTGGTTGAAAACCATTATTCTGAGGGGAGAGGTTTCCAGCTTTAAATTGTTCTTTCCTAAGTGTGAAATGATTTGCCTCCAATAATCTTCCTTTTCCCCTATCATAGAAACATGTAGAAGTATGTGCAGATTCTTTATTACCTTGTAGACCCCACAGATCCAGAACCAGGGCGTGATTTTGCAGGTAGTTCAATAACTCCTGTGACACACACTTGACAGTGAACTGCATTGTGTGATTTATTTTTGCATTTACTGTATTCCAGACAGGATCCGAGTGGAAAGAATAAGGATGGTTCAGTACATGATATCTGAAAGGATTAAAATGCAGTTAATCTTTTTCTTTCCCTTGGGCCTCAAGACCTTCAGGTCTTATTATGTAAATAGTGATGCATCAACTGTGGAATACTGATTTAGAAATGCACTGTAGGTAACATGATATTTCAATAATTCTATGTCAGACTTCATTTGTAAATATTATGGAATCTTACAGTGAGGACAAGGATCCCAGTTAATTTTTTTAGCATTCATAGCAGAAAGCAGTGCAGAATTTTAAACTTAGAGATAATCCATTAGCTCAGAGATTGTAAAAAAACCCATTCAATAACTCTTCAGCTTATGTATAATTACATAGAAATGTAGACCCCAAGAATGATCCAACAAGTCTGTGCTGATGTTTATGCTCTACACAAGCCTCCTCCCACCCATTCTTAACATTGTTTTATTAATATCTTCAAACAGGTTATCTAACATCTCTCTACATCCTAGAGATTATGTAGTTCATACATTGCAATCTTAATTACTGAACTGAGGGAAACCCATCACTTTTGTCAATTTTCTTGTGATTAAATAGCACACAAACATGATTAGCTGCAATGCAAGAGAAAAAAACCTACAAATGTATTATAAAATTCCAGTTTCTGAGAACTAAGACCAGAATCAGAAAAATCTTGTTTACTCTTATATGCAGTTAAGGAAAATGCATTTTAACATCACAGACTAACAATGGTGCAAGGGATATAATGCCTTTGTTCAAATAAAACATTCAAGATTGTAGCCCACATTGCATTCTGGAAGAGAACTGAAAACTATCATGGTCTTAATGTATGAAAACTACAGAGGACAAAATGGATTATTTTTGACTTTAGATGTTTATGCAAGATTCATTAGACATGAGTGTTTGTTTTTTTGACTTTGGTAGGACTAATTTATCAGAAATAATATCTAACTTACTTGTAACCATCTTGTACTTTCTGAGTGTTAATTTTTTTCAAAGTCCATAGGCATGGCCATACTAGACCATTCTCAATATTCACAACTTCTTGATGAAGCTCAATATGCTTGTTATAATCCCATATCATTTCAATTCATATTTTTCATTACATTGGACTCTTGGTCCTGCTGACACAGGTATTTCCACATTTGTTGTGAGATATATCTTTACATTCCAGATCAGTTAACCTTTCAATCCCAATGAAGTACATGGGCTTTCTCCCGTTTCATTACTTGGGCTCTTGGATCCTTATGTGCGCTTGGAGTGGAATAATTTGCCACACAGCTAAAACTCACTTTACAATTAGAATATAAGTCACATGAGTTCCCATAGATTGTCTAACATATATACCTATCTTCACTAAAGGGTAGTAAATACCATGCCTTCAGACCAATAAATTCAAACTAAAACACATAATACATATCAACAGCTCAAGTGTACAGATGCATAAAGACATAACAACATTTGTACAGTAAATTATATAAGAAATGCTAAAGATAGATTTAATTCACAAATCCTCTTAGAAGATGTTTATTGGGCTGATAAATGCCATTCAGGTTTTGATGAAAATCTTGTGAGAATTTTTAATATACAATGTTCAGATTGGATCATACAAATTTAGAAACGCAAAGTTCAGATCTCTAGATGAACCTAAATCTGTGTAACCAGACCAGAATCCTTTCAAAGTTAAAACTCCATATTCAACATAAGTTTTCATTTATATAAGGTGCCATGATCTGCCAACCATAATGCTTTAATGGTTCAGCGCTCAGAGTGGTGATGTTATCTATTCCATGCATTGGTAATCTGCTCATCTTAATTTCAACATCAAGCCCATAACCTCAAGCAACCTCTGATTTAATTAATTTCTGAACTGAGGTGTTGATCCAAGGAAGGAAAATACATTCAGAAAAATAGCTCCCATTATCATGGTCAGATCCTGCAGTTAGATATTTTTACTGGTCACCACTGTCATAGAAAATATTGACTTCATTCAATATATAAATGGTTTAAGATGTTTACATCAAACAATGGAAATCCGTGTCAAATATGATGTAGAAATCACTTATTTTATCATGGTGTATTCTGAGTGAGTTGAGGTAAGAATGTCATTAAATGAAGCTGATCTGCAAATATTTAATTCTATATTTGGCATGTAAAGTCACTTTATTCTGGATTATTTTATACCTTCCTTCTTTCAACTCTCACTTAAAGAACTGGGGACATTTGGAATATATTAATCTCAGACTGTTTGTGGACTTTATGTGAAAGTGGGTGCCAGATTTACTCATTCTTACAGTGGTAACTCCATTTCAAAAGTAATTAATTTGTTGTTTGAAACATTCTGAAGTAATGAAAAGTACGATCTAATTAGTACAGCACAGGAACAGGCCCTTTGGCCCACCATGTCTGTGCTGACCATGATGCCAATCTATACTAATCCCATCTGCATGCACATGGTTTTTTTCCTTCGATTTCCTGCCTGCTCATCTGTATGACTAAATGCCTCTTAAACATTGCTATCATATTTGCTTCCACCACCTCCCCTGGCAGCACCATCCAGGCACCTTATTCTCTGTGTAAAAATCTTGCCTCACACACCTCTCCTTAAACCTATATCCTCTGGCATTTGACATTTCAAAAATCTCCTTCCAATTCTTTGGACCTTCTCTGGCATCATACCTTCCATGCCCTAAGTTTTTATTATTTACTTTCTCATCCTTTATGTCAATTCGGGCTTTCTACTCCAGTTAGTATTTACTTTATAACAATTAACCTCCTCTTTGTTTACACCATTATTCATCAACCACACCTTCAGCCTTCCATGATTAACTTCTCCTGTTCTCAGTCTAAACTGCCCTGACTTGCCACCTCCTTCTCTCCCATTAACTTAATCCTTGAAACCTATCTCTTTGGTCAAGCTTTTGGTAATAGTTCTTCATGACTTGACACAAATATTTAGCTGATTCAGCTCCTGCAAAGCAACTTGGTGTATTTTTCACCATTAAAGGACTATATTAATATCATAGTAATGGCTATTTAATTGCTTACAGCTAGATCAACAAATAGGCTTATCAAAATGATGGCAATTTGTTGAATATCAGGCAATTTATTACTTTTATTCTCCAGAAAATTGTTCTTTAATAATATTTGCTTGAGTTAGATTCCAAGAAGATACAAAATATTCTGCGCTGCAAGAATTAGAAAAGTAAAATGTTCATAAAAACTATCTGGTAATAATAGCCTGAAATTAATTACCATGTTTATTACAGAATCCCACTTTATTAAATGTTAGAACAGAAACATCTTTAAAACTTTCCTACATTTTACCTATAACATTTAATTTATATAATTAAGTTCACCACTTCACAATGTTTAGGTCCCTGCCTCTCTTTTATGAATATCAAAATATTTGTTACCATGTAGTTATCAGTCCCACAATGTATGGAGTCCCTTAAAATATTAACCTTGGTAAATTATACCTTATATTCAGTAAGGAATCATTTTTATATGGGGAACATCTGAAGAATGTTGTTAAGGTGAAAAGAAAATAGATGTAACCTCAAATGAGGGGTAAGGGAGCTAATGAATAATCTGGTCAAATGGGTGGGTTTAGAAATAAGGCAGGAGATTTTAGGGAGAGAATTCTAGAAAGCTGAATAAAGACATGAACACCCTGATAAGAGGGAAAAATAGATGCCAAAAAGCAGGAATCAAGGATGCTGGAACCAAAGGGCTTTCAGATGGTAGAAAGATAAAGGACATTCTTTTCTGAGAAAGCTTGTAGCCAGAGAAGACAGGAACATTATAGATTAGAATAAATGTATTTTTGTTACGTGGAATTTATTTAAGCTTAGTTACAGTACATATTCCTTTAGCAAAATAATTCTGGAAGCTGTCCACATTTTCACCAGAAGTAACAGATCACTTATCATCCATGCAACTGACAAATTTCCAAAGTCATTCTACTGTCCCAATGGTGATATTTCAGTTGTTCCGAGAATCTCAATCTACGACTGAATTAATAAATAGCAACATGGCCAGACATGTACATTTCTCTAAAATATCTGAACTTAGGTTTTTTTGGATTACAAATAGACATTTACCAGGTGAGATGTGGCTGAGTATTTCATCACTTTATTCCCAAACTCCTCAAATGATAGAAGGATATGTTTCTGGCTTTCTCAGTTTCTCATTTTAACTTTACATTATTAATTGCCTGGTGTCATTGTACATTACACATAGTTTGTTGTTGTTTTACATTGTGTCCCAGTGTGTCTGTAGCCTCAGTGGAAACTCTCAATCTCATTGCATTTTATTTCCTGCTCAGAAAACCGTTAAACTTATTAACAACTAACAAACAAAACACTTAATATTACAGTTGACCCAAGAACACAAATAGTCATGCACTTGGCTCAAAGGGACAGCTCTAGGCTATTCAGCCCCACAAGCCTGTTCTAATGTTCATTGAGGTCGTGGCTAATATTCATTCTCAACTAAGACAATGTAAATTGGAGACTAACTTTTCTCCACATCTTTGAATGTGCTTACTTCAGTGGGAAGAATGCCTTTGTTAAGAAGGCTACAAACCAACTGAGGGATAATGGATTTGGTATTTTATTGTTGGCATAAATACAATGGGCCAAAGGACCTGTTTCTGTGCTGTATGACTCTGTGGCATTAGACAGAGTACTGCAACATACTGATGTGATTCATCCCCTGGTGTGGAGGGGATTCATAGTTTTGGATGCCTTACACTGCTATACACTTTTAAACTGTCTCTTCCATCACTCTATGTGGTGTATTATTGTGAAGGTGAGGTGGTTAGGTATAGAGTCCCTGGAAAGCGTTCCCCATTTCAGGGTAAAGCATCTCCAACTGGACCTTGACAAAATATCCTTAAGTAAATAAAGTAGATGGTCCCCAGTAGAAAGGCAGCACATGGAAGAATGGGGCTATCGAGATTATTTGGAAATACAAGGATGAAAATAAAGCAAATAAATCATTTTTTTGTCAAAGAGAGAAATTAATTTCTGGAGGGATGAAAAGAAGAATACCAACAGGGTTCAGTTGGCAACATTCATGTAAGAACACAAGAAAATAGGAGCAGGAGTCGGCCACTTGGCTCTTCAAACCTACCCCACCATTCAACATGACAATGGTTGATCTGCCCCAGGCCTTATCTCTTCTTCTGTGCTAGTTCCCCATTGTCCTCAGTTCCCTGATCTCTCAAAAATCTATCTACCATATCACAGAACGTGACAGCAGCCCCATATACATTAGATCATTTGTGTGAGCTCTGTCCCTGACCTAGGAGCACTTTTCGACCCACAATAACAAAGAAAACACAATTAGATAGTCAAAGTTAAATACTGTCTCAAATTGATTCTTATGTAAGGTTTCTGAAGGAAAGTCAAAAAGTCAAAAAATTTGCCTTGAAAGATTTAGATTTCTTACAGTCATCCACCAACCATTCTAACAGAATCAATAATGCAGCTATAATTGCAGTTTTGTCCTGAAAAAAATATTTTTTCATATTAAGATGCATTACTGTTCAGAAACAAAAATTAAACCATTATTACATTCCAGGTTAACAAAGCTAAACAGCAAAACTCATTAATTCTCAATCAGATATAAATGATTGACTTAATTGATCCACATATCAATGTTTTGAAATTAATGCATAAACAGTTCCAATAGCTATGCAAGTGATTTTAATTTATGGGTCAGACAAGCACAATAAAACAGCAAGTTGGAAAAAAATTTATAAAAGACTTTCCAAATAAGTAAAAGAAAATGTGATTCTGTTGAAGAATTAAAATATCAATGAGTATATCCTTGATTAATTTAATTCAGTCAAATTTTATCAGACACACAAATTGATAATTTAACATTTTACTTATTATCTATACATTAGGTAGGTAATGAATGATTTTATTGTCTGCTTAGATATGTTGCCAGATATATTTTCTACAGACTAAATGGCAGTTTGTATTTCTTCTCCAATGTGTTGATATTTCCTATAAAGACAACTCAAAGAGTACTGCTAATCTCCAAAGTCAGCGAAAGAATTCTTGATTGCAAAACGGAAGGATCTTCTTACTATGAGCAATCTTAAAAGGGACTTGTATAGCACAATGTTATTCTGAAAAGACACTGAGCAGTCTTGCTTTACTGTGGCGCTTCTAGTAACAAATCAAAAAGTGCTTTAAGCAAGTCTGGGTTGAGTTGAAGTCCAGAAAAGCTGCAATGGTGAGTAAAGGATGGTGCAGATTCCAGGCAGTTACAAGGTGGCAATCAAATGGCAGTGAGGCAGTTCAGGCAAATGAATGCAAGGCCTGACTTATTGGAAATGACCATCAAAAATCCTGAATTAAACTTCAGAAAACACAGTGGGATCTCATAAAACCAGCAACCCTCCCTCTTAAAGAGGCAGAGAGGGGAATGAAGAAATACCACTAAACAAAACAATATTCAAATATGGAGGATGTTTCCAACTTGATTTATGCTCTTCCGTTGCTTGACAAAGCAGAGCGAAGGGAGCTTGAACCACTCCGTGATCAGATTAGAGTTAAAACACAGACATTATTGAGATCGAGGCAGCGTTTTCATCAGTCACATACACCTGATTCAAGCCTCTCACACAGACAGTCTGACTTTCTGATACAGTTTATTAAACATTGAACATATGGCCAGGAGTGAGCCAATAGCTGACAAAACTGCTCCTTGATTCCATGAGATTCTGCTGATTTGTGGCCTAACTTCATTTTCCCACTACTCTGAATAACTTTGGTTTGCAAAAATTTACAGAACTTAGAAGTAAAATTAACATTAACTGATCTATAAATACATCAACGGTCCATTTCCCTCCACAGATGCTGCCTGACCCACTAAGTTCCTCCAGCAGCTCGTTGTTTTTGCTCCAGATTCCAGCAATCTTAAGTCTCTCACATCTCCTGATCATTAATTATCTTGTTTGGAAGAGACTCCAAACTTCTTCACTCCAAAAAGACGTGACTCCAGTTTTCAAACAATGCATCCCCATGATCCTAAGTGCGCCAATCAATGGAAACAGGTTTTCACTCCATCCTTCCCCCTCCCCGCCCAATATCACAAAAACTTTGATCATATTACCCCTCTACCAACCATACCAACTAAATTCTAATCAACTTTCACACTTGCTTCATATTCTCTCCCAACATAAGAGACCAAGTGGTGCATCGAGGCAATGCTGCCTCTCGGAATATTTCCATTAGTCCAAGCCCCCCTCCTTATTTCTCTCCAGCATATTCTCTCTCATGTGTCCCCCACCCTCCATCACCCAAACAATTCTCCTGCCACACACTCACACTAGGGCCAATTTACAGTGGCCAATTAACCTACTAGCATGCCTTTGAGATGTGGGTAGAAATCAGAATAGCCAGGAGAAGCCCATACAGTCAAAGGAAAAATATGCAAACTCCACACAGTGGCACCGGAGGTCAGGATCGAACACACATCACTGGAACTGAGCAGCAGCAATACCACCTGCTGTGCTAGTGTGCCACCCTAATCTCGCTCAGTAATTTAACCCTGGACACCAGCAATCGTTTTGTATGTTTGCCCTGATCTCCCTCCAATACAACAGGCCTGACATTACTCAACTGCTGTGTAGCTATAGTGTTCCTTCTCCTCATTTCTATTCTAGATATGGCAGCTAGCATTCCTTTTGAATTGTGTATTATATATGCTTAATGATGCTTTAATGATATTTGCACATGAACCCCAAATCTGTTTGGGCATCTGACTCTTCACCCTTTAGAAAGTATCCAGTTCTATCCTTCATAGGTTCAAAGTGGAAATCTTACCACTTTAAAATGCATTTCCCACCATTTTACCCATTTGTTTAATCTATTACTATCTCTTTGTAGTTTACACCATTCACCACTGCACCTATCTTGGATCTGCATCTTTCGATTCCATCTGCTAGGTTGCGCCTAGCCAAATGAAGTACAGGCTGCACCTTGGATAAGAACATCCGACTTATTGACACCCCCTACATGCAAATGAGCTCCCATAATATTATTAAATTCAGAAGTCCTACACATGTACATATGTTTGTTTCATCTCTCCCTCCACCTTTAGTAATTGTTCTTTCTTATCAGTCATGTGCTTTTGATGCCATTCGTTACAATACTGTGGAGCTACAGTTACCATGTTGAGTGGTTTTGTGCATTTTGCAATTTATTGACAAAATCAGATTTTGGACGTTTGTAAAAACAGAACCCATTCGTTGCCTGGGGACAGCCTATACCTGCTATTCAGTTGATTTCCTCGCCAGTCCAATAATTTGCCCTCAGTTCCGTGAGCCTTAACTCCAGATATCACTCTCTAATGAGATTCTATCAAATGCCCTCCACAGTCTATGTGAACATCAATCTTTCTACTGTCCACTATCTCCAACACCTTTTCTAAAAGTCAATCAGATTTTTCAGTCATGGTCTACATTTTATGCATCCATGTTGGTTCTAGTCTGTTGAAAGTTAAACCAATCAGTCATTCTATTCTTAATTATGAATTCTAGTAATTATTTGATAAATATTTGACTAATTAGTCTATAATTCAATAATTTCCTTCCCCTATTTTTCTTAAACAGAATAATGTGCAATTTTCCAGTCTAAAGCAATAGCATCTGAATTAGGAGTTCTTAAAGATTTTAATTGGGCCACCTGCAATGTTCTCACCTACTTCACTTAAAAACCCTAGATTGGAATGCATCTGGTTCTGGAATTAATGGCAATATGGTGCCAGTATTTTCTTCATTACTGTTATTTTGTTTGAGTTAATCTTGGCAAGTGCTCAGTATTACTTTCCATGGGGTGTCTTCCACCACTGCATGTACTGATGTAATTTGTATTGATTTCAATGTCTCTTGCAAATTATTTCATACATCCTTTTCGTAGTCCTTAGACTTAGACTGTGTTATTTACATGTCTCAGTTCCCAGATGTTTTGCTTGGTTGTATGCTTTTCCTTTGGTCTTATTTATCCCTTACCTCCTTAGCTATCAAAAGATGAGAGGAAGTGGCAAAAAAATTCTTTCCCCTGTAGGTGTATAAACGAGTGCTGTATTACATTAAATTCTTTCTCCAACATCTCTTATCAATCTTTTGTTATTTGAGTCATTAATAATCTCTTTGAATTCTTTCTTCCCTAAATGTGGATTCTTAATCATTTTGCATTTCTCTCTGCTATTGAACTTTATCATTCTGCAACCTCTAACAGAAAAATCACACAACTTTAAGCTGCTAATTAAGGTGGTCTCACTATACATTCATTATTAAATCTAATAAAGCTTGACCCCTCGTTGGTTCTGGGACATCATGTTGCGGAAAACTATTCCGAGGGGGCACAAGAAATTCTCTACCTTTCCAATTTGAGCTTATCCCAAACCAAATAAAAGCTAAAATCCCCAAAACTTTGCTAGATGTTTACCCAATCATTGCACTTATACATTTGCAGCTGCCACCAAGGACCACTACACAATCTTAAATCCTTTGCAATATCTTAATTCTACTCATAAACGCCTCTTATTATAACCTGTCTCATCATGCTGAAACCCACAGCTACTGTTCCCTTGTGTCCTGTGGTCCTTCTAACCTGGAGATTTGCTCCCCAGTCCTTTAAAATCTTCGAGCGTACAACAGAAATGACGGGCATGCCATTTTTTTTGTTGTAATTTGCACCAGCAATTCATTCAATTTGTTCCTTGCACTTTGTGCATCTGTATAAAGAAATATTATTCGGGCCACACACCCAAATCTCTCCCCTTACTCTGATATATTCCTCTCACGTTCATTTCCCTCTTGGATTTACATTTTTAAAACGGATATCTGTAATTATCTGTATCAATAACTTCAAGCGAAAGACATCAATGAGAACACTCTTGATTTTATGGTGGGTTTTTTTTTCGTTTTTTTTATCCCGCTGCACCCCTGGGCTTATTAAACGATCTTGCAAAATTACTTTGAGGTGTATGTCCTTTAAGTGAGTGTTCCGTCCTAACCCTCGTGTCACACAGAATAAAGTTTAACTGATGAATCTGCTTTCCAGAAGAGCCACATCATTTCTTTTGTCTTGCCTGTGCGTAATTTAAAATAAACACAAGATGACCGCATCTCCACAGAGCCCCGTTTAAGAGGGTCTCGCCTCTGCGCTTACAGAACGCTCTTTCCGAAAGCAACTGTGAGTCACCGAATAAAGAATGCGGAACATTTATCCATTATTTAAACCACCGTCTTTCATGCTTGGTATTGTTGGGAGAACCTTGGGGCTAAAAGAGGCTGATTTTCGATCATTAGTGAAAGAAGTGTAAGTTACAATCTTTTTACCTCTTGTTTTGCGCGCCCAGTGGAGGTTATTTGTTTACTTTGATGTCAATTGAAATTGTGGTCTGGTAGATCGCATCATTGTGTCATACTGCCCGCTTATGAAATATTCCAAAACAAGCAATGAATAAATTAATTCCCGTCGGGAAATGTTGGGAAAGTGGCCCTTCCGAGAAGTATATGGGCGCAGGATGTTTGTTTAAGAGTTTAACTTATCTACATGTGTCGAGCTGACTAGTAGGCTTGAAGAACGCGATGCTGAAAATTACTGCCATTCTCTCAATCCCGGGACCAGTTCGGTTCACTTCACCTTACTTCTCCTTCCTCTCGGGGGCACGTTACCGCCCCCGCTTCGGAGCTGAACCGAACAGGACGAATAAAATGCCTAAAGAGAAAGAGGAATGGGGGCGGGGGAAAGTGTTCAGACACCCACCAGCCCCCACAGCCCAGCTCGACCCGAAACCTGATTCTCGGAGATAACACAAGCATCTTCCATCAAGCCTTAAAGTTTTCTGTCCCGGTCACAAGTCCCAGCACACGTCTCCCCCTCAGTGTTCAGTCAGTTACCATTCCTTCTCTGATCAGAAGACAAAGTATAATCAATGTGTGTGACTTCTGCGCTCAGTTCCCACTGGCTCCTGCCCCCTCCGACCCCAAAGATCTCTGTAACTTCTTGTCCTTTGCTCTTTATCTGTGTCCTCTGGAAAGGTCGACAGGTGTCATCAGATGACAGACTGGCATTTGAAGTGTCGGATACATAGTGAGTAAAAGAGGGGCAGACTGCGCGGAGCAAAGGGGTAGAAATGAAGAAAAGGTTTCCTTTCTTAAAAAAAATGATGAAAAAGCTGTCAGACTTAAATGCACTTACCTTTGGTCCACTCGATCGCTGGGAGCAGGAGAGTGGTAGAGCCACGAACAGCAGCATAAAGTATGAGAGGACGATAATAGAAAACTTTCTGAACATTTTGTTTTAAAAGTTCGCACAAGCCCTTCTGTGTAATGTCAATCAGATTCCCAGGCTCGGAATCCCTTGTTGGGGATTTACCAACGCTGCCAGTGTTCGAGACTAGTTTTCTCGGTTTTCTGAGCACGCCAAAAATGTGTTAAGCAACCACTCATCTGGTCTTTTCTTTCCCCCACCCCCTGCGGTGAAATCTCTTAAACGTGCCCGCTCCTGGTAATAAAGCGCACAAACTTCCATGCGGTTCCCGTTATAGGCACCTTCATCCCAGGCAGAATGACACAAGGGGGTGACTGGCACCGCCGCCCGCCAATCACACATGCCGTGGGCGATCCGGTTTCCAACAAAGGCTTTAAAGTGAGCCAATCGGCGTGTAGGGGGGCGGGACTTCCTTATAATTTCATGAATAGGTTATTTCCAATTGCAAGAAAAATAACAAATGATCCATCAATATAACAAATCACTTGGAATACCATATTAGTCGCGTTTCTGTTTCAGTCTCAATGAAGTGCTTTACTGCAATTTATGCAACTGCAGTTTAACTTTTACATTTTAAAATGTTTTAAGAAGTTGAGGAGAGTTTGCATTGATACCTTTTTAACTGATCTCAACTGAGTATTTATTTTCCTGGCGTGCGTATGTAGTTTATATTTCAACTGCTTTCGCAAAACTTCTCTGGAGACTACAAATTTCTCCAGCATTTCTTCACTTGTTTCCAGCTGCGCTTTTCATTGGTTTCTCGCTTTGGAACAATTCGTTTAAGTTTCAGTAATATTCGCATATTGCCCCGTAGATGGGACGAGAAGGGGGGGGGGTACCTCAGCAACGCCTTTGCCCTCGTTTTCTTTCTGCACAGATGTTGAAGCACTAGCTGTCTTTGTGTCTGGTAACCAGAAGTTGATCTCGCTTTGCAGGTGTGATGGAGGAGGAGGGGTGGTGAAGCAGGCTTCAAACTGTGACCAAAAGGTGTTTTTGAAGCCCCCGGTGTTACATTCTAACTCGATAGACAACCTTCTAAAAAAGTGTAATCTGAAAATAAAATCCGATAGAAAGCATTTTACCAAATATTTGCAAACTGCCTGTGGTTTATACAAGTACTGCAGCACAAGGAAGAAAGTGAGCTTAGAGACAGTTCGTGTGTTTCAGGCTACAATTAGGCTGGAGATTAATGATTCCTACATGTGTTTCTTCAAGGAGTAAAGTTTTTACTAGCAAAGGAGGGGGTGGCATTTAATGAACTGGGAGAGTGCAATTTATCTCTACATATGGGAATGGGTCAGGGAATGTTGTGAAATGGAAGAGACTGTGTCAGCCAGGCACACAGAGGAGGGATTGGATCACGTTAATTATAGCGGAAAATTAGTAACGATTCGAAATATGAAACGAGGAAAGTAACAACGATAAAGATGCGCCGGTTTGGCAAAAACGGCGAACAGGGACGGTTAGCAGATTCCCTCGAGATGATCTCAAAATGCACCCGCGATCTCAGTTTGAATACATTGTATAATTTGTCTCAAATCAAGTCGCTCTCCTGCTGCCACACCGCAACAAAGTGGCATGAATGCTTATAAACCCAGTCGCATACATATGCTGGAAATATTCTTTGTCATACAAATCCTAAACACACGTACCCATCCCCAAACAAATTCTCAGATCTTCGACATATTGCATTGTTTACTCAAAGAACATTATAAAATAATATAACCACTGACAGAATCTGGACCGACTTTCGACACTCAGAAATCCATCAAGACAAAGGTTGCATTCGCTACTGCAGACTTTATTTCCAAGAGGTGCAAAATACCCCCAGATGCATTAATTGATCCACGCTTTTAAATCATAACTAGTTCGTACAGCGAGCAGACGGCTGGACATTACTAACACCGTTTGTTGAAGCTGTTGCTGCTGCTGCTGCTGCTACTCCCCTTCCCCTCCCCTCCCCTCCCTTCCCTTCCCTTCCCTTCCCCTCCCCTCCCCTTCCCTTCCCTTCCCCTCCCCGCCCCTTCCCTTCCCGTCCCCTCCCCTCCCCTTCCCGTCCCCTCCCCTCCCCTCCCTTCCACCACATTTTATCCATCTCAGCAGACTGTCCTGCTTTAAGGTTATGACCTCCAACAAATTGGTAGCTGCCGTTCTTTTCTCCCCCCTCTTTCCTTGGCGTTTTCCACCTTTCCCCGGGGGCGCGGGGAAACTTTGTACCAGAACCGCTGTCGCAGTGCAAAAAAAATGTTAACTTGAAATGTTTACTTTCCAGCCGTCAAATGCATTTTTTTAACCGCACTTATTTGCCCTCCGGACGTTTCGCAGAAAGGGCTTCAGCATATTAGCTGTCCTTCGAGTGGGTACGAATTAACCGCACCCCCAAGGAGTATATGTTTATTTGTCCCAGAGGACCAGTCGCGGTTGTTGATGCAGGTGTACAAACATTGTTGCAATTGGAATCAAAGCGATCGCTCGTCCAGATTTGCAGTAGGTTCGGTGCTCCACTGGGTAGCCACTTTGCCTGCTTGCTTCATATTTAACTGCAATTTTTAACTAAATAATAATGCTATACTTATGTGCCCCCTTTTAGGTGATTCTGAAGGACTTTCGCCCTTGCAACACGAGAGCATCTGCTTTCAATTTAAGGTGCCACAATTTGTTTTATGTTATTTGGGTTGCCATGGTAACGTTTAATGGCTTAACTTTTTTTTACACCTTTAGAATGAGCAGCTCTCCGTGCAGGATCTCATAGTAGAGGGGAGCGCGCTATATTTGCACGAGTATTAATTTTATTAATGCGGCGGGGTGCAGTGTTTGGAATGAGTTGGACCGTGGAGGATTTACTGTTCTGCTAACATCAAACCCTGGATAATTCTGATCTGTTTCTTCATTACTGAAATGCGTTAATGCTGGAATACAAGATTACCTATTCACTTATTTATTTAAGAAATAAATCCTATTGGTTAAAAAGTTACTTAAATCTGCCAAACAATTAAAGGTATAACTCTCACCATCAGTGAGTCTGTTTCATTTCAAAGGTGTTTTACGGGGTATCCCACCAAATGCGCGAATACATAGCAATTGTTATTAGAGAATTTCAATGTCACAGCCAATTTAGACTAAAGAACCGCTACTGGTTTCTCTCCTGTTGCAGAATATCTGCGATCTCTGCATAAATTAGTAGATTCCAGTCACTCTACTTTTCAGCATACTCTGTTTATAAAAAGTGGTCCAAGAGCACGATTTCCATAACTTCGATATCCAAAATCTAACGCTGTATTTTTTTATATATACACAGTTACCCTGTTATCACAGTTGTGTATATACATAGAATATATTTTTACTTTCAGGATAATCTTTATTGTAACTTGCCCAGAGATTAATTTGAGGGAGAGCAGTGATCAGTTAGATGCTTTGGGATTTATGAGGGCTTATTTTTATAACTTTCGGGTAATAGATTAAGAGAAGTCTTTCCACAAGAGGCTGATGGCGAGAGCCAACAAACCCTCCCCAATGTAACAGGTCCAGGCATTGTCCCTCTTATTGACCGATTCAACCTTCTGCGCTGGACCGCTGATGAAGTGTGAGGTGGGTAGACGCTTTATGTCGAGCGTTGCCCATTTTTATCGGGGAATGAAAGGGAGCATTTCTTTCAGTCTGACGGCAAGTGTGAATGTTTGCCAAGACCTGACACCAGCGCTCGGTGTTGACATAAATCGATCTGAGGAACAGGTCATCGGTAAAAAGTGAAACTCGTGTGAAAGTTCCTCCCTCGCGGGACAAGCCGGTACCCTTCAATGCGGCACACCTGCACCCGCTATTCTTCTCCACTGTTTACACTGTGTCATAGGAAATTAATTCTTTACTATTCGGACCATTGAGGGTCATCCTCATTGTACAGAGGGGCCCGCGGCTCGACCCCATCGGGAGCTCTTGTGCCGGCTTAATTGAGCGTCCGGCGTTTTATTAAGCGAGTGTGTGGTGCGAGGGGAGGGGGCTCGGAGCTCCGAGCCGAGGTGCAGAGCGCGGAGCGGTGGGTCCCCGCTGCGCTCGCCCCTGGCCGAGCAGCTTGAACCAACCTGCACAACCCTAATCACTACCTCTGTACAGCAATACTATGACCACTTTGCACTACAATGGACTTTGTTTTTGTTTTGTTCCAGTTGTGTTCTTTCATGTTTAATTTATGTTTTTCTTGTGAATGTTGTGTATCAGATGCTATGTGCCTGTGATGCTGATGCAAGTTTCTCCTTGCACCTGTGTATGCATGTACATGTGCATATGA
>JARFYF010000001.1:91894665-91909307 GCA_030265395.1 Rhina ancylostomus
GATGGATGGGGTTGGTGGGGTGGCGGGGGGCAGGGGGAAATACTTTCCAGAAATGTTTAAATGTCGAGAATTTGAAAAACAAAAGCTCTAAATGCATTAAAGAGGAAAGTTAAGTTAATGTTTAGTGCAGAGAAAGAGCTATCATTTATAGAACATGTTTCATTCACTCTAAATATCCTAAAGTGCCTCAAAGCCAATGAAGTACTATTGAAATGTGGTCACTATTATAGTCACATTTCCATCCAAGCAGCAATGTGATCATCTGCCTTAACCAGGGAATGAATATTTGCAAAGATACCAAAACAGTTGTTGCAAGGATCCCTCTGTCTGAGAGGGCACACACAATTTTAGTTTCCCATATCATCTGAGAGGCTATCTCAGAACTGCTGGACCAGATTATATTCTCCTGTTTCCAGAGTGGGACTTGGATCCACAACATTGACTTAAAGCTGGTAGTATCATCAAATGATACTCTGTCAGAGTGTATAAGGAACATCTAGGGATATTATTTCTTTGAACTTGAAGACACTTGATAATGATCCTCAAAGGACCATTATCCAAAGTTGAAGGTGGTGGAATCAAAGCAAAGTTATTCTCCTTTTCTCTAGGCAATTCCTGGAGTGGTGGATGACTTGTTTCCACACCATTTCTGAGGTGTGGAAGATGGTTGTGTGTGAATTCTTTCACATGTGTCCACTTACACCAGCTACTACACGGACTTAACAGAGCAAGTCTTGGTCCAGTGACGAGGAGGTCCATTTAGTGCCATTGTACACACTGAATGACAATGGCAGCAGAGTGAAGTGCCAAGTTATTACCAGATTAGGAACAGCAGGAGACAGAGGGGAAACTTTACGTGAGCAGGATAGATTAGCGGTGGCCACATGGATGTGTTTCAGGGTTACCACAATTGATCATGATTCCATACAACTTAGATGATAAAACAGAAGACCATATATCTAAGTTTGCCAGTGATTCAAAAGGCAGGTGGTATTATAAGCAGGGTAAATGGAAGCAAATATTTTTTTAAAAAAGCAATATCAACAGATGAAATAAAGAGGCAAGTTTATGGCAAATGTGAAGTTGTAACCTTTGAACTCTTGTCTGTGACTCTGTGGCAGTCCTATCCAAAATGGTGAAAAACTGAATGTCTTGGAGATCCAAGAGGTTCAGAGCTGTATGTAGTTCACTAAAATGTCAGACTACTTCAGTAAATTGTTAAAAAGGTTAATGTAAATGTTGGCCTTTATATCTGGAGGACTACCATAGAAGTAGTATACAAAGTCAAAGTCAAGTTTATTGTCATGTGCACAAGTACATGTATGCACAGGTGCAATGAAAAACTTACTTGCAGCAGCATCACGGGCACATAGCATTATATAAACAGTATTCACAAGAAATAAATTAAACATAAATTATACCAATTTTTATAAGAAAGAACACAATTAGAAAAAAAATCCATTTTAGTATACAAAGCCCTGGTTAGACCATCCCTGGCACATTGTGAATACATCTGACTGTCAAGTTTTAGGAAAGATATGGGAAAACATAGTGAGTAAATTTTCCGGTATGATGCCTGGAATTTACATATTAATTGTAAGAAGAGATTCCACAAACTAGGATTTAATTCCCTGGAATATAAAAGGGCTAAGAAGCCCTAGTAGGTTATGTATAAAGAAACGATTTCTGCTCCCTGAGCAATGTTGGACCTTGGGGTACAGTTTAAAAATTAGAGGCAGGCCTTTCAGAAGTGGAGATAGGAAACCCCCCTGTGCACAAGAGGCTGATGGAAGATTCAGTGCTCCCTCACAAATGATAATTGATGCAAAATCAGTTACTAACTTTAAAGCTGAGATTCTTGTTGATCGATTACTAAAGGATATGGGGCAAGGAAGGGTATTTGACACTAATCAGCCATGATTTGTTGAATGTCAGCACAGACTAAATGACTATCCCTTGTTCAAATGTTACTTTATGGTGGCAAATGCTTTTACCTCTCGCATTAGCCAACCTTTGGGTGTTTGCAAAACATTGAACAAAAAGTTTTTAAAGAATCCATTATTGGCAGTGACTATTTTTACTTTGACAAGCTGAATAACAAAGAAATTGAAATTATTTATTTTCTTCACTAGTTTAGTACAATACATTCTTAGAAGCTCAGCAACAAAGATAGCATCTAATTTTTTTTCTCAGTACTGCTTTAGATTTCTTTCCCCTGAAAGAAAAGATTTACATGTTTCAAGTTCCTTATCACATCTTTTAGAAGTGACCCAAAACATTTCATGTAAAATGAATTACTTTGAAGTCCAGTGACTGTTGTTATGCAGGCAGTCTCATTTGGTGTTGTTTTATTTCTCCTTTAGTTTTTCCCTCTGTCCCCTGAAGCGATTAACTTATGTCAGGTTCCAGTTCCACAGGTGCCAATGCCCTGCAGTACTTCACTCTTGCAGCCTTTATTCATGAGTGGAGTTTGACACTTGGGTCTATACTGCTATTCTCCCTGTCCATGCCAGAAGCATACACTGCAAGACTACGTGCTTCCAGCACACAAGTTAAAATGAGAATCAGAATCAGATTTATAATCACTGACATATGACGTGAAATTTTCATCTTAATGACTGTGAATGATAGGGGAAATATGAAAAGTGTTTTGTGAAATGCAAAGCAGGGAAGCTCAGAAAGTATGTAAGTGGAATCTAGCCTCTTAATTCTGATTAGTAGTTAGACTGTAGTCAAAGCACTCACTCAGAGGCTGGATTGACCTCTGCATGTGGACTTTGCACCAGAGCAATCAGTTTTTCTACTGCCTAGTGCAGAGATACTGAGGACAAATTTATAAAAATACGTTTAATATTTGGACATCATAGCCTTTACATTAGACAGTGGATTCCACAATATTAATAAATTCAGCAGGATCTATAGTAGAATATCACCCTGCCATAAAAGCAGGTCACCAGAAGTCTCGAGCATTGTACAGTATTAGTAATGAACATAGATTTGAAATTCTTCTTTCCTCTATTATTAAAGCAGTCAACTTATTTAAAAATGGAACAGGTGCCTTTATGAAAATGACAAACACATTTTATAAGAAGGTTTGGCTCAGTGACAAAGCAGGCAGTGCTGCTGTCTCGCAGCTTCAGTAACCCAGGTTACATCCTGACCCTGGGTGCTGTCTGTGTAGAGTTTGCATGTCCACCCTGTGACCACATGGGTTCCCCTTGCTGCTCCTGTTTCCTCCCACATCCCAAAGGCTACTGCAAAGTACCAGAGTGTAGGTGGTTGGAAGGAGAATTGTAATAAGTTGCAAGAGAATAGGTTACAGGGAAATGGGACTGACGGGAATTATCTGAGAAGTGGCATGGATTGGCCTTCTGTGCTATAATAAATATGAGAATAGGAGAAAAATATTCATTTTTAATACCATCTGGGCATTGTTTTCTGTTTTGGAAGAGAAAACTATATTGATTCTTGCAAAGTAATTTATAATCATATCATCTGACCAAATAAGAAGTAACATTGAGTTCAGGCAATGCTTAATGCAAATAAAATCACCATTTAACAGTAAATTAAATAAAGAATATGCATGCAAAGAGTATTCATGGAACTAATTATTGAATATTTATTTGTCTGGCTGCTCTTTCTAAGTTACGTGGATACCGAAAAAATAAGTATGTCAATTGAAGTTTAGACCTTTCCAACATTGATTTTCTTTTCAAACTTTTTCTGGAGCTTTGTCTTTGCCAACATTGAACTAGCAGGTGCAAGAACCCTGGGGAGACTACAAAGCCCACAGTAAGTGCTGAAGGACACAGGTGCGCTGCTCCACAGCACCAGTGCAACCCCGTCTGCCCTTTAAGCACACATCAGAACAAATCAGCAGCAGCAACAGACATCTCCACAAACCAAACATTTGGTTTAATTACTAACAGCTGAAGGTGCATCTCATCTCATTAGCAAGGTCACCGTTCCGACATATTCCCTGATCTGCTGAAAGAAACACTTTCAGCTGTATCCAAACACTGGATTATTGTGATGTGAAGTAGGAATGTCAGGCTTCTCTGAGGTTTTTCTGTTTAACATTCTCGATGTTTCCACTGCAGATCTCAAGAGACACCAGTCCCTTCTGTTTTTTTTGTCTGGCCTATTTAACTACTTTGCAATGGTACTGCTTTTTCTTCATTTAATGAGATATTCCCTCTTTGAAATGCTCAATGTACAAAATATGACATCTAACTTTGCATTAATCTGCTCGCTGAATAAATTGAACCATTTGTTTGAGATATATATATAAACAAGCCAAAGAAAGTAAATTCCAAATGTCTGCAGGTGTCTCTCCAGAGAACCACAACTTAATTTTTGTCAAAAAGCTTTGAAAATAATATTCATTGCCCTGTCTCAGAGTCCAGTTCGTTATTCCCACAGGATTGCCAAACTAATTCTTCACATGAAGGGTGTAGTAAGTCTTCAGAATTCTCCACTTCACATGGCAGTGGTTGCTTCATTGTGTATTCACGGCTGATATCATAAGATTTTTTGACAATATTGGAATCAGAAGATGTGGGGTTCATGCAGAAAAATGGATGGGGCACTGAATCAGCCAGCACCTTATTGAATAGCAGATTAGATCTGAGAGGTCTCATGGCTTCTATTTCTTGTTGAGTGCTTTATCTCACTTTGTCTTAACCATTCTTCTTACAATTCACATAGTTTTAAATCCTAAACAGTGTCCTCTATCCATTACTTATGCAGAGAATGGAGAAATGTGGACGTGTAGGCAGAAGGAACTAGTTTAGTAGGCTTTTAATTGCTAGTTTAATTAGTTCAGCACAATATCATGGGCCGAAGGGCGTGTTCCTGTGCTGTACCATTCTGTGTTCTACAATCTACTTGTACTTGTCCTCTCGTTCTCTCCCCTTTTCTGGTTTCAATTGATATATAGGACCCTAGCACAGGCTTGCAAGCCACATACCGACCAATCAGATGGCTCCTCTCTTTCTGCAGTTTGAGCTGGTTGATTTCGGTCGGAGAGATGTGGAGTGGTTTCGTCCCATGGAAGGAGGGAAACCAAAAAAGGGTAAACACGAGAATACAGTTGGTAAAAAGTTGCAACGGAAGCTGAAGGACAAAAGGAGGTGTTGCCATTCATTTCCAGAGAAGCACAAAAGCTCAAGGAAATGTTAAATTTATGTAGTACTTTCTCGGAGTACAGTGTGCAGTTCCGGACTTCACACCACAAAAGGATATAGAGTCACTCAGTAAAATGTGGAAAAGATTTCCAGACGTTGTAAGAATTTAGAGAACTGAGCACAGAAGACTGAGCATGTTGTTGTTTTAAAGGCTCAGAGGAGACCTCATAGAACCCTTCCCATTCTGAAATGAATCTATGGTGTGAATATGGAGAACCTGCTTCCAATTGTTAGGTGTAATCTAAAAAAAACTACAGAAGCAGAAAGAAAACAAAATACTGAATCAGATACTAGTTGCTGGATTAAAGATATATCTTCCAGTGGATGACATTTTAAGACTTCAAAGGTTCTGAAACACTTTAACCCTTAAATACACACCTTAGCATGGTGATACTAGTGGGGATTGTGGCTCTTGTCTTGGCGGTTTACGTTGCATTCCTCCTCCAAGGATGTGTGCATGTTTAAAATGCTACGCCTAGCTTTACCATTTCCTATACAGGTCCACCCCAGCTTACAAATGGCCCACTTACGTACAGCCCAGACATACAGCAAGCGTTTGGGAAGCTGGCAGGATGGATTTGCCGACTGCTGCGGGGCTGCAGGCATCTTCTGCTGCGGGGGAGCTCGGCTTGTGGCCGCATTTCTGACTTGCGAACTGTTCAGGTTATGGACAGTTCACGGGGACAGAACCCTGCCCTAACCTGGGCAGAGCCTGTATGTTACTCCCTAGTGATACCACACATCCCACCCAATACCACCCATCTGTTGGACTGGACCAGCAGGAAGTGATGCGGGGCTCCAGCTCAAAGAAGATCCAAACATTGCAGGTAGTCACTGGGGATATTTCTATCTGGTCTATCATAGTGACCTCAAGGGGTCATCCATTGGGTGGGGAGCAGGTCCTCACATTTAATGAGAGTAACCTGGGCAATGAGAGTAACCTTACTGAGGTCAAGAGCCAAAGGTCTGTGCTTTTTACCAGTAGTGCCAGGTGACTGTGAAGACATGAAGTGGCATTAGCAGGTCACCAACGAGACTGATGTCAGGAGTGAATCATGTGGCCTTGGTCCCAGTGTAGTAAAACATACAGCATGCTCACAGATCTGGTCAATGTTAATGCACCCACCTAACATCAGCACTGTAATACACACAGACACACGCATGCATGCATTCATGCACACACAGATGTATGCATAGGCACGTGTGCTCACCTGCACGCACACACAAAAACACATGCACAAAGACACACGTGCACACAAACATACTCAGCTATTATATCATGGCAGACATCTCCTCATTGACAAACACTGACCAACACTGATTCAGAAGACTATGATGGTGACCACTATGGGGCAGCCTGAACAGATGCAGATGGCGATGTTTGATGTATTGACCAGATTACTGAACGGAGCTACAGGAGATATCAAGATGCACAAGGTGTAAGATGTCTGCCTTCAGCTTTCTGCAGGGCTGATGATAGGGGTACCAGGTCCTTTGCAAAACAATCCTCATGCTGCAGTGCACGTTTGGACACTGCCATTAAAACCTCCCGGGCTCACTCTGCTGCCATCATAGCCCTGGGTTTGCCTGTTAACACAAGCTTGGAGGCAGCAATGACAACAGTGCAGTTTGACCTTCACTAAGCTCCTCTGATGTCCAGCACAGGAGAGCACCAGTGGGTCTTCCCATCCTCAAGGTGTCAGCTCCTGTCATCACATCACCAGCACCCTCACAGCTGCCCTTCAACCAGCTGGCCTCGACTATACAGCCCACAGCAAGCCTGGCCATTTTAGTCCAGTCTGCTCATGGGTGACCAACACAACCATCTGTTGTCTCTTTAGTTGCAAGGGAAAAGACTTGTTCTGTTTTGGAGATTGTGGGGAGGGGGTTGGAGGATTGAGATGGAATTTCACTCTTGGAAGGCACTATACCAAGCAAATGAACTTGGAGAACAGGCACAAAGGGAAAGCACTAGGGCAGTGAGTTAAAGTTACTGATAATTGATGAGCCTTTTATTTGATTTGTTACTCTGATTTTGTTGAAAATAACTGATTTGAACATGAAAACTTTATTTGATTTTTTTGTGATCAAGGCACCTCTGACAAGGCCCACATTTATTGCCCAACCCTAACTGCCCTTGAGAAGTTAGTGCTGAGCTGCCATCTTGAACCACTGCAGTCCTTCTGGTGGAGATGCTCCCTCTGTGCTGTTGGGTTGGGAGTTCCAGGATTAGGATGCAGGCATGGTAGTGTAGCGGTTAGGGTAACGCTTTACAGCGCCAGCGACCCGGGTTCAATTCCGGCCACTGTCTGTGAGGAGTTTGTACGTTCTCCCTGTGTCTGTGTGGGTTTCCTCCAGGTGCTCCAGTTTCCTCCCACATTCCAAAGACGTACGGGTTAGGAAGTTGTGGGCATACTATGTTGGCGCTGGAAGTGTGGTGACACTTGCGGGCTACTCTCAGAACACTATGCAAAAGATGCATTTCACTGTGTGTTTCGATGTACATGTGACTAAAAAAGGTATCTTATCTTATTGCTGAAGAGATCTAAGCAGATGTAGAGGTTGTACTACAAAAAAGGTTAACAGCAAAAGACATTGCTGAGATAATTGGGAACTTCAATGCAGGACAAAGATATTTTAGAGGATGGACCCTAATCACACCAGATTCGCACAGGTCAGCAGGATCATGGTCTGCTACAATGCCATTTACAATGAAAGATAGGACAGAAACGTACTACCAACATATAACATGCATATGGCTCCAGTGAAATCTGAATTAACCTAAATTCACTTTACTGAATGGCTTCAGGAATCAAACTCCTTTTTAAATTGGGAACTTGCTGTATGCAAAGCGATTCCAGTCAACCCACTCCATGCAACATCCATAAAAGAGCAAACACAATCACATCTGCCGAAAATTTCAAAGTGTTTTACAGACAATTAATTCCTTCTGAGGGTTGAGAATAATTACACAGGCATGGACTATTAAATGAATTTTAACACCCATATCTCTCATCTGACATTTTTTTGTAGCTAAAATTTGCCTAATGTCAGACCCACATCTAATGACATCATCTGGTACGCAGCAGTTACTTACACTTTAACCATCAGAAATTGGCTGATATACATACAATAAGTGCAAACTATGACCTGCATTTTCCATTCTGTACTATTTGCTTACAAAAATGTGTGCAATTCTTGAAATAATGTATGGTTATTGTTTACAACAACTGTGGATATTATGTATAGAAAGGTTGCAGATCACAATGCTTACAGGCTTGAAGCCTTGAACAGGCAATGAAAATCTTTCTCCATCAGCTATAAAAACTGACACAAGTTCTCCACACAGTGATATTTTAGTACATTTTCATGAATTAATATTTTACTGCCCTGTTATAACGTTAATTCAACCATACTAACTATACATAGTTCAAAAAGCCAAAGGCCAAAACTGACAGGGTATTACAGAAAACACAGCCAACACCGTTATTAAAATATAAATGATATAATTCACTGTAATGAATCATTAATAAATGTTACAAATCCAGGGACCTGTTGGATATGATACTCTTCCAACAAGCAGACTAAGCTAAATAATTTATAAGTAACAAATTTATGACTGTGTTATGACATCTGGTTTGCTTGTAGGATGAAAGGTATATACAATATGGTGCATTTTTTTCATGAATATCAATCATTTTCTTAAATTTAACAGATTAAGAAGTAAAAGGAAACAGTTTATCATTTAAATCTTTAAAAGCACACTCCTGATTGGCAACAAATAATATCCTGTCCGAGAGCAGTGAATTTCCATAAGACATAGGAGCAGAATTAGGCCATTCGGCCCTTCGAGCCTGCTCCGCATTTCCATTTGTTTCCAGTCTATCAATCTGTTTATTTCATCTTATCTCCATTTATTGCCACAATTATTACATTTTTCCCCTCTTTTTTTCATGGCACAGATGGCTGAAACTTCCTTGGAATTTCCCTAAAATAAGTGGCCAACACTGACAACACTTGAGGAACTTCTCAGTGTAAATTCTAAAATGAGCAACTTCTTCTGCTGTCAGGTGTTACCTTCTCAAGATTCATGAGAAATGAATGCGGATATTATTCCCAGGAGGAATTCAAAGGGACAAAAGATCATTCTCTGGCAAACGATGGAGATGTCAATTTCATCCAATAGGCACTAGATAACCTTTCACTCAACAATTGCATAATTTCAGATCATAAACACTATTCTAATAGGTGATTATAATAGTCTCTCCATTGCCATTTACAGATCCACTGGGTCCTTCTTTCTTTGTTTGGCCCATTGCCTTCCCAGTTTTGCCTTCCACCATCACACGTTTTGTTCCTTCCAGCCTTGCAGCTTCCCTGCCTCTGTAGTTGTTTAAGAACTATCTTATGTCTGAAATTCTATGGATCTTACACAAGGTCACAGTTCTGAAGCTTTGGGCTAGCTCTATTCCCTCATCCAGGATCGCTGCCTATGATGTCCCATGGCTGTGCTTACCTGGCCTGGATGCAGATTACGCTGCCTTAAGGCATCCAGGACTCCAGCAGAGTGGGTGCAGAGGCAGCTACATTCCAGAGGCACACTTAGGGAGTCCTACTTCCAAAATACCCTGAAATCTTTTACAGCTGGCAAAGCCCTACACCCAATTTAAATCCCTTGAGGAATTTCTAATAGCTAGTAACATTTGAAAACTCAAACTGAAGTAAATAATTGCAAATAAAAAAATTATTAGGATGTTCAAAAATAAACTTAATAAAGTAAAAACACCTAAAAATACAAAAGTAAATTAAAAACATTAAGCTAAAGCAAAATACTTAAAGTAATTTACCTTCCCCTTCACCAGAATACTCCCTGTTGAAATCATTGTGATCTCAAGTTCAGTGTTAGGTCAGACCTGGTATAGAATTAAACAGGTGATTCCCCAGAGTAAGTGAATTATTGGTTCTTGGAGAGGGTGGTATCTCATAAGCAGATATTGAGTAGGATTGGCCTCTACTTATTGGAGTTTAAAGCAATGAGAATTGATTTCATCAGACAAGATTCTGAGAGGAACTGACAGGAATGTGCAGAGTGGCTGTTTCTTCAAACTGGAGAGTCCAGAACAGTGGGTCTTAAGCCACAGCCTGCAGGCTTCATGCGACCCAATCAGCACACCACTATGGCCCAGTGACATCCTGTCAACCTAGATTTATTTTAACGGTTAATATACATTTACTCAGTTTGCCCATTTAAAATATGCTTGGTAGATATTTGACTGTGTAGAAATGAGAAGTGCTACATGATATTGATTTGTTTTGCATTGCTGTCAGATGACAGATATAAACATTTTTTAAATGAATACATGGGAAGTGCATTGTGTGGTATGGCCCACATAATACATCATGACTGCAGGGGTGGTCCAGTACAACAAATAGGTTAAGAACCACTGGTATAAAACTAGGGGGCATAATCTCAGGATAAGGTTCTGGCTATTAAAGATAGAGATGAGGAAAAATTTCTTTACTCAGGGAATTCTCTGCACGAAGGATGTGAATGTTCAGAACTGGGATTGATAATTTTTCGGATATAATGAAAATCAAGGAACTTAGGGCTTTGAAGTAAAGGAACAGCCAGGATCGTGGTGGAGCAGGCACCTGGAGTTATCTGCCCTGGTGCTCCTTCTACTTCTTTTGTTCCAGCATTCTTAATCTACTTCATATTAGTATATACGCTATAACATTTTAGAAGAGGTACAAAAATCTACTATTACAACTTAAAAAAATCTAAGATGTATATTTGTCCAAAATGCTGATCCCAAATCAGTTAAATTTGTACTCCTTCATAATTAAAAACACTTCAATAACTCCCTTTGATTCTAAATCTCTTTAATATCCGTTCTACTTTTCCAGCTTTGTAGCCATCAGTCAATGATGCATCTGTATTAAAAAATGGTCTCCAGGACCCTGTGATCCTAGCTATACTTTTATAATTGATTGGCAGCATTGCAGGTGAACAAATAAAATAAATTTTTCAATATGTTTCCTCATAATGAGAGGGAATTAAGGCTGACATTCTGTTCCAAGATAGGACATTCGAAAAATTATCTTGGCATTATGGTCCATGGCCAGATCACCCATGGTCTTATTGAATGGCGGAGCAGGCTTGATGGGCCAGATGGCCAACTCCTGTTCCTATTTCTTATGATCTTAAACTACTTCCTAATAGTCTAGTGAACAGTAATGACATGGTTCAACCCTTCACCATATCGACCAGAAAATCTGGTTTAAATCCTAGCCTTTTGCTGAGTTAGCGAGTATGAAAATACAGTGAAAATTGAAGAATAATGTGATAAATATAATGCAACAAACCTGAGAGTGTTGAATTTTCATTAAACAGTGAAAATCAAATTGTCAAAAATAGCTTGGGAAATGAGTTGATCTTTGTGATAAATTTCTACAAGAAATGTCAGTGAACCAAACACAGATAAGGCTATTTTAGGAAAAGGTAACGCTTAATAAGAACTGATCTGTAACTTACAGTAAAATATCCTCTGAGGAAGAGTTTTCATAAAATTATAGTATTTTGTACTAAGTTTGAGAATGATGGAGTCATGTCTAAATATAGGGTCTTAAATTTAAACAAACCTAATTATGAAGGTAGGAGAGGCGAGATTGATTAGGAAATTATGTTAAGAGATAAGCAATGGTAATTATTTAAAGAAAAAAATTAGATTTCTTTGAGGAATTGAGAGTATTCAAAATCTCCATTGTATTGGTTTATTATTGTCACTTGTACCGAGGTACAGTGAAAAACTTGTCTTGCATACCGATCGTACAGGTCAATTCATTAAACAGTGCAGTTACATTGAGTTAGTACCAAGTGCATTGATGTAGTATAGGTAAAAAACATAACAGTACAGAGTAAAATATCACAGCTACAGAGAAAGTGCAGTGCAATAAGGTGCAAGGTCACAACAAGGTAGATCGTGAGGTCATGGTCCATGTCATTGTATAAGGGAACCGTTTAATAGTCTTATCACAGTGGGCTAGCAGTTATCCTTAAGTCTGGTGGTATGTGCCCTCAGGCTCCTGTATCTTCTATCCAATGAAAGAGGAGAGAAGAGAGAATGTCCTGGGTGGGTGGGGTCTTTGATTATGTCAGCTACTTCACCAAGACAATGAGAGATAAAGACAGAGACCAAGGAGGGGAGGCTGGTGTCTGTTACGCGCTGGGCTGTGTCCATAACTCTCTGCGGTTTCTTGTGGTCCTGGACAGAGCGGTTGCTGTACCGAGCCGTGATGCATCCAGATAGGATGCTTTCTAATGGGGCATTGGTAAAAGTTGGTGAGAGCCAGAGGGGTATTCAGTCTGTGGAGCCCCATCAGAAGGTTGTACGGTTCCATTCAGGTCCGCCTCGTTTTGCTGAGCTCCGTTGTTTCCAAACCACATTGACTTTATCTCCCCTCAAGACGATCCCGGGAATCTGTCTGGCTAACCTTTGCTGAACTCCCTCTGGGACAAGTACATCCCTTCTGAAGGAGACCCGCATTGCGCAGGGTACTTGAGGTAGATAAGCGTAGGGCGGGAGTCCGAGGGAGGTGGAGGTTCAGGGATTGATTGGCTGCACGTCTCAAAGGCACATGTCTCCCGCCTGTTGGCGGCCTCTGTGCGCCCGGTGGCGTGCTCAGACCAGCACCTGGCATGGGCGGCACCTGCATCCTGGCATTCCGACAACCGGTGATTCCGGGATTCGTTCCGCCTGTTCTGGGGGGAGCAGAAGGAGTTCTCCTCCCTCTGGCTCTGGTGGGACGTGGGCAAGGCCCAGCGAGCAATTCGGCCGAGCGGTGGTTGGCACAGCCGGGACCACTCCGCACCCCTGCCATACCGGGACAGGCAGCTAGAATTAATTGCTCGTCAGACCCAAGACCCGATGCCTCTCTTGGGAGCCGGTCCGGCACAACTCGAGCCACCTCACAGAGATGCCCAGTACGGTGTTCTGCTATGCATTTCTTGTACAGGCTGCTCCTGCGCACCTTTCACTTCCTTGCCCTGGTCTGCCGGCCGGACACGCCGTGGTGGACTGTCTTGCTGGCCAGCAGCACGGGGCGTCCCCGGTGGAGGTCTCTCTACGCGGGAGTCCTCCCGCGGTACACTGGGGACCTGGGGTGGAGGGTGTTGCACTGGGCGGCACCGTACAACTGGTTCCTGAGCCGGTTCACCGACACCCCAGCAGCCTGTCACTTCTGCAGCCGGAGGAGACGGTGTACCAAGCATATGCAGTGCGAGCGGTTGCAGTCCCTCTTCGTGTATCTAAAGGGGGCTGCTGCTCAAGTTCTGACTGCACTTCAGCCTGACACTGCTGATCTATGGTCACCTGGTGCGGCGCGGGGCAGGGCACACGGGGGATCTTCTGGTGGGTCTGGCCAAGCTGGCCATCCGCGGGACCTAGCTGTGGGCGGCCGAGGGTTCCAGCCAGTCCGACTGCCTGCCCGTCTTCCGGGCTCATGTCCGCGCGTGGGTGTCCTTGGAGAGGGAGCACGCAGTCTCCACGGGCACCCTGGCTGAGGTCTGCAGTCGGGAGATCGCATATCGTGGATGGGGCGAACGAGATTCTCATCTGAAGTGGTGCGTTTTGCATTTGTTTAGTTGGCGCCTGATGTAGTTCTGCATAGTTCTCTTTGCTGTAAGTGCTTATTCTCCTGGTTGCTGTCGTTTTTGACTGTGTCATTTTTTTTAGTGCTTCGAGTGAACAAACTTTTGTATATTAAAAAAAGTGCGTTTTGTAGCAGTTTGGCTTGCATCTGATGCAGCTAAGGATCTGTATAGTTCTTTGTGCTTGTTGCTGTGGTTCTGCATCTCTATGCCTTTTCATAGTACTTTTAGCTAAATAAACCTTTGTATTGTTTCTAAAAGCAGTGTTAATGGCACTTTAACCTGAAATGGTGTGTTCTGCTGTAGATCAGTTTGTATCTAATGTGGTTCTGCACTCACAGTTCTTTTATCGTGGTGCTCATTGCAATAGTTTCTGTAACTATGACCAACTATGTCTGCTGTAGCGCTTTTAGTTCGATAAACTTTTGTATTGCTGGTGGAAAAAAAGTGTGGGTACCTTCACCCGCTACACCCACTGCCCCGGGGAGGGACGGTTCCTCGGAGTGATGGTTCCTCAGAGTGGGTGCCCTCACCCGCTGCACCCACAGCCCCAGGGAGGGACGGTTCCTCGGAGTGATGGTTCCTCCGTGTGGGTGCCCTCACCTGCTGCACCCACAGCCCCAGGGAGGGACAGTTCCTCTGTGTGGGTGCCGTTGCCCGCTGTACCCACAGTCTCAGGTTCCCTCCTGTTTTAAGAAGACCACTATCATCCCAGTACCAAAGAAAAGCAAAGTAACATACCCCAGTGACTACTGACCAGTGGCTGTGACATCCACCATCATGAAGCGCTTTGAGAGATTGGTCAT
>JARFYF010000001.1:92052842-92063885 GCA_030265395.1 Rhina ancylostomus
ACCCCCCCCCATTATGTTCCAGAGAAGTAGAAGGGCATACAATCTCTTCAAAAATGTTATCTTAGATTGAGAACAGCATCCTATTTCAAATGCTTCATAGGTCACTCACTGTGGAGACATCTCACCCACACTCAGCTCTGTTTTTTCGTTGGGATTAAGAAATTGTTATTTGTAATTGAATTTAGAATTTGCTTGTTATTTCCATGTGTCTGTTCCTGATTTTAGTTAAGTATTTGTTTGGGATAATTATTATTAAAGAGTTACTTTTTAGACTTTCACAGGAAGGCTATGGATTTAAAAACTGCAGTTTTTTATTGGACAAATCATTCACTTGACACACCTCTTGAATTTTATGTTTCAATTTTATTAACAGAATTTACTTTTTCCCACATTAGCATTCTTCAATAAACAAAAGCTTCTTTAAATCTACAAAGTAGGTTTTGGCCAGGGAATAATTAGTCTACAAATCTAATTACTCTCTTGAAGAAATACAAATTGTATATGGTAGTAACATACTGTGATACATTTTATTTAGCTTCAAAGGAACAAAGTTAAAATCAAAAGAAAGACACCCTTGTCATATTAGCTGCATGATGTGCCAACAGTTTTCTACACATCATTTTGCTGGTATTATTTTAATGAATCTATCAATTATATATTCCCAAAACTAATTGCAACTTTTAAATCTGGTCTAATACAAAGCAACTTTATATTTCTAGAAGAGCTGAACAATGAAAAGCATCTGTAAATTCACAAACAGTCTTAAGTGAAATACGGTAAATGTCAGTTTATGTGCAAACTTAAATGAAGCTAGAGAGGAATTTGGCCGCACAGTCGTGAGTGTATAGTGAGTAAAATAAGGGGCTGAGAATGCAGCCTTGCAGGGCATCTGTGATGAGGATAATTGTGGAGGTGTTATTGTCTATTAATTGCAGTCATTTGGTCAGAAAGTCAAGGATCCAGTTGCAGAGGAGAGTGCTGAGTCCTAGATTTAAACGTTTGGAGATGAGTTTGTTTGGGATTATAATGCTGAAGGTAGATAAGTAGTCAATAAATAGGAGTCTGACGTAGGTGTTTTTGTTATCTGGAGATGAGTGTAAGGCCAGGGAGATGGCATCCACTGTGGACCTTTTTGATGGTAGGCAAATTACAGTGAATTAAAGTTGCCTGGGAGGCTGAAGTTGATGTGTGCCAAGACCAGCCTCTTGAAGCACTTCATGATGATGGATATCAGAGCCACCGGACTATTGTCATTAAAGCACGTTACCTTATTTTTCTTTGGCACTGGGATGATAGTGGTCTTCTTACAACAGGTGGGAACCTCTGATTGGAGTAGGGAGAAGTGAAAGATGTCTGTGGATTCTCCTGCCAGCTGGTCAGTGCAGGATCTGAGGACATGACAGAGGATTCCATCTGGGCCTGTTGCTCTCCGCAGGTTCACCAACAGGAAGGCTGATCTGATATCTGCTATAGTGACCATGGGTGTCGGTGAATCAAAGGTTGTCGAGGTGGGTGGTGTCCATTCCTTGACCTTCTGTTCAAAACAAGCATAAGATGCATTGAGCTCATTAGGGAGGGAGGAATGCATTGCCAGCATTACTACCTGACTTTGCTTTGTAGCTCATTATAGCGTGCAAGCCTTGCTACAATTGATGGCTAGTCTGGAACTCTAGCTTGAACTGGTGTTGTCTCTTGGCTTTGCGAATGTCACCCCTAGATTTCTGTTGGGGTCACCAACTTGAACACCTCAGATCTAGACCAGTGAAGAAGGTATCCCTCAGTTCATCCATGGTTTCCACTTGGGGAACACTCAGATTGACTTCTTTGGCAGACAGTCCTCTACACACTTAATGATGAGGTCTGTGACGGTGGTGGCATACTCATTTAGGTTAGTCACTGAGTCCTTGAATCTGGACTAGTCCACTGACTCAAAGCAGTCACGAAGGAGATCATCTATTTTCTCAGACCAGCATTGTATGACTTTCTGTACCGGGATTGCTTTCAGATATCAAATGTTGAGCTTCAGATTAATGTCTTTGCATTAGGACTGAATGGAAGTAGATTAAAACAACAGCAGCCCTAAAGTGTTGCATTATGCTAAAATTGAATGAACAGAACCTATCTCTTCCTTTCTCCTTGTGTACTTGCATTCCCTTAAGTGCCTTTTGTAATACAGCTGCTAACTCGTGTTAAACATTAACTGGAGATATAGGGAAGGAAAATAACGCTTTTATTCTTGCCATCATATCATGTTTTAAAATAAGTCAATTATATAAATGAAATGAATGAGCATAGCAAACCCAATTTACTTTTTGTTCTTGTTTCAGCATGCACAAAGGTGACCTCTTCAGCCTACCTCATTGTCCTTTAAATCCTATTGCAGAAGAACAAGAACAATTTCCACTCATTTAACAACATTCTTTTGTATTATGTACAACATCAAGACAAGTAAATTATGATTCAGCAGTTATAAAGTTTTCTGTAGCAGCACTCAACTCTCCTGTTTAGGTGCTTTGTTCATTTTGATGGAAAATAGGAAACTTAAGTAAAATGAAGTAATTTTTAATAATTCCTAATTGATTTATTAAACTATGCATTTTTATACACTTTTGTAAAGGAATACAAGTTACTTGAGGTAACTGTATTCTCTTGATGGGGGAAAAGTGTAAAATTGGCAACCCTTTTTTAAGTTAACCAAGGGTTTCGATCATTAGTTTGTGAAATTTGTTCTTCAAATCCAAGAGAAAAAGAAACTGTAATTAGGCTTTATTATGGCCCTGGGCTCGTTGCCTTATTTCTTAGCAAAGTCAATCTTTGAAAAATCTGCTTCAGAATCAGAACAAATTTATTATCATTGACTTGTATAACATTTTGTTGTTTTGTGGCAGCAGTACATTGAAAAGACACAAAATTACTATAAATTACATAAGCAGGAATAATGAGGTGGTGTTCACAGACCATTCAGAAATCTGATAGCAGAGGGGAAGAAGCTGTTTCTGAATCATTGACTGTAGGTCTTCAGGCTCCTGTAACCTCCTCTCTGACGGTAGTAAGGGGAAGAGGGTGTATCCCACAAGGTGAGGATCCTTCGTGATTGATGCCACCTTCTTGAGTTGCCACTTCTTGAGGGTGTCCTCAATGGTGGGGAGGGTTGTGACAATGACGGAGCTGGCTGAATCTACAATCTTCTGCGGCCTCTTGTGAACCTGTGCTTTGGAACCTTCACACTAGGCTGTGATGCAACCAGTCAGAATGCTCTCCACCATACATCGATAGAAATTTGTAGGAGTCTTTGGTAACATACTGAATCTCCTCAAACTCCTAACAAAAGTAGAACCACTGGTGTGCCTTCTTCATGATTGCATCAATGTGTTGGCCCTGAATAGATCCTTTGCAATGTTGATGCCCCCTAACTTGGGCATCGCCCTTTCTACCCACTGACCCCTCAATGATGACTGCTGTGTGTTCTCCCAACTTCCACTCCTGAAGTCCATAATCAATTCCTTGGTCTTGCTGACATTGAGTGCATGGTTATTGTTGCAACACCACTCAACCAGCCAATCTATCTCACTCCTCCTTGCCTCCTCATCGCTGTCTGAGATTCCACCAACAACAGTGGTGACATTGGTGAATTTATAAATGGCATTTGAGCTGTGCTGAGCCACAGAGTCATGAGTGTAGAGAGAATAGAGCAGTTGCTTATCAAGTTACTTGATTTGTTTTCTTTCAAGGAAATCAAAACCTCAACAGAATTCCTAGACAGTATTTCGCTTTTTTTTATATACTGACCTTCCAAATAACCATTATTTTAATTGTAAACAGAAATCACTTGGAGTAAATACAGTCTCTCTCATTAATAAAACAAACTATGCAAAAAATGAATTAATCTTTTAAAAGTTGGTGCTAACTTTTGCACTTTTTTGGAGCTCCCATTTATAATTGAGCATTATTAACATTATGCATGTCAACCATCACTAAATTAGTCAGGCTATTGCTTCCATGGGCATGACGACTGTACGTAAATAGCACACAAATGAAAGAAAGCCAAAAACAAAATCAACTCCAGTAGTTAACAATACAAAGGAAGGAGCATCAATCCTCAAGAAAACAGAGTGGCTGCAAAACAGTAGGCTTAAAGATATTATTTTACATATTCTTGGGAGGGGAACAATAGTCGTTGACAATTTCTTCACAATTGAAGTGTCAGGTTTACACTAAAGCCAATTGTGAACATATTAAGTAGAAATGAAACTATGCAAGCAATACTTCAAAGGAAATGAAGTACTGTATACTAAATTCAAAGACAAAATCTAATTTTGAATGATGAGTTCCCAGAATTGGCAGATTCATTTACTTTTGGTGTTAGTGCAAGACTGTGACACTTTCTAGAAATTACGTTCTAGAAATGACTTTCTAGAAATGAATGTCACTTAAGAATGTGCATGTTCTGCAGACATCCTAAAGCAAGTTTCAACTCATTATGTTTTAAACTATATTTCTCTGAGCAATATGGTCAAATAGAGGGATGAATTTGGAACAGCAAATCAGGCTAATTATCAGGTGGTTCTGTTGGTTTAGGAATCAACATTGGCAGAATATGTAAAGAAATCGCTGTTCTCTCAATAACATAATCAGATAATATTCACCCAAATATGCAGGGCCTTAATTTTGTAACCCATTTGATATGTGGCTCTCTGACATTTCAACTTCTGTTGAGTTTTGATCAGCTCACTGGCTTGAACAATATACCTGTTGATTCAGTGATAAGAATGAAACCAAATGAGCCAAAATGCCATTGCATGTTCTAAAAGGTAATTTGATATTTAGTGTGGTCAGTTCCATCTTAAACTTGTAGACTAAAAGTATGAAATCAGGTTAGCAATCTTTAAATGGGAATTGTGCAATAACACATGTTCAGAGGAAATATTAATATAAAGTTCATTTGGTATTCCTATGCATTTCATACAATGAATATGAACTGTTTTATATCAGTCTTGCTTGATCAATCTTGCATGACTAATGGCAGACTTATGCAAAGGGTGGAAGAACTGTGAAAGAGACACTCACCACTATTTATATCAAATCATTAGAAAAAAGTTCTTAAGTTCAAAGCAGCACAGAGCCACATAAAAAAACAATAAAAACATTTTCATCATCTAAAGCAGCAGATTTAAGTTACAGAAAGTTCAGAATCAAGGAACATTGGGCAAAGCAACTTAACAGGAATCATTCTTGGAACATATCAATGTGAATAATAGAGTTGTTACCTAAATAGTAAAGATACTAATGTGGTAAGTGAGGCAAAAGCATTTCTTTTATGTCAAAAAATCTGTTCAAGGATAAATTTAAATCAATTTAAGAGTCTCTATGCCCACTTACTAACACACATTCAAAAGCCTACTACAATACATTCAAAGAAGAAAAATAGCTCAGGTGACATATTGCTATGTGTCACTGTGGAATGTCTGTGTTTGGTCTCACCAATGTGACTAGGTGATCGTTTCACAGAACACCTGCACTCTGTCCGTAACCGCAATCTACATTTCCCCATTGTCAGTCACTTCAACTACCCTCCCACACTATCACAGATAGGTCAATCCTCGGCCTCCTCCACTGCCAGGAAAATTCCGAGCACAACCCGGAGGAACAGCGCCTCATTTTCCACTTGGAACCTTGCAGCCTAACAGCATGAACATTGAATTCTCCCACTTTAAGTAATTCCCACACCCCTTCCCCTAAAACCTTATCCCACCTCCCAACCATGCTTGAATTAAGCTCATGCATAACATCTTGCATGCAAAATATCAAACAGGGATTTTGCATTGTTTGTTTACTGAGTCAGGCCTCACGATAAATTGGCGAACATTTAGCTCTCATTGCACAGCTCTTTCCCATTCAACTCAAACTACATCATTGGCATCTGTATGATCTTCAGATGTACAGAAAGTAATACGTATAATGACTCATCAAACCACAGGCCAAAAATATTTTGCAGTTGCCACAATGCCAAAGCCATTATTTAAGTTGATTTCTAAAATGTGTCCATATCCCTCAAAACAACTCTCCACATCCTTCTCTTGGGTACAGGGCCTCAAATGACTAGTGAGTACTTGCCAATTCATTTCTGTAAAGGTGTAGTAGGATCTGCTTAGTTTAAACACAAAACATTAATCTCGCACCAGAATACTGCATTTGTTAAGGAAACAAAGTCACATTTGGAAATTATGTGCCGGTAAAATAGACTGCTAAATATTTGGATCCAACTGAACTGGGCATTTTTGCCAATATATCAGCGGATTGAGACACATTCCAACAATGAAACAAACAGACCCAACCTTAAAAAGAATCCTATTCATATTCAAACCTATCTTTATTCATGATTATCAGAAATGCTTTTCCTGTGATTAGAAACTGTCATAACATTGGAAATGAAGATTAGAATGCTCTGTACCAAGTCTTTGCTGAGTCATTTCCAGGTTATGAAAATAAAATAACAAAAATAAAAAACAAATTTTTAAGATTTATAAGAGCTAAGATATCTTTATTAGTCACATGTACATCAAAACACACAGTGAAATACATCTTTTGTGTAGAATGTTCTGGGGCAGCCCGCAAGTGTCACCACACTTCCGGCGCCAACAGAGCATGCCCACAACTTTCTAACCCGTACGTCTTTGGAATGCGGGAAGAAACTGGAGCACCCGGAGGAAACCCATGCAGTCACAGGGAGAAAGTACAGACTCCTTACAGACAGCAACCAGAATTAAACCTGGGTCACTGGCGCTGTAATAGCATTACGCTAACCGCTACACTACCGGGCCTGCCTTATTTAATGATGAGTCAATGCTGGGGTACATAACCCAAGAACAAGTGGTTTATTATTTTTCATTACTGTAGAAAAATTTGGGAATTTGAGTTTGGAAGTCTACAGCAAATAAATAATTGGTAACTAGAAAGGTTCCCATGGAAGGAGCTGTAACACATACATAGCTCATATGGAACCTCCAGTGGTAAAGGTTAGTTACTGCAATAACAGGGAACTAAACTATCCGGCATTTTACACAAAGGACTAATATTTTGACATTACGGGGGGATTGTAAATCAAACTACCAGAGAACAGACATATTAAAATTTTATTTTGGCAGAACACTGGTTGCATGGATAAATACTGGAAAACATTAATAAATCCATCCAAGCCAGTTGCATTCTCTGCAATGCACTTCCATGACTACTGCTCCTAATCTAAAGTTAATTTCAATTTGAGACATAATCTACAGTTTTGACAATGTTATTTTAAAGAAAATGATGAACTTTCATTGTGCCAGCATCAGTTTTGATTTACTCATCATTGGTGGCATTTCACCAGCACCCAAACCAGAATAAAAGGTATTTTATTAATAAAATTATAAGTTAGGTTGGCCTGGAATATTGTGTCAGGAAACAGAGATTTCTTGCACATTTAATCAACTTCGAATAGCAGGTTTTAAATTCTATCACTGCTAACAAGATATCTCTCAAACATGCTCCTTATGATTTAACACAATCCATCCAAGCATTCATGAAAAACAAACAAAAAGGAATTTATGACAGGTACAAATTAAATTTTACCAGGGACTAGGAACCCAACAAGATTGTTCACAGAATCAGCTGATCATACCCAAACCAGATTGTTACTCAAGGTCTTCAAAGCCACATTTCTGGCAGATCTGCATAACAGGTTGAGTAGAACAATTGGATTTCCACACTATCATTTTAATCTAAAACAATCCGGAATGAGCCAATCCTCAGTGAGAGCTTCCTCTATGAAAATAATTTACTTTATGACAAACTTATTTTTTTTAAATTTGCATGAAAAGTGACAGTATTAGATGAACTCCTTTTTTCCTCTGCACAATTTTTGGGATGCTGATTTTGTTTTACTGCCTTCATGGTTTTCTTCTGCAATTCTTATTTTCCCCACAGTTTTATATTAGTTCCAATTAGTTCTGGCTCTTGGTCAGCCGCACATTTACATTTCTTTTGGTTCAAACATACACTTTTATTCATAAAAAAGTATGTACAGGAATACAATACAACCAGTAAAGTCCCTCTTTACATTCATTGTGCCTCAGATCAATGTATTTTGTTTACAATGCATCAATGCCACTCATTTTCCTCTTTAAACAATTTTTAAATAGTTCCAAATTACTTATGAATGTAGGACACCTTAAACTCTTAAAGATGATTTTTTTTATAAACAAGATAACATACTTTTTGAAATGTGCGCTTTGAAACACACCTGGCCAATATATTTGGAGATTAAAAGACCCTACCAATTGGGATAATTCAGACAGGTGCTAAAGACAATATGTCAATAGGTCTTTGATGCTACACCAAAAAACTTGTTGACCATTAAAATTAAAAAGAAATATACTCTTAAATAACTATCAAGGTCAATAGACAATACTAATGGGGGGAAAGGATAAAAAGATCATGAATGAGAAGATAATTAAGTTAGGGCAGACACGTTCCCAAAAAGACAACATTTTTAAATCATGTTGTCTATTCCTGCTACTGCAAATTTCTGTAAACTATTCAGAAATCAATCCCACCCATCATAAAGTCTGGATTTAACATTTTGTGTCAACTGCCCAGTGGAAGGCATTTTACAATTTGGATATTTCCAACACTATGCTTGAGATCAAGGTACCATAGCACTGCACTTGATCTCAGATAATTTCAGATTTCCACCCCGCCTCATCACAACTAATGTGCTACAAATATTCCTTTTACAATTAAGAATGAACAGTGTTTTGTGGCTGAGAATTGGAAACCATGAAAAACCATGATTCAATTCTTTGTCATGCACCATGCTTTCCTGGGCTTTATTTAAAAAATTCAGTTCATTTATCTCAGCTGGGACAGAGGTTAAAGCACAGCAAATGGATCCGATTTTCCTTTTCTAGTAAAAGGGTTGAACATACAGAACAAACGTCACTGAGCATCTTCCTTCTCTTCACTATCAAATGGTTTAAAGTAAAATACACATTAATGGGGATAGGTTACACTTCTGTAACTGTGTACCCATAGGATGATCCACATATGCTGCATGATCCATTGATAATCACCATGCAACTCATTAATGAAGATTACTAACTGGTTGTGATGCACACGGTTGGGGATGATGAGAAAGGATTTTGCTCTTATTTGATGGAATAGACCTGTTTTGTGCATTATCACTGAATTGGGGGTCACCAAAAAAAAACCTGAAAAATTAGAACAACCTCCTTTTGAGAAGTCATTATTGTGGCTCTCTTCTGTTTAGAAGTGGCAGAATGTGATCAGTGTGTTTATAGATAGCAGCCGCATATTCATGGCCACATCACTCATGCACTCCCACTGGGAAGAAGGTCAGCTCAGTTAAAATGCTTTCTCAGTGGGAGTCACCATGGGTTGTCATGTAGACAAGGGAAAACAGAGGGGTGAATGTATGGGAGGGTGTGGTCAATGGAAAATACTGCAGTCTTGTGCAGATTCCCACCCCAGCCCCATGCTATGTGTGACTGCACCCTCCTACAAGTAATAGGATGATTGAGGGCACTGATTGCAGCATCTTTGTCTGTGCACAGTGCAGCATTACTGTGATCTGAGTCAATGCTGACTGTGGTGATAAGATCAGCAAATGAAAATCAGTGTGGGGAGAGTTAGAACTTATAAAACAATGTTTGAGCAAGAATCTATTAATTCACTTGTAATTTCTGACTTACTGCATGGTTTGTTGCTTGTCTTACCATGATTGAAAAATGAAGATCAAAGACTGCAACCTTTTGATCTAAATGTTTATTGGAAAGGAAGTATTGAGCCCCACACATATTGATGATGTCATTAAATGAGCAAATGAAGACCAGGGTGAATCATACCCAGTCCAACATTCCACCAATCAGACTTCAAAGGGAACAAGCATAAACAGTTCTAAACATGTGGAATTGATTCATATATGCAATTTACATATAAATAACAGGCTCAAATAGATCCAATTTCTGAGAATTTTATTTCAGCAAATCTACCTGATAAAAGACTGCTTGATTAAAAAGACAGCCTTGATGAGTATGTCACTACCATCATGGACTATATCAGCAAGTGTGTTGAGGGCTGTGTACCAAAGAGGACAATACAGGTGTTCCCAAACAAAAAAACTATGGATGAACCAAGAGATCCACTCCCTACTGAAGTCCAGGACTGCTGCATTCCAATCAGGTGACCCTGATTATTTTTTTACAAGCAATCAAGATACGACCTCAAAGCCATCAGAAATACCAAGAGACAATATCAGTCCAAAATAGAGTCCCAGACCAGCTGTCAGCTGTGGTAGGGGTTACATGCTATAACAGGCAACAAAACAAAGTCAGACAGCATAGTCAACAACTGTGCATCCCTTCCTGATGAGCTTAGTGCATTCTATGCACATTTTGAACAGAAGGGGAGTGGTTCGTCACCACTGACCCTGACAGCCTCGAATGCAACTGAACCCATAGTCACTGTTGATGATGCAAGATCAGACTTCTGGAGAGTGAACCCAAGGAAAGCATCTGGCCCGATGGTGTCCCTGGCCGTGTCCTCAGATATCGCACTGATCAGCTGGCAGGGGTATTTGCAGACATATTTAACCCCTCCCTGCTTCAATCTGAGGTTCCCACCCATTTTAAAGAAGACCACAATCATCCCAGTACCCAAAAAAAAAGGTAACATGCTTTAATGATTATTAACCAGTGGCACTGACATCCACCATCATGAAGTGCTTTGAGAGGCTGGTCATGGCACAAATTAACTCCAGCCTCCCAATCAACCTCGACCCACCACAATTTGCCTACCACAGACACCATCTGTCACAATGTCAAGTGAAGAGCGAGCTCCCAGAGAACCCAAATGTGGCACACTGGTATGAGACTGGAGTCAGGATGCTTCCTCAGAACCAAACACAGGCAGCAACCGGAAGGAATCTTGCCTCAGGACTCTGAGGTGGGGTCCCAACATGAAAACTGGATATCCTAAGAGGAACAGTGA
>JARFYF010000001.1:92288765-92302425 GCA_030265395.1 Rhina ancylostomus
AACAGTAACTGCAGCTTACAACTCTACAAGACAGTGTACATTTCTAAGAGTAATACAAGCAGGCAACTACACATATTGTCCATTCACTAGCTTATAAGTGTAGAGACAACACATTACATTGCCTTGATGAACAGTGAAAGTGTTCACAGATACAGGCTACTTCAATCCTACCACGGAGGTTATATTACTGGATAGTAAACCAGAGACCTGGTCTAACAAGTCAGAGACCTAAGATCAAATCTGACTGTTGCAGCTGTGGAATTTAAATTCAGTTAATAAAACAGGGATTAAAAATAGAAAAGTCAGTTGTGTAAATGATTGCAAAACTATCAAATTATTGTTAAGGACCAGATAGTTCAGTGAAGTCCTTCAGGAAAAGAAATCTGCCATTCCTAACTGGTCTGACCCATGTGATTCTCAGCACACTAATGTGGTTGACTTTTAAATACCCCTGAAAAGGTCTAGGTCAAGGCCAACAACTACTGTTCTTGCCAGTGACATCCAGATCACTAAACATGAAACTAATAAATTCTATTTAGTGAATTCTTGCAATTGGCTCACTGTCCCAGTGGAGAAGGGGGAACCAGTCAAGGTCCTGAACCTCAATATTCATGCAGCAGCCCCAAGGAAGGGTTGGTTAGAGACTGAATGGAGAGATTGAAAACAGGCAAGAAGAAGACAACTTTGAAGGGAAAGTAATGCTAAATGTTTTAAGATTTACTGTAGAAAAATGTAAATCAAAATATCACTCATTTTCTCTTTTTGATAAAACTGATTTTTTTTAAAGTCCTTCCAATGTATCAGTAGATGTTGGTGATCACCCCCCGAGATATTGATGACAACTATGGAACATCAAGGGTGGGTGGTCAGACTCCCTCTTGATGGAAATGGTCAATGCCCAGTAGCTTCATGGCACCAATGTTACTTGCCACCAATCAGCCCATGGTTCAATATTGTTTCATTCCTGCTGTATGCAACCAGGGCCTGCTTCACTTGCTGAGGACTTGAGAATGGATTTGAACATTGCCCAGTCAGTGAACACTCCCAATTCCGGAAGGTCATTGATGAAGCAGGTGAAGATGAATGGGCCTGGAACTCCTGCTGTAATCTCCGAGGCCAGGATGATTGACCTCCAACACCCACAAAACCACCATCCTTTGTGAGGTACGATTCCAACCACTCAAGTGCTTTTCCTTTGGATGCTCATGGATCTCTCATTTACTAGGGAGCTTTGATGCTACCCTTGATCAAATGCCACTTTGATTTCAAGGGCAGTCACTCCTTCATGGTCTCTGAAATTCAGCTCATTGATTTATGTTCGAACCATGGCTGTGATGAGGTTTGGAGCCAAGTGGTCCTGGTGAAACCCAAACTGGACATTGATGAATAAGTGTGTCTTGTTAGTAATGCTGCTGATGGCTGCCATCACCTTGCTGACAACTGGGTGGTAACTTGCCCTGTTGGATTTGTCCTATTTTTTGTGAACAGGTCAGACTTTGGCAGTTTTCCCACATCGGCAGGCAGTTGCCAAAGTTGCAACTGGAATAACTTGGCTGGAAATGCAGCGATTCTGGAGTTTGAGTCTTCAGTACTACAGTTGGGATGTTGTTTAGTCCCATACACTTTGTTGTATCTAATGATCTCGGTCAATTCTTGGCATCATGCGAGAGTGAATAGCTTGGCTGGAGAGTGGCCTGTGTGATGGCGAGTATCTCAGGAGGAAGCAGAGGTGGATTACTTATTCAACACTTCAGCCTTTTCTTTAGTACTCACCATTATTGAGCATAGGGATGTTCTTCTAGCCACCTCCTCCCATTTCCCCTTTAATTATCCCCCAGCAATGATGACTGGACAAGGTAGGACTGCAATCTTTAAACTGACCTGTTGGTTGTGAGATTTCTTAGCTGTTTGGTTTCAGCTTCACTGGGCTGGCACCTCACCATTTTAGATATGCCTGGCATTGCTCCTGGCAAGCCTTTCTGCCCTTCCTGTCAGGCGTCCAGTTGACCCACTAGCTTGATAGTAATAGTAGAGGGAGATGTCAGGCCACATGTTTACTAATTGTGGTAATGTACATTCCTGTTTTCACTAATAACCCACAGATCTTCAGTTTTGCAAGTTCTGAGCTGCCAAATCTGCTCTGGAGTCTATCCTTCTCAACACATGACAGAAGATGTTCTTGGTGCACTCTGGATTCAATACTGAATTCACCAGTTTTCAAAATGGCTGTTTTTTTTTCCTTTTTGCCTCAGAATTAGACGCAACATCATTCACCTGTAACACTAAGTTAGTTTTTCCACTCTCTCCACAGGTGCTACCCAACCAGTTGAATATTTCCAGCTTTCTCATTCATTTCAGATCTCCATCAACTATTCTGCATTTCTCAGGTATAGCATTGTTTGCTTATGTTTTCCCCCTCTCTCTGCCTCAACTTACACATCCTCCAGGCAGATGAGCTATGATTAAGCAGCATTCACTACCCTCTTTCTGACACCAACAGCATGTGTCTCACCGGTCCTATCACAGATATTCCCTTCACCTGCAACTTAAAACATGCTGGTTTCCTCAATGTTAGTTTTTTTTTAAACATTATTTATACAGCACAGTAACAGGCCCAACGAACCCACATCACCTAATTACACCCAATCTACTAACCTGAACGTCTTTGGAACATGGAAGGAAACCAGAACACCCATAGGTAACCCACGCAGTCACAGGGAGAACGTACAAATTGCTCACATACAGTGGTGGGAATAGAACCGCCGTCACCGGTGCCATAATAGCATTTTGCCATGGGGTGGCACAGTAACGTAGTTGTTAGTGTAACGCTATTACAGCACCAGCAATCGGGGTTCAATTACGGCCACTGTCTGTATGGAGTTTATACATTCTCCCCGTGTCTGCTTGGGTTTCCTCCAGGTGCTCCGGCTTCCTCCCACATTCCAAAGACATACGGGTAGGTTACCATGGGTTTAAATGGGTGGCGCGGACTCGTTGGGCCAGAACGGCCTGTTACTGTGCTGTATAAATAATGTTTTAAAGAAATTTTGATGAACGTTAATTGGCCTGAAACATCAACTCTGCTTCTAACAGATATTGCCCAACCTGCTGAGCATTTCCAGCATCTGCAGGTTTGCGCTTTTAAATAAATACCGTCCAGCTCACCACAGCTAACTCCCCATGCTCTTTTTTTTCCAAAATAACACCAGCTATCTTTTATTTCAGAAACAGCATATGGATCCTTGATTTGGCTTTCACCATAAGACATGGCCAAACTTAATAATGAAATACTCACAGTAAAGCAGCATCATTGTATGAGATGTATGTTGAAACATAAATGAGGATAGTCCACATTATGGTAGAGGGGGTGCTGGACATCTTAAAATGTACAAAGGGAGATAAATCTCCAGAGCTCAATCAGGTAATATCCAAGAACACTGTGGGAAGCTCAGGAAGAAATTGCGGCAGCCATGGTTGAGGTATATGCATCATCGTTAGCAATGGGTGAGGTGCCGGAAGTCTAGAGGGTGGCTAATGTTGTGCCTTCATTTGAGAAGGGATGCAAAGAAAAACCTGGGAACTATAGATCAGTAAACCTAACATCTGTAGAAGGCAAGTTATTGGAGGGAACTCTGAGAGATAAGATGTAAATATATTTGGAAAGATAGGGGTTTACTAAGGACAGTCAGATCGGCGTTATGCATGGGAGATCACTTCTCACAAATTTGATTGAGGTTTTAGAAGAAATAACCAGATCAATGAGGGCAGGGCGGTAGATGCAGTCTACATGGACTCCAGTAAAGCTTTTGACAAGGTTCTGCGTGGTAGGCTACTCTGGAAGGTGAGATTGCATGGGATCCAGGGAGAGCTAGCTAAATGGATACAGAATTGGTACGATGGTAGGAAGCAAAGGGTGTTGATGGAAGGTGGTTTTTCAGACCAGACGCCCATGACCAGTGCTGTGTCTCAGGGGTTGGTATTGGGCTCATTGTTGTTTGTCATCTCTATCAATGATTTGACTGAGAATGTACAAGGCATGGTTCGTAAATTTGCAGATGACAGTAAAATAGATGATATCATGGACGGTGAAGGTTATCCAGAATTACAGCAGGATCTTGATCAGGTAAGTGGGCTGAGAAATGGCAAATTTCTCAGTTTAGGTTAGATAAGTGCAAGGTGTTGCATTTTGGGGAAGTCAACCCAGGGTAGGACTTTCATAGTGAATGGCAAGGCCTTGGAGAATGCTGTATATCAGAAGGACCTAGGAGTACAAGTACATAGTTCCCTGAAAGTGGCCCCACAGGTAGACAGGGCGGTGAAGGCGGCTTTTGGCTTGCTGGCCTTCATCAGTCGGGGCATTGAGTATAGAAGTTGGGGAGTTATGTTGAAGTTGTACAAGACGTGGGTGAGGCCGCACTTGCAGTACTGTGTTTGATTTTGGTCACCCTGTTACAGGAAAGATGTCATTAAGCTGAAAGAGTGCAGAAAAGAATGAGGATCTTACCAGGACTTGAGGGACTGACATAGAGAGAGGGTGAGCATGCTAGCACTTTATTCCCTGGAACATAGAATGAAGGGTGATCTTATAGAGGTGTATAAAATCATGAGGGGCATAGATAGGGTCACAGTCTTTTTCCAAGGGTTGGGGAATCAAGAATTAGAGGGCATAGGTTTAAGGTGAGAGGGGAAACATTCCTATACAGCGTGTGGTGCGGTTATGGAATGAGCTGCCAGAGGAAGTGGCCCAGGCAAGTACAATACCAACGTTTAAAAAAGACATTTGGATAGGTACATGGATAGCAAAGGTTTAGAGGGATATGGGCCAAATGAGGACAAACGGGACTTGCTTCAATGGGCATCTGGTTAGCATGGATGAATTGGGCTGAAGGGCCTGTTTCCATACTCTATGACTAATTGATATGTATTTGGTGAGCATATATGATGTGCATATGGGAGGTGGTGCGTCCTTTCTGCTATTTGTGCTCAATTCTGCTTGCATCACTGCAGTATGGTCTAGTCAGTTTTACACGGCTGTAGCATTTCTCCTTGTGCTTCAGTCTCCTGCCGGAAAAGCTACCATTTTGTTAGACTTCTATTTCCTGTATTCCCACTTGACATTTTAGTGATGCGTGTACATGGCTACCACATCTCTTTGGACCTCCAGTTTCTAGCTTTTCACCATTTGGAATGTACTTTATTTAGATGCACAGTGGATGACCTCACATTTGCTTGCATTGAAACCATTGACTTGGTATGGCTCACTCATTCAATTTACCAGTATTTCTTTGTAATTTATTGTTGCCGTCCACACTGCTTACAATATCACTCATCCGGGTGCTATTGCCAAACTTGGATATATGGCTTTCTATTCCAATATCAAAATTATTTATAAATATAATGGAGTTTCAGTCCCATTACACATCAGGAAAACCATACAAATACAGGCTGTTTCCAGGTTAAGAACACTCGACTTATGGACACCACTACATTCAAATGAGCTCCCACAATATTCTTAAATTCAAAAGTCTGACGTACGTACATACATACATTGTTCCTACAAATGGAAGAACCAGTTTGCCTTCCCTCTCCACTTTTAGTAATTGTTCTTAGTCATATGTGCTTTTTATGCCATTCATTACAATACTGCAGAGGTACTGTTACCATATCAAGTGAATTTTATGCATTTTCCAATTTACAGACAACAACAACTTAAGGACCACTGTGAAAATTGAACCTATTTGTTATCTGGGGACAGTCTGTAACATTCAAGTGTCATACCCTGCTCATAACTAGAGTCAAAATCTTTAATGAAGTTTGCTACGCTTTACCTACTCATTACATTTCCATGCCAAGTCCCCTTTTCACCTGAAAAATTTCCAAGGTATTTGCCAATTCCGGTAAATTTCCTGACATCCAAATCTTGGGATAACTGGAGATTTGCAATCATTTCTTTCATTGGTGTTATTTTGCTTACATTCAGTTTATTTTCCTCAGGATGTAATCTTTTTCTCTAAGTGTAAATAGGAATACAAAGTTATCATTATCATGCTACAATATCTTCATGCTGTTCTAACAGAGCACACTGCTTTCACAGCCACATGTTCTCTAACATGATTTAAAAATTGTGTGTTGAGTTTGACATCTGTTACGGATTGCTTTTTATAGTTCATACTGTTTTGTTATTTTTCACTATCCCTTGCAAACTTCCCATTTGCCAGGATCTATACTAGATCTTGGTTTTTAGTGTACTTTTCTCAAAAAGGTTTTACATTGGCACTTTCCTCCTAATGGGAAAGAATACTAGTTATATAAAAATAATGCAGGACTATAAATGGTGTGTTGCAGTAAATTCTTCATGCAAATGTCTCCTCAATGTGATTTTACTCTAAAATTAATCTAACACGTCTCATCACTTGGAAGTGTGCAGGTTGTCATGCTAGAGGAGTCAGTAGACAGAGGAAGTTGGAAGACCATGTAGGAGATTTGGAAACAGCGATAAGGTTAATCTAGAGGTAATACACATCAGCAAGCAGAAGGGCGATGGATGAATGGGGACATTATGAGAGTTGGGAAAGAGGCAGCAGAAGGTTGAATGACCTTTAAATTTACTGAGATCTAAATAAGGGGAAGGCCAGCAGGCCCTTTCAATCAAGTCCAGGAGGTAATCAGACTCATGGGGGTTTCAGCAGCAAAACGAGCTGAATCAGGCAATGCTACAGAAGTGGATCTGATAGGCTTAGGGATGGTGTAGATATGTAATCCAAATCTCAACAGAATAAATGTAAATTGTTTAACTTTAATGCCATAGTATGTGTTGATGCACTTTATTCTACTTATATGAATTAGTAAGGGAAACATCAATGCGCACTGCTGTGGAAGAATAACAAACCAATAAACAAAACATAAGACAAAAAAAAGAGGAATTCAACCCACATGTACAAACTTTGCTACTCTCTATACTGCCAGAACTATTTAACCTGCTTAAACTGCTTAACACTTTCCTCTGTAACTAATTACATTTCTGTAATTTAAAATGAATTGCCCTCCTTTAAAAGCTAATTGTGATAAAAAAAGGCATTAAAAAGTTGAGGCTACCATGTCCCAGAATTTATAGGCAAAGTAAAACTAAATTTTAAGGCAATCAACATTAGCTAGTAATTAACCTACCAATTTGCAGTAAGGAAGATGCCTGTCAATTTACAAACTGCCACAACTGCAGGATGATTTTCTGCTAAAAAAAAGGGTTTGATATCAGCTTTGTTTCAAATTCATTTGTGCTATAAAACAAATTAAACTAATTATAGAAGGTTAGCCTGATACTTAACACAACTACCTTTTAATGGCAAAATATTTATTTTGAGAATGCCAGGCCACCTGCTGAGCTCAGAGGGGGGAACAAAAGAAACTGGATTCTCATTCTTGCAGATGGAATGCTATTTCTAAAACTTAGTCAAAATTAGTTTTTTCCCTCCTCTCTCTCTCTCTCTCTCCCTCCCCTTAAAAAGCCTCTTATTTTTATTTCTCCAAATTAGACTGCAAGTCATCCTGTTCATCTCAGTCATTGCTATTTATTTTTCAGTCATGTGCTTTATTGGTTAAATGGAGTTTTGGTGCAGTCATTGATTAAGGTCCCAGATTACTTGTTTCTGTAATCAATTTGCTCCATAGATCCTGAAAGTACAAAAATTTTAAGCTGAAAGGCGAGCAGAAAATTTGTACAAATGGGGCACAGCACGAGATCTTCCATTCTGAGATGTTCCATTAAAGTTAAATTACTTAATCATAGCAGTAAATTTTAATAGAAACCAGCTCTTGTATAGTTAAGCAAAACAAAACTCATTTCACTCCTCAGTAAGGAATGTTGCATGAATATTTTTTAGACTGTTTAAAAAATATTACCATTTTACATTTTCCTGTGCCAAGTTTACTCTTGTTCCAAAAGCTGAAGGGGGTCATTGCTCCACGAGTACAAAGCTATTTAGCACTTTATTCCAGTCTTCCTTCAAGCAGTGTGGTACTTTACAGGAGCACAGACACTTGGCAACATCATAAACTACGCATTCCCCTCTATGTAATGTACTATTCTGACTTGGAAAGTTGCTGGGTCTGAGTGCTGGAACTCGCTATGCAGCAGCATTCACCAAATACACTGCAGGGAGTCACCACTATCTTCTCAACAGAAAATATAGATGATTATGCACATTGGCCTCAGTACCACCAACATCTTGCAAATTTAGTCTTTTAACAAAAAACTTGAGAAGCTAGTCGAATACAAAAGCAACCCAATGATATCTGTTCCTCTTCTCACCTGAAGGATGCACACACTTTCCAATAGGAGCCATTACATTTGAGATCTTTAATTTTTGGGAACTTCATATTAATTTTTCCTTTTGGTCAGTGCACACCCCAATTTAAGCACAACTACAACACCTCAAACAAAATTAAGTAAACCAGTAGAAATCAGAAACTAAAGCAGAGATACTCTGTCTGCTTGAATGAATGCTGCCTCCCATGAAATGGATTTATTATCTGGGTCACTGGCAGAACTGATAAAAATTTTAAAATTGACTAATTCAGCAGTGCTTTGTGTACATAAAGACATAGATTAAACAGGTGTGACAACAGAAGTACATTTCTTCCAAATCATTAATTTTAGCAAATTGGCAGTCAAGTGGATGGATCTGTGATGCACGCTTCCATTTCTTATATTAACTATCGTCAAAGTGCTGTAAATAAGACTGTTGACTCACTGCAACTAATTGCTGAATCAAAAGTTCTATGAACGAGCTAATAACATGCAAACTTGCTTCAGGTTTAAACCCTTCATCACCTGTGGTTGAATCCACATTCCCCCAATAATGAAAAGGCATCTTTCTCAATCAGCCCCTTCCCCCACCATCCCTTCACACAGCTCCTCCCAATGCGTGATCCCCTCTTCCCCACTACAGTCACTCAGTCCCCTTTCTGACCGTCATCCAAAACCAGACCTTCACACAATGTACATCTCCAATCTTATCAATCACAAAAGACATTTACAATATTAGGTTACTTTCATTAGCTTAAATTTTAAGGTATCTTAGGACAACTTCAGTAACACATTTACTCACCTGATCATAGAAATTTGTTTACAGCAAATGCACGCTCCTGGATGGAACACCACTAGCTCCAAGTTGTTAGTTAAGTAACAAGCAGTAGGACTGCCAACACTGAACAGTGATGGAGATGTTTATTGCTCAGTCCATACAGACGTTACAGCCGAAACCAGCGTGACCAAACTTTCACCAAATAACTACAGAATTTCATATCTTTCCTTCATAACTTCCAGGCATTGCAAAAAGCGCAGAATAAACGAGTTGAAAATTGTTGATTGTGTGGGAGGTGGTGGTAGGGTTCTCTATGGGTTTCAGGTTTCACATGCTGAGGTTTTGGGCTGTGATCAGAGAGGAGTTGTGTGGTTGCAAGGAGGGAGGGGTCAGAGAGATGAGCACATGATGGACAGCGGAGCACATGATGGTGGAGGGACAGCAGTAGAGGACAATTGAATAGAGGCAGGAGAAGGGCAGTGAGAAATGGGTAATGGCATGCACGTCATAATGGACAAGTGATTGATGTGCGTGCATGTATTTGTGTTTACCCGATTTAATGTCCTCACGGCCTTGTATGCATAGAAGGACGTTGCCTAACAAAAGTCAAACAAGCATTGTGTTATTTAATGTTATTACACATGCCCAGCAGCCTCAGTGTGCTACTGTGTCATGTAACTAGACATACCAGCAATAATTTTGGTCCACTATCTTCTGCTCCGAACTGAAATCATCCTCCAAGCCTAAAAGATAAGGCACTCCTACATCAGATCACATATTAAGCTAGTCCCTTTTCCCCTCTATTGAAATAGAAATGCACAAAAGACAAACTTGTCACACCCACAAGGACTGTGATTCAAATTAATAACCGACTATCTCCCTTGGACTGTGAAACAGCTCTTTGCCTTCTAAGCTGAAAGAGAACAGCGGGGAGGCAGGAACACAGGAAGACAAAGAGATTGCGAATGGCAATGTTTATTTTTCTTGTCAGTTAAAGAAACTGTGAACTGATCAGGTGCCTACTGTGCAGAAATGTTGTGCTTCAAATAATTCTCCTTAAGAAATTAAACACAAAACTTTATTCCTGACCAGTTTGTCTAACTTTTCTTCATCAACAGATCACTGCGTTCCATGTACATAACCAATTTCTAAACATTTTTCCTGAAGAGTCAAACTGTTTACCCCTCGCATGAATAAAAGGCTGCCATACAAAGGTGGCAATTTAAAATAAAAACAAAAAAAATTCTTGAACTATAAAGTGTTAGACTTCAAAAAACTCTTCATTTGCTCAATTGTTATTTTATGGGCTTCAATATTTTTAAATTCAATGACTACCCACATGTATAAATTTGCTTATATTTTCCTAGTGGATATGAGGGAAAGCTTTGTAACAATACAATCTATTTGAGACACCAAATGCACCATTAACCCTTGCTTGGCATAATGAATACTTAAACAGAAGAATTACAAACCCTTTGGGCCAAAATGGATATTTGAATCCAAAGTTAGAATCACTCCAAATAATTTGCATTTTATATACCATTATCATACACATTCTAAAAATTTCTGTATTAGCATTTCTTCAAGAAATTGAATTATTTACATAATTGTTAACAAAAATTCTCACTCTTTTACAGACCAATGGTTTGTCGAGTTTGAGATAAATGCTTTCAGTGACATTGTGAAGCACTGTAATGGGACGAGTGCAAATCATATATCATATCATGTCTTCTGTTTCTTCTCAGCTGGTGAATAGTCTGGGTCTAGTTCTTTTCGCAGCCTTTTTAACCCTCCAGAAGGCTGGCCAGTCTCAGCTGATGACAGAGTCCCTTGGGGACAATCAAAATTGTTTCTTTTGGCTGCCATGCCATTCTTAGTACATTCTGAATGCTCATTTATCCCAGGCTGGGAACAGTCTTCCTTGTGGTGCAATGAGGCCACCTGTACACAGTCACCAGGTTCAGACTTGGATGCTATCACTGAATCTTCCTGCTGGTTTGTATATTGCTTATCAAATAGCCCATTGTTGTGAATGTTGCAGGGAGCCTCTGAATAGGGTTCTTCCACATCACAAGTCCTGGTTTTGGATTTATCAACATGGTCTCTGCACCGTTCATCAGAATTACTTTGTGTTCCAGCTAAATGAATTTCAGCAAAAGGAGTTGTTTGAGATGATGCAGATTTAATGAATTCCTGACAAGATTCATCTCTGGCTACCTGCTGGATATGTTGAGCATTTGCACATTCTAATAGCTCTGTGTGATCACACAGTTCTTGTGTTTGGTTGCCAAATGCTTGACATTGGTTAGTTAGGTTACTGTTATTGCCCACAAGGACCGATTTCCCATTAACCTTCTTGGCCTCATAGTAGTGGTCAGTACAGCTACTTGGGACATCATCTACAACATGTTCCTGCTCTCCAGGCATCATTTCCTTTGCGGGTGGTAATGTACTGCTTTCATGAATAAGCAGGGCTGAATGCTTGCCTTTTGCTTGTAAAGATGTGCTGCTTTCCCCATTATGTTCATCTAAACATCTTTCTACTCGAAACTTTTGATGAGATCCTATTGTACTTTTCCTTGCAGCATCACTTTCTTGGGTTAACATACTTAATGAGCTGCCCTTCTCGCTCGTGCCTGGAACATCATTCACTGACAAAAATGTCATGGAACCTCCTTTTGATTTCAATTGCGACTTGAAGGTACTTTGGATCTTGCTGTAGGCCTTATAAACCTTTCTAACCTCAGACTCACTATCTGAGCAGGGAGATACCCTTCCTCTGTTATTTTCAAACTCAGCACTGCTCCTTTCTGGTGAAGATGAAGTTGATGAAGAATGGTCACCCCTTTGCACTCGAGAATAATTGGCTTTATCTTCAGTATTATCTTGTTTTACTTTGAGTTGTGAAATATTCCTTTTTTCTCTGCGGAGCTTTTGCTTAGCTCTTGAAGCATTTCTTTGGCGTGTAGATGCACGCCGCCGACCATTGCTACTGGAGCTACTGGAATCATTTGCCTCTGGACTTGGGGACCGAGGCCTCGTCACAGGATCTGTATCTGAACCTGTAGTTACTTGGTGAAAGTTATTTTCCGAGGAATCAGAGTCATTAGAAAGAGTTAGAAGTCGCTCATCTTGGTAGCGTCGGAGTGCAGACAACCTTTGTTGACGAGACCGCAAGTCTTCCCTGGTTGCGGAAGTGTTGGAGGACTTCTGTCGGTCCAGTGTGTACGTCACCTCATCAGAATCGTCACCTTGCTGGGGCGATAGTGGTAAGGAGGCAGAAGATTCAGAATCACTGTATCCTGATCGTTCACTAGCCCCTGCATGTAGCTGAAGAATTGTACTCTCACTGAGGTCACTGTCAGAATCAGAACTCCAACCTTCAATCTCTCGACGTACAAGAGAATCAAAAAAAGCCATCATCCTTGGATCTTCCTGAACCGACTGGTTAGCATAATCGTGAGATAGACCACTCCCACTGTTTAAGACCAAGCTGATGTACTCTTCATGAGTATAAAGATTACGGGTATCATCTTCCACCTCTCCTTCTAGGTCTCCAGCACAATCTGGTTGGAGATATGGACTCCACACCTGTATTATGAAAGCACAAAAACATTTAATACCAACAACATCGACAATTTTCCCGAAAATATATTTTGTCAGCCACATTAATATGACAAACATAAATCAGACATAATTATTCAGGTTTTGTCATTTAATACTTGAAGGTAAAATGCATTACATTTCAAGAACTTTGTGAAAACAAATGATTAATTGTGGAATGACTGCATTTATATTGAAACCTTTCTGTGAACAATATACAATCTGCCTGGGTATAAAAAAAACAATGAAAACTAATACGATTTTTATAAACCACTTACAAGTTGGCTGGTGCATTTTGAATGCATAAACTAAATTTCTTCTACTTAGCATACAATCATTGCAAATTACTATGAACTGGTGGAGTGGAATGGGAGATATTTGAAGACAAAGGCAAAAGACTTTGCTAATGATAGGGAGCTAATGTATGCCTGTAAGATTATGGGAATGCCCAAGCAGGATTTAGAACATAAAACAGTACAGCACAGTATGGGCTCTTTGGGCCATGATGTTTTGACAACCTATATAAACCTATTCCACGATCAATCTAACCCTTCCCTCCTACAAAGCCCATAACTGTCCATTTATCTTACATTCATGTGCCCATCTAAGGGTCTCTTAAATGTCCCAATTGTACCTGCATCTACCACCCCCTGCAGCAGTGCATTCCAGGCACCCACTGCTCTGTGTGTAAAAACCTACTTCAGACATCCCCCCTAAACTTTCCTCCACTCACCTTAAATGGATGTCCTCTAGTATTGACCATAGCCACCCTGGGATAAAGGTGCCGGCTGTCCACGCTATGTCTTTCATAATCTTACATACCTCTATTTTCATCTGCTCTAACTACATCTACAATTTTACAGATGATACCACCGCTGTAGGCTGTATCTCAAACAGTGATGAATTGGAGTACAGGAAGGAGATAGAGAGCTTAGTGGAATGGTGTCATGACAACAACCTTTCCCTCAATGTCA
>JARFYF010000001.1:92330295-92342849 GCA_030265395.1 Rhina ancylostomus
TGAAATAAGTTATTAATTCAAATTATAGGAATTATTAATCTAATTGGCCTGGAATGTAATACCAATATGAAAAGATCATCTATCCAGCCTTAATCAGAGAAAGAATTTTTCTGTAACTTTGTCACCAGGATAAGTATGCCAATTGAATTGGCTGAAACAACTGACCTTAGGTCAGCTTTCTTCAGTCAATGGAATAGATTCACAGAGTGGGTGAAGGTCGAGGGTTATATAAATGCACTTTCAATGTAGGAAAATGTCCTAGGACACTTTACTGGAAAAACCAGAAAAATAAAACAATTCTGACCCATAAAGGAGGTACTAGGAGAGATGATCAATATTTAAGAAGAGTTTTAAAGGAGAAGGGTTACTTACTGGTTTAATGAGAAAATCCTCCAGGACGCAAAATAAAATTATTGAAGGAAATATTAACTATAACTGATGTGGATTTTGATAGGACAAAATTTTATAGCAGAAGCATTCTTCTGCTTCAAATTCTTTCACGAGGGTATGTTGTACATTCTTAGACCTATCCACTAAATCGGAAACAGTGTTCAGGTCAGGTTTCTTCCTTCACATATTCCACCACTGAGACAACTTAAACAGCAATTGAGAGTACAATGAACCATTGGTTAGAAATTGCACCACACTGCAAGTTATCTCTACGATACTTGTCGTACTTGTGAAATGAAGCAACAAGTCCTACCTATCAAAAGCAAATCAATTGCAAATTTGCTATCCAAATGCAGAATTTGTTTTTTTTTTGATGAGGGGATGGCATAAGTGGTGGCAGGAAGAAACAAAAGTGGATTTATAAGCTCTTTAAGGTGTTTGTCAGCAACACTCTGATGCATTAAAAAAAGACTATAATCGACTTAGGGAAACATCACAATACACTTTAGATCAGACTTTTCTAGTTTAAAAATTTATTTCTGAAGATCACAATCACTGACCTCCTAATGCACGTAGTGAATTAGGTCAAGGCTACATAGAAGAAAGGGCTTAATCAGCTGCTTCCAGGCTAAGTTACAAACTTATCTAAACCATAAAGATGTTCTTAAGGAAAGTATTCCTAGCTTTCACTCACGTTTAAGCTACGATTTTATTGAAGCAAATAAAAAGTAGTGAATAAATGTTTGCCTTATTAGGAAGGCCTGAGAGCATGCAAGCAATGATACTAACCAATGGGTCCACAGAACCAACGTCAGTGTAGCTGATCTTCAAGGCTGCAGCACTGAACCAGCACCTTTTTCAATCTTTCATTGAAAATATTAATATCCAGCACAGAAACAGGCCCACCGAGTCAGTGCTGACCATCAATTACCCATTTACTCCTCACATTCCCATCAATTTTACCCATATTCTACCACTTTACAATTTACGGTGGCCAATTAACCTCCACATCTTTAGGATGTGGGAGGAAACCCACACAGTCATGGGGAGAATTTGCAAACTCCACACAAACAGATCTGTGCCTGAATACTGCACCTCACCTTCACCAAACTGTGTGCTGAAGCAGAGCAAAGGACGAATAGTAAACTGTTCAACCTATGTTGCCTCCTCTCCCCATAGCTGAACTACAGGATACAGATAACACCAGCATTATGCACACTTAAAGGGTAAATAAGTTATAATGGACTTGTCCATGGAAGCATGGAGGATTGGGCATGCACTCAACATCCTCAAAACATTCTACCAATGTTGCTCCCTTACAATAAAGCCTCATGAAACATTTCCCATTCCTCAAGAGCCACCTCCCAGCAAAGGCAGATATTACACTCTTTTGCTGCCCCTTGACTGCCTGAAGAAAAAAAATCTCAAGTCCTCAAATGTGCACAAAACCCAATGTCTAGCAGATCTATTAAACATTTCTGAGAATTTGACAACATATGGCAGGTACTTCAAGATGCTGGAGAGCTACCACTGATGTTGTTTCCGCAAAATCCTCCAAAACCACTCTGGGGATCAACAATGACAGCACTCTTTCAGAACAACATTTGCAACTCTCAGGCTCTTAACACACTCGGTTGGCTCTGCTGGGCAGGACATATCATTTATGACATGAAGCCCTTGAAACAAACACCCCATACACTCTCCATCATGGGAAGAAACCACCAGGTAGGCAGAGGACAAGATTCAAGGAAGTTCTCAAATCCTCCTTCAAAAGAGGCAACATCCCCATTGACTCTCGTGAATCCCAGGCACAACCCTGCTCTAAAAAGAAGCACTGGGGATGGGATTGAGAACCTCAAGTTCACATGTCAGAAGTACATGGAAGCCCAGCAAACCAACAGAAGGAATGTACCAACTCACTACCCACCTGCACACCCATCAGGCACCTCCTGCCCCATCTGCAGTAAAGTCTGCAGATCCAAAATTAACCTCATCAGTCACCTGAGAACTGGAATTGAAGCAAGACATCCTTGATCCATAGAGAGCCTAGGAAGCTCTCATTAGGGACCATTACATATTATTTGAGCTTTATAACACTTAACACGTACCTCCATGAGAGTCCCGTATATCCCAGATAAGAACTCTGCCATCATCTGAGGAACTGGCAAACACATTGTCATTCACAGGACTCACAGAAAGGCCATATACAGCATCATCATGCGGGAAAACATTGACAATTTCAGTGCTGAAAGACAAATTCATATAATGAGAATGTACTTAAATTTGCGTGATTAACAACTGGAGAAAAGCTGTTAACTGTGGAGCAATGAGAAAAGCAGAATAAAACTAAACTCACCTGACAACCTCAAGGAGGGAGTGCAAGAGATTTTGGGAAAGTGTCCCAAATAACAGTATGTGTGCCAAAGAAATAATGTGCAATCCATTTGTCACAGCATGGATGGAGGTCATATTGTTAATTGTCATCCCTTCTCCAACATCTCTTTTCTGTCCAAATCCTTTGAATGTGTTACTGCCTTCCAAATTCATGCCCAGCTTTCCTAAAATTGCTCACGTGAAAACATCAATCACTAGTCATGGTGAGAGAATCATAATCAATGGCTTCTCTTCCTGTGCCTTCATCTTTAATCTTGGTGTTCCAAGGATCTAACTGAACTCATCTTCTAATTTGCATCTTCATGCTGCATCACAATAACATTCAAAACACAGCTACTGCAAAGTCAGTAACAAGATCTACTTTTCTACCTCTTTTGATCCCTCTACAGTATCTGGACTTTCAGGCTGTTTGTCCAATATCCAGTACTTGTTGATCAGAAATTTCCTCTAACTAAAACTTAGGAAGGTCAAATCCACTGCCATCTGTTCTTATTTCCCACCGTTCTTCTCCCTGGTAACGGTCTAAAGATCAGACTGATCACAACCTTGGTATCATATTTGACATCAAGAGGAGCTTCAGAAACATTTGTTTCATCATTAAGATTGCTTATTTCTACCCCCGTAATATCGCTCGACCCAGTACCTGCCCCAGCTATCGACTGCTAAATCTTTCATCCATGCCCATGTAACCTCCAGATATGACTGGTAATTATCTTGCAATGAATTCAGCATATGGACACTGCTGACTTGTTTTCCCTCAGCTTAAACTTGTCATTCAGAACTCTGCTACCCCAGTGTTGACTCACACCAAGTCCCAATTTCATATAAATGTGCTTGCAAGACTAATCAATGCCTTGATATTTAACATTATCAGTTTTCAAATCCCTCCATAGCCTTTCCTTTTAATTTCCTCAAACCTTGAGCACCTTGAAATATCCATGCTTCTTTAATAATGGCCTAATATCCTCAAATTTAAATCACCCCATTACTAAACTCTGTTTATCTGGTATTCCTTTCCTGCATCCCTATCCTCCTTTAGGATGCACCATAACCTACCTTTTTGACCTAGCTTTCCATCACCAGCCTTACTATCTTCTTGCATCTCAGCTTCAAATTTTGCTTGACAATGCTCCAAGTACATCAAGATATATTGCCACATCAACACACATTAATACTGTTGTAGCACAAATAATGTTTACTTCTCCCACACCTCCCAGTGCACATAAAAACCTTTACCAAACGCTTAGAACAACCTTCCTTATTTATGCTAAGGAAGTGCTCACTTGAATGTTAAAAGTGATTATGACATTCATAACAGTCTGAAAACATAGGTTTGTTGTACAGGTTACATACAACTGCTGTAACATTAACCACCAAGTACAATCTGAATTTTCAAAAGAAAATTCAGTGTTACTAGACAGATCTGGTTGCATAATACATTCAGTTAAAGTTGTCTGAACCACATAACAAGTACACAAATACGACTGCTCATTGCTGTTATCTAAGTTTTGTATTTCAAACCCATGTTTCCACCATTGCTTTCTCTAGCAAAAAAAACTTGCACTACTCACGCTATATTGTTCTATTTTCATACAAAAGCACACTTGCCCTTATTCTACCAGTCACTGGGGTGAATTGCTCAGACCAAACTGAAAGACACTAGCTCCTGTCAGATTCCCAGTTCAAAATCAAATCTCACTTTGTATTCATCATTAGCAGTGTCTATTTTAAATTCCAGAGCATCATTCAGCTCACTCTTGATACCACTGAAGCCTAAATTACTGTAACCGTTAGGTACCGACAGCTTCCCAGAATCTATGTTATAACCTACAAGACCTTCATAATTAAACTATAGCAAGTTCTATTTATGTTTTATACCATTTCTCACCTTGGACAACTGCATTTTAACTCGAGAGATCTGTGGAGGTTTATCCCTCCATTATTCTGCACTTGTTTTCCTCCACTGATTCCCCATTCCACATCAAACTTCAAAACTCTTGCCCTCAATTGCAAATCCATTCAGTGACATTGCTTCCACCACCCACCCTCCCTGCCCCCACCAACACACACACTTATAGCCTCATCCAGCATCACGTCCCAGTTCTTACATTTGCAAGTTTGAAAATATACGTCTTGTATTAGCCCCCTTTCACAGAGAATGGCGTGATGGCAAGGTCTTCATTCATCAAACTATGGCCAAAATTCAGAATGATAGGAAAATTGCCAAAACAAGGGCCTGGATTAAATAAGTTTCAAATCAGTATATACAAAAATTGATAGAATATTTTCATATTCTGATAACATTCCAAATAAAACATTCAAGAATGCCTTAAACACTCCATTACTATGCCAACCTGGAAGACTTTTCTTTAAATTGTGTAATCCAAACAGTGAACCATACTTTCAATACATTCAAAACTGAGCACCACTCCAATAACTGGTACTGTAATAACTTCTGTGAATTGCATGATTTCTCTTGGTGTTTTTCCCCTCCAAAACCCTTTGCCATGTTTTACATATTATGCAATTGGATGGCACGTCTCTTCAACTTACCTTTCAACGTCATGAACAATCACTTGCTCATCATTTCCTATGAAGGAAAATGGGAAAATAAAATCAGCCAAAGAGCAATCTCTAAAAATTGCTGTTAACAATATTGCACATCTGCTTTGTCAATAGAATTACCTAAACCTCACAATCAGTTCTGGAGATGCTAACATACACCAAAATTATATTTACCTTCATAGCAAAATATAGTAGCTGTTGCACCACAAATGGAATACTGCTCATTCATTATCTAAAGTAATTGAAATATTCAAATTGCTTTATAAAGAAGTGGTAGTATAGAGATTCTATGTATGTAACAATGAGCTGCAAATACACTTTCTAGTTTGTGGTTTTAACTACATCCCAGATGTTCAACTACACAACAATTAGCTATTTTTTCCAAGGATATCACTGTGGGAATTTTCTCCAGAATTTCTCTCTTTTTTTTAAACCCAGCAGTTTTTCTTCAAAAAATTTCAAATAACAAGGATCAAGTGCCCAAATCTTTCCTGGAAACGAAGATGAGCCCTTCAATGTTTTGTTTTAAGGCGATATGTGCAGCAACTTACATGAATACATGACATTGCATAATAATTACTTGACATAAAATCCAATAAGAACACTGGCAGAAATTAAGAAGATCTTTGATACCACAGATAAAACTCAGAAATTGCTACACAATGAATACTACTTATGGTAGACCTCAAATGTAATGCTGCATAATTACATCATTAATTTGCATGGTGATACAATTAAAAATTTGACCTTTCATAAACAATATCAATGTTAAATAAAGTAAACTCCCTTCCACCCGAATATTCATATCCATAGCACAAAAACCAAATAGAAATAGAGTCATAGAGCACTACAGCATACAAATAGGCCCTTTGGCCCATCCAGTCTATGCCAGCCTGATCTGCCTCGTCCCATCTACCTGCAGCCAGACCATAGCCCTCCATTCCTCTCTCACTCATGTATCTATCCAAACCTCGCTTAAATGTTATAATTGAACCAGCACCTACCACTCCTGCTGGCAGCTTGTTCCACCCTCGCACCACCCTTTGAGTGAAGCAGTTCCCCCTCATATTCCCCTTAAATATTTTACCTTTCACTCTAAACCTATGACCTCTAGTTCTAGTCTCACCCAACCTGAGGGGAAAAAGTCTGCATGCATTTACCCAGTCTATGCCCCTCATAATTTTGTATACCTCTATAAGATCTCCCCTCATTCTCCTGCGCTCCAGGGAATAAAGTCATTATTCAACCTACCCCTGTAACTCAGGTCCTCAAGTCCCAGCAACATCCATGTAAAATTTTTCTGCACTCTTTCAAGCTTATATCTTTCCTGTATGTAGGTGACCAGAACTGCATACAATACTCTAAATTTAGCCTCACCAACATCTTATACAACTTCGACATAACATCCCAACTCCTGTACTCAGTGCCCTGATTTATGAAGCCCAATGTGCCAAAAGCTCTCTTTACGACCCTATTTACCTGTGACACCACATTCAAGGAATTATGGATCTGTATTCCCAGGTCCCTTTGTTCTACTGCACACCTCAGTGCCCTAACATTCACTGCGCAAGTCTTACCCTGGCATGTCTTCCCAAAGTGCATCACCTCACACTTGTCTGCATTAAATTCCATCTACCATTTTTCAGCTTATTTTCCCAGCTGGTTCACATCACTTTGCAAGTTTTGATAGCCTTCCTCGCTGTCCACTATGCCCCCAGTCTTGGTGTCATCCACAAATTTAATGATCCAGTTTACCACATTATCTAAATCATTCATATAGATAATAAACAATGGACCCAGCACCAATCTCTACTGCACACTACTAGTCACAGGCCTCTCATCAGAGAAATAACCATCTACTATGGCTTCTCCCACAAAGCCAACATTGAATCCATTTGATTACATCATCCCAAATACCAAGTGACTTAACCTTCTACACCAGCCTCCCATGCGGGACTTTGTCAAAGGCCTTGCTCAAGTCCACGTAGACAACATCCACCACCTTCCCTTCATCAACCTTCCTGGTAACCTCCTCAAAAAACTCTAGTAGATCGGTTAGACATGACCTGCCATGCACAAAGCCATGTTGACCATCCCTAATCAGTCCCTGTCTATCCAAATACTTACATATTCTGTCCCTCACAGTACCTTCCAGTAATTTACCCATGACAGACATCAGCTCACCGGCCTATAATTTCCTGGCTTATTCTTAGGGCCTTTCTTAAACAACAGAACAACATTAGCTATCCTCCAATCCTCCAGTACCTCACTTGTGTCTAGGAACATTATAAATATCTCTGCCAGGGCCCCTGCAATTTCTGCAATAACCTCCCACAAGGTCAGAGGAGGACACCTCATCAGGCCCTGGGGATTTATCCATCCTAATTCACCTCAAGACAGCAAGCACCTCTTCTGTAATCTAGATAGAGTTCACGACCTCACTAGTCTTTTTCCTCGATTCTATAGAGTCTGTATCTGTGTCCTAAGTAAACACAAATGCAAACAATCCATCTAAAATCTTTCAGCTCCACACATAGATGACCACACTGATCCTCAAGAGGACCAGTTTTGCCCCTTGCTATCCTTTTGCTCTTAATATAGCTATAGAAACCCTCTGGATTCTCTTTCACCTGGTCTGCTAGGACAACCTCATGTCCTCTTTTAGCCCTTCCAATTTCTCGAGTGTTCTCTTGCATTTCTTGTACTCCTCATGTGCCTTATTTGAATCTAACTGCCTATATCTGATATGCACCTCCTTTTTCTTTACCAGGGCCTCAGCATCCCTCGATAACCAAGGTTCCCTAATACTTAACTCCTGGAGGCCTTCCACTTACCAAGCATCTTTGCAGGAAAACAATCTATCCCAATCCACATCTGCCAGATCCCTTCTAACGCCATCAAAATTGGCCCTCCTCCAGTTTAGAATCTTAACCCTATGACCAGTCATATCCTTTTCCATAATTATCTTGAAACCAATCATCCACAGAACCTCCTGTCTACTCCCCTAACCAATGAATCCCCTATCACTACAGCTTGCCTCTTCTCCTCCTTCCCTTCCGAGCCAAAGAGCCAGACTCAGTGCCCAAGACCTGACCACTGTGGCTTTCCCCTGGTAGGCTCACCCCCCCCCCCAACAGCATATAAAATGATATACTTGTTATTGAGGGGCATGGCCACAGGGGTACACTGCACTGACTGCCTATTCCATTTTTCTCTCCTGACAGTTACACAGCTACATGCCTCCTGCAACTTAGGTGTGACTACTTCTCTGTAACTCCTGTAGCAACCCCTCAGTCTCCCAAATGATACAAAGATCATCCAGCTCCAGTTCCCTAACACGCTCTGTAAGAAGCTGCAGCCAGATACAGTTCTTGCAGATGTAGTCATCAGGGACACTGGAGGTCTCCCTGACTTCCCACATCATGCAAGACGAGCAACCACTGCACTGGATGTCATTCTCACTGCTCTACCTGTGCAATAATAAAGAAAAAGAACTTAACAGAACCTCACCTTAGCCTCCAACTCTTCACGCCCAAGCCTCTTGAGCTAAAGCTTCAGCTCCCCACTCTTACACTGGCCCACTCATGCAATGGCTGCTCCACTTTACCCTGCCTGTCTTTTATTAGCTGAGGTGCCATGCACTTAACCAATCAGAAATAACTTTTTAAAAAGAATAGCTGCTGGCTCATCCCTGCTGCTGCTGCTCTGGCTGAACTGTGTAAAAAAAAAAGTTCCAACTGAAAAACAACTTTAAGAAAGCTGCTAGCTCCTCCAATCTTCAAGAAAGAAACATAAAATTGCCTCTGCCAGTTTTGTAGGAAGCAGCCATGGGCCAATTCACTGCCTGGGACTGCAGTCATTAACCAAATGTCAATGAATGTACCTGACTTTAAAAATTAAGTAAAATAAGATGATTGCCAAAAATCATTATTTAAATAGTGCTTTTCAGCTGAAGCTAAATGGAAAACAAATGTAAATATAATACACTCCCAATTGTCCCAGATAGGTGGAGTCCAAATCAGGCCACATCCCCAGATTGAACTCATAAGCACAGAGTTTCTGCTAATTCCACCATCTAAGAAAGGTATTCAAATTGAGCTCGTTAGGTGTGCAGGCACTTGTTGGCACATCTTAAAAATGTTAAAATATTAAAAATAATTAATTTGCTAAGGGACTGGTGTACAGTAATCCAATAAAATCAGACGGAGGACACATTAAAATAATTGCACGACAAGCATTTTCAGCTCCATTGCCAAATTTGAACAAAGTTGACATAATAAAACACATTAATGAATACTTTTAGTGTAAAGAAACTATGCTATATTATACACTGCCTATGCTAATTATGTACGATTTACTTCCATCACTGTATAGTGTCAACTATTGACTCATTGCATACCAATCTGGAAATAAAGCAGATGAATCCATTTCCTGAACATATGCTGTTCATGCCTGGAATTAATTAGTCTACCTGAGATCTTAATTAAATATATTTGATCAAGTGCTACTTCTACAAAAGAATCCTAGTTAGTTAAGGATTAGTTCCAATATTTCTACCTGGGACAAGTACTTGCTTAAAATTTAATCAAAACTGCAGTTTGCTTATGTTGCTGCCTGGTTAGCCCAGCATTTAGTATCTTGCTCAACACAAGGCAACTGGATGTTTGTTAAGCAAGTTCCCTTCCCTTCTTTGATAAAAATTAAAAGAATTGTTTCATTAACCGATACCTAGATAGAGTGGGAAAATGCAGGCATGCTCATCTTTGTTGAATAGCCTCCTGAATGATTTCAAACCAGTTTACGCACAGTATTTAGAGGCAACCAAAAAATGAACACTAAATATCCACAAATTTAACTTCTTAATTTTCAATACAAGTTTAAATATAAAGTGCACATTGATTGTAATATTTCAGCAAGCCATGTGATTTTGCTTGATGTTCAAAGAAATCATTGTTTAAGTGATGGATCATTATGTTGCACACATAGTTTCTTACCTCCAGAAAACAGATGGGTATTTGTGCTGTCAAATGCCAAGCAGAAAATATTGGATAGATGTTCACCTTTCAATTGGGTAGGCTTAGCTTTTGAATGAATAGCTTTATCAACATGCCACAACAATACGCGACGATCATCTCCACCTGTCATAAACAATTTTTACAAATTACTCTTCAGTCATACAACTGTACAGTTCACCTTTGATCACTTTAAATAGTTAAGGTTACTTATACAAAGTCAGTAGAAAGGAAGGTTGGAATGAAAAATGCTTTTCATGACCTCAAAGGGACTTCAAAAATAATTCTGAAGCATAGTTACTATGTAATGTTTGCTTGTGCATAAGTATCAGAACTTAACATTGGCATTCTTGCATTTACCCAATGAGCACTGGCCTTTGCTAACGAATGGCAGCACTTGCTCCATGTGCTGACAGACCACATGGGCCCTATGGTCCCTCTCATCACCACATGTTGGATGTGATGGAAATTGCTACATCTCCTATCTTTGGCTATACATTTCTTCTCAGCCCAGAGGTTTTGCCATGTTAGCAAGCTCAAATACCAGTGACCAATATTGAGTTTATTACAGAGAAAAACCTACAGCCTGGGGAGAGCTGTGCAGCAAAATAAAGAGAAGCAGAGACAGCAGCTTCCATCAGATCAAACAGGAGGTGCAGAAACCACAGCTTCTGGTCATATGGAACAGCTACTTCTAGCCCCCAGCAATGGTCTGCATTCATGGTGCTAATCAGCATGGAGATTAAGCCTCACATCTCAGCACTGAGTGGCCATATAGTGAATGAACATAAAAAGGCTATATATATATATTTTTTTAAAGAATTTTATATATTAAAAATATTCAAATCAAAGATAAATCAGCACTCTGGCCATAAAACTTCAATTGACTCCTTCTGGATTCAGAGGATATTATTGCAAGGAACACACTCAAAATACCTATACTATTATGGACAAGGAGTTCACTCCATCAGTTACAGTGGGGCAGATTGTTTGCAAGGGATGAAGAATCTTTTTTTACATTTTTGAATTTATTCAATTGTTTTAAACTGATTTCCAAAGCAATTGTATTTTCACTTTTATCGATCTTCTTTAATTAACATCTTTGAATTATTCATGAATACAGAAACCCTTTAAAATAAATGTAATGCTTCGGAACTATTTAAGGTTGGGGATATGGTTTCTCCTCCTGTCAGAGACTTTTTTTAAAAAGCTATTCCATAAGTGAGGCGAGTTCTCGCTGTGATGGGATTTGTGTGCAGAAATGCCACTGGGCCCAGCTGCTGGGAATCTGATTGCTTTTGTTTAACAAGTTCTTGCAACTGGGATGTCCATGAGGCAAGACTGGGATTATTCTGGATATCAGTGAGTGAATGGCTCTCCTATAAATCACAAAAAACTGCCAATAAGTTAATGAGTTAGCCATTGATGTTCTTTATCATCAATCCCAACCACTACCCCACCTGCCCCCACAAAAAAAACCAAAGACCATAAAGGATAATTAATATATTATTTGTACACACAGAATAATAATATTTTGTCATCAGTAAATCCCACACAGTGTTAGGGAATGAGCAACACTCCATACTCAAGCTGGCCTTCCTTTCTGGTTATCAATAAGGTAATAAAACAGGAGGCAGCAATTCTGTCCATTACATCTGTGCTGGTTCATTCAAAAGAATGATTCTATAGACTGATTCCAATGCTACTGAAAATGTAAGTACTGAAAATTTGGTCTAGTTGAAGATTTTCTTAAACTTTAGCTGGTGTTAGTTGTAGGTACTGGATTTGGTTATCAGTAACTTTCTTTAGCCAAGCAAGTTAGCTTACAAGTATAGTACGAGTTGCTCATCTACTTGTAATATTATGTAATGAAAGTTTTAGTGGATGACTTTTCAGAGCTTGATCACATTTCTTCCTCTCCTTCCATGAAATAAATCAACACAGGTCTTCCATATCAAACCTATCTTATCAGGTATTACTATGAAATGCTTCAAAACAAAATATTTGGAGGCACATGGAAACAAAGACATGAATACTCAATTCACATCACTGTGAGGTACTTTAGCTACAATCTTTTGTCATTATGCTGTATAAGCAGATACTGGGCAATGCAAGCCCAGTCCAGAATGTACTTAGCTTGGAAAACAATTATTGCAGCAACTAACACCGGTGAATCAAAGAAATTGCTCCCTT
>JARFYF010000001.1:92473685-92489316 GCA_030265395.1 Rhina ancylostomus
CGGTGCCTCAATGTCCCAGGGGCTATTGGGGGGGGGGGGCCTGTAGTATAATCCCATCAGAGTGATTGCACCTTTCATATTTTTTGATTTCTACCCATAAAGAGTCAGTGGGCAAGCCCTTTATTATACCCCCGAGTGCAGCTGTGATATTGTTTCTGATTAGTCATGCAACTCCCCCCACCATCTCTCTCTCTTTATGATGACACAAAAAGAGAGAAAAGACAAGATAATAGGAATTCTGAATTAAAACAGACAAATTATTCAAAACTTGCAGAAGCTTAACTGATAGCCAAAGAAAACATAGGACAACATTTTGGGTGAAATGAAAACACAAAATGCTGGACACACTCAGCAGGTCAGGCAGCATCTGCGGAAGGAGAAACAGATTTATAGTTCCAGGTCAAAAAGCATATGTCAGAACTGAGAAAGAGATAAAACTAATTAGCTATAAATTGCAGAAAAGGTGGGGGAAGGATAGAAAGGACAAAGGAAATATCTCTGAATCGGTGAGGTCAGGATTGCCTTGGGGAAAAGCTGTTGTTAAAGTCATCTGGTTGATAGATTAAAGAGGGAAGTTAGAGAGAGAAAACAAACACAAAGAAATGTAAAAGCAGTAAAATGTGGAGCTGTAGAAATTCTCAAGCAGATCAGGCCATGCTGATGGAGAATGTTTTTGGGTAAACAGTTTAACTTATAATAAAAGAGCTAATTGTCCCAGGGCATAAGTGTGAGAAGGTGTAAAGTACAATATAATATAGTCAGACTAACAAAATTAGTTTGGAAAGATAAAACAAGTTTAAGTAACCCAGTGAAAAACAAAGGGTGCACTTCAGAGTTCATTGCTACCTGCTGTTCCAAAACAAAGCATTTTTTTCTATTTAGGTGTGATTTAGTTGAAGTGGACGTTGTTTGTATGAATCACAATGGAACCAATAAAAACATTACTTTTCAACAGATTTCACTCAACAGGGTTAACTTTTTACAAGGAAAAATGTTTGATTTTAGTGATGATAATACCTGACTCAACATCACAAAATGCACTAGGTTAAATATAGTTTGAAGATTAAAATACTTGTGTTACACTGTATGCTTTGAAATTTATACTCAAATAAACCAGACTAATTTTTAGTTGCCATCTGATTAAGCAACATGTAATCAATTTAATGCTTAATTAATTCTCTTCAGTTGGTCTGAACTGGTGTGTGGCACAGTACAGAGAAATAGCCAGTGACATTCCCTCTGGAGAACCAGGCTTGAAAAATAGGGGAGCTGGCAATGACTACAGGATTTCAAAATAGAGTTTGTATATTTGGCAACAGAACTTAAAAAGAGACTGCTGTAGGTCAGGGAATTTCAGTTTCCATGCAGATTCTGAATTAAATCACCACTTCTGAATATCTGAATCTCATACCTAGAACAACTTGAACAAGATAATTCACCCTATTGCACTGCTTTGAAGGCACAGTGAACGAGCAAGGGTTGAGCTTCTTATGAGTAATTTATTCATTGCTTCATCTGCAATAAGTGATGGCAACTAACTGCTTTTGACTTGGCTGCTGCTTCCATTCAACAACTCAACTCAATGAAGCTGAGTTACTCTCACAATAATCCACACTGCTCTTTGTGAATGTTAAATACAGGAACCAGGTGGAGGAGATTAAAAAGGTGTCTTCCAGTGGAGTACATGATTCTTTGCATTGCTGTGATGAAGTATAATCAATCAATGGCTATTCTGTGGGTGGTTAAGGGAAAGTGTGGAATTGTTCAAAGCGCTTTGTGTCTTGGGGAAAATACATACTTAGTAATTTATCACTCAAAGGCCAGAAAGTCAATTGCCTGCCACAATGTTTTTGTGCTAATCATATTCCAATGCATGAAAGCTACTGGGTGGGTTTAAATGACATCATCTGGATGCAAATGCACACTTATGTCACTCTTGCTATTTTCTGCCGTGTATATGTGACTCATGAATGGTGAGTCTCGACTGCAAAAGCAGTCTTGCCAATGCTCCAGCATTACTAAATGAGTACATCCCATCCACTGCTCTCTGCCACGTTCTCTGCTACCTAGACTAACTTGTTTCTCTCTTTCTAATTTCTGATGATGGATCCTGGGCCTGAAACATTGACTGTTTCTCTTTCCACAGATATTGTCTGACCTGCTGAGGTTTTTCAGCATTTTTTGTTTTTATTTCAGATTTCCAGCATCTGAAGTTCTTTTGATATTCACTAACTGGTTCCCTGCCAGGTAGTCCAACAGTGTCGATTCTACTAGGATAATCCCCAGCAGGCTCCATAGGCACATAATGAGGGCAAAGACATTGTTAAATATGATAGAATTTCTAGTCTTTGAATGATATATTATCTGTGCATTTTCCAAAAGACAAAAAACATTTCGTATAGTACTACACTTAACAGCAATCCTCATGTCCTTCTTCCTTGAGGTTAAGTTCCTGTGTTTTCATGGTTCCTGAAGCCCGTTCCTGCCTAGGTCCCTGTCTCCAATGGTCAATGAAGAATTTCTAGACCATTTTTGGAATATTCATGAAAAACAACAATACAGTCATCACAACAGTTTCAAAAAGGATCCAGGACTACATGGTCCTGCCTTTGCCTAAGAGCTGTCTGTTGCATTATTACTTTAGTCGTCTGGGCAATTGCAAACTTCCTTGGAAGCAAAATAAAAACCTGTCAAACTGGATTAGATACGTAGAATTTAAAAATCATAATTTTTCACATTTCAGTAACATCAGGAAAGCCTGTCCGGCAGGAGGTTGGTTAGTTCTGGAAAGAAGGGAAGGAAGGAAGTGCAGTGGAAAGCATTGTGGACTCATCAGTTACAGCCTGCACTCGCTGACCACAGAACAGGAGGGATGGTTGTTAAAGAGTAAAACCCAAATCTTGTTTTGCATCCTTAATTGAAGATGGAAAGGTGGCAGTGACAGAAAAGTCCCAGGAAGAAAAGACAGAAAAGTCCCAGGAAGAAAAAACAGAAAAGTCCCAGGAAGGAAAAATGCAGAAAAGAAAAAAAAGTTACTTGAAGCTGCTCACTGTATGAACTGTATCAGATGCATCTTGGCAAAATATGAGTGCAAGATAAAAATTCCAATTTGTGAATTCTACATCGATAGAGCCTCTTCCATTAGCAGCAATTCCCCCAAAATAAATACCTCATCTTTCTGTCTACTACCCAATTACTCTAACGGATAGCAGGGTATCAATAAAATATCACTTCCACTGGCAGAGTCTAAACATGACTGTAACTAATATCACTTGGCAGCGTGTGACACTTATCGAGCCAACTGCACAATGAGCTCTGAAGGTCAGACAGAGATTTGCATTGGAACCACAAACAGTATGTGCATTATTGTTTGAGTATCTTTTCCTGTAAGCTTCAAAGAAACCAATATAATGTTTTGCCATTCAACAAATATCATTGCCCAAAATTAAAATGCAACAACATATGTGAAATTAGGACTATTAGTTCACTGATTTAATGTACATACTTCTTTGGAGTTACAATAATACATTTAATTTACTATATTTTTAATCTACTGGCAGAAATATTGTTACCAAAATGATTTTGAGAATATTCCAGCAATTTAAAAATATTTAATGCTTGTTTTTTTTTATTTTTCCTCTCCACAAGGAAGGATGGGAGCTGTAATCACTAATCTGGGGTATCCCTGTCACTGCCAGGAAATTGAAAGACAGTTTGCAATTCAGAATCAGCATCAATGCTCTTAGAATCACTGTGTTCAAGCACATAACTCCCCACGGCACCAGTCTGCTTCTTGCAAGAGTCATCCTTCAGTGACAAGTTAAAATAACACTGACAATTTAACACAAGGCCATTTTTCAGTGTATAGAAAACATGTCCAAATGCATTTCACTTAGGTACTTTCCATGAGCCACAAAAAAAGGGAGCGAATAACAAAAGAGCAAACTAGAGCAGGGCTGACGGTGTTCATCTGTTCTCTGTGCTACTTTTTAATCCAGATTCCTAAAGATAACTTACTGAGCCATCAAATATTCAGGAGGAAAGGAGCATATTTTTATATGATTGGACTTCATGTGGATGCACATTCAATAGCAGTCCTTAAGAGGGAATTGATAAATAGAAAACAAAAGGATACGGTGATCATGCAGGAGAGGGAGACCAGCTAGATTGTTCTTCAAAAAAGGCAGCACATGCCCAACGGGTCAAGTGGCCTTGTGAGCTGTACAATGCAATTCTGCAATAGTCATTATGTATATTGTATCGCCTTTAGAAGTCAGACAACAAAAGAAAACTGCAAAGCAAAGAAAATTTCTCTGGTAACTTTAAGCAATTAATTGTAATTGTGACAAAACCAGAAAACTCAGCAGGCCAGGTTGCATCTGTGGGAAGGGAAACAGAACTGGCTCCTTTTGTCTCCTTTTCAGTTCTGACAAAAAGTGTCCAACCTGAAATGTTGATTTTGTTTCTCTTCCCACAGATGCAGCCTGACCTGCTGAGTACTTGTGGCATTTTCTGGTTTTGTTTTAGATTTCAAGCATCTGAAGTTTTTCTAAATTTTCAACTGCAATTATAATTTCATCTGGAAAAAATGGCTTTTTTCTTTACTCTTTCTCTGTTATCAGTGCTGACAGTGGATGATTTACTTTGGCTCAAGATCGCACATTACAATGGCAATAATCTATCCACTGCATGGTCTGTTAGCTAATTCAGGGAACATTGAACCAGATACTGCAGAAAATGAATTAACAGTACACTTCCTCCCTTTCCTGTTATTGGCATTAAAAATGTTAGTTGTGGCTCAGATAGTAGTATTCTCACCTCTGATGAGTTAAGTCCAGAGATTTAATCACAAAAGTCTTAGCTGACACTACAACACACAACAAAAGGAGTGTTGCACAGCTAGAGGTACCATGCTTTGGATCAGATTTCAAAGAGAGACACCCATCTCCCCTTGCAAGAAACGTGAGATTCCATAGTAAATGGTGAAAAAAACCTGCAGATCCTGCAAATCTGCAATAAAAACAAAAAATTCGAGCAACACTGAGCAGCACCTGTGGAAAGAGAAACAGTTAACATCTCAGGTTAAATAGTCTTCATCAGATTCCAGAAGACTATTGCAAAGAAGTCCTGTTGTCTTCACCATTTAACTCTCAAACATCACTAAAACTACCCACCTATCACATTGCTGTTTGAAGGTACCCTGTCTGCAAATTGGCTGTGCATTTCCTACATTGTAACCATAATTACACTTGACTACGCAATTGTTGCACATTCTTGAGATTATGAAAGGCACTTATATAAATGCAAAGCTGTCTTCCTTTCCTGGTTGAACAAAAGCTGGTAGCTTATCTTCCTTTATCAAAATCTGCAAATACATAAGGAACTAATTTTAATCATAGACATCAACCAGTAAGCACACGAACAAATGTTTCAGCTGAAACAACACGGAAAGAAGGAGATCTGTGAGCATTGCCATTTAGTCACAGAAAACACGTTAGGAATGAGCTCGTTATAAGAGAGAAATGATACTGTCATGCTTCTGCTAGAACAGTGAAGGTCAAGTGGAGATTTTAATAAAATGGAAGGTTCCAATGAAGCAAAACAGAAAGGGTTACTTGCTTCAAGTGGGGTAATATTGAAAAGGGTCATCAACTTAAATTTGTTACGAGGAGATGAGAATGAGAAGACATATTAGGAAAAAATTATTTGGAGTGCTAGTTGTTTTTCCTCAGGGAATGGTTGAGGCATGTATTATGGAGTAAACATTTCAAGCAGAGCTATGTGGAGAGAGTGGATCAGTGTATGGCTTGAAGTAGCACTATTTCAGCATAATGGACTAAATGATTTCCTGTAGGAAATGCACAGCCAATGTGCACACTGTAAGTACCTGATCACAATCACATTGCTTTTTGCAGATCATCAGTTTTAGTGATGTTGTTTGAGGGAAAAACATTAGCCAGGAGACCAGGGATAATGCAACAACTCTTCTTTGGAAGAATTTTATGGAATCTGATGAAGGCTCTTCAGCTCTGCTTCTCTTTCCACAGATGCTGCCTCAACTGTTGAGCTGGAATATGGCTCCATATAGAATTAGCCACTCTTTACACAGAAATATAAACCTCAAAGCCAGACATTACCGTTCTGCTGGTTCAGCTGTTGTACCAAGTGTTTCTTCTCCTTCAAGACACAGTAATTTCACCTGAAGAAAATTAGATTCCAAAACCTGCCCATTCTCATGCTGAAGTTTAGTTTTATGTTTGTGAAATTAATTGCGGTGGATTGAGAAGATGGAGAACATGGCTCTTCCCAAAGAAATCTATAATCTCTCCAAGATCTTATTGTAAATGGATTGTAGTTCACATGACTTTAGATCTGCACATTAGATTACCTCATAGGCTCTAATGTATTTGGCTGAATCCTCTCAGCTGTAACCAGCCACCCCAAAGAGAACCACTGGCATTCAACCCCTTGAATGGAAATTCCAGATTTATACATGTGCTGAGAGTCCAGAAAACTATACTAAGAGAGTAGTCAGGGGCTAGGTCTCCACAGTTCACCCAAGGCTTAGCTGCCATCGCTACTTGCAGAATTAGCTCTCTGCATCTGGCCCAGGTGAAGGTGGGTATCCTGCATATATCATTGGCAGTGATTCTGGATGGAAGGCTGATACAGCAAGATCTGGCACAATTACTACAACAATAAAAAAAACACGAGCAGCATCCAACGTTAAAAAATCTTCCTCAACTTTGCATTCGTTGCTAATATTATGAATACAACCACCAACCTAATGTGAAGTCGCAGATTCACATTGAACAGAACAGGAAAATCAGTTATCTGGGAACAAAATGTATCACTTAATGGCCTGGTCATGGTGACATGTTTACAGAGTGGAATGATTCATTTAACCTTTAATGGTAAATAGATTTGCTCCATTGTTTTTAGAACAAAAATGTAGTGTTTTCACTTGAGTTGATATTCATTCAAAGGAGTGAGAGATTACTATCCAATGCATAATTTTCATTTAGACAAAGATGCAAAGCCTATTATGTCTTGCTAATAATTCACTGTATGTTATTGAAGTTCATTCATTTCTCTGTCCAAGAAAAACATTCATGATAAGAGGATGTTATGCTTTCTCAGGGCCTTATGTTTTTCTCAATCCACAAATCACCATGAATGTAATCTTTAAAACAAAAATATGTCCATTCAGTTCTTTTTCATTGTTTTGAATATTTACTAACTTGAATATATTTGTTTCCTCTAGTACAATGTGACCTTAGTGAAGATAAATGAAACAGAAAGCACAGTCAGAAGGTAGAGGGCAATTTACTCAGATGACAATTCCTAGTACTTTTACAGTAGTCTTTTTGAAATGTCACACAACTCAATAACAGTTGAGGGTCTAGGTTGAAACAGGAGCTAAACCTAATTGATAAATACACTCCAAGTTTGATCAATTGCACATATCTTGAACCAATAAAAACCTGGAGCAAATCCAGTAATGGCTATGTCAGCTTCAGATCCACTCTGCTAATTGGAAAGACAGGCTCTGAGGGATCCCTTGTCTTCATGCCTCTGTAATGTCATGATGATAAACCTCCAACCCTGTTAGTCAGGTTCAAAAGTTGGCACAACTGTTGCACTAGACATCAGCTTTCAGGCTTAAAGATTAAATCTGCACTGAATTTAAAACACATGGGGGAAAAATCCTTGTCATTTCCACTTACAGAATATATGCCCCAGAAAAAACAGTACAATAAAAAGTGGTATTCCAAAGTTGAATCTTTCCAATCCACCTTGGAGTAAGTAGTAAGTGGTACTATGAGTGCTTCACTGCTATTGGCACCTTGTTCCACAACATGAAGGAGAGAGCAGAAGGTAAGACTGTACAAACAATGACAACACATTTCATGTGAAGTCACAATTCTCTATTTCATTTAAACAAGATTCAGTCTGAGGAGTACTTTCCAACTTGAGCAGTAAAACCTCTGGCATAGATGATGAATTTGTAAGACAATGAAAGATAGTAACTTAGGGAGCAGACGACCTTGATACACAAGTCCTAGGATTCCTGAAGGTGATGGTACATGTAGGTAAGGTGGTGAAGAAGACATATTGGCTACTTACCTTCATGCCAAGGTACAGAATGCAAAGGGAAGGAGGTTATGGTAGAACTTAAGAAAGCATTGGTTCGGCCACAATTGGAGTACTGTATATGGTGCTGGTTGCCACTCTATGGAAATTAAGAGTTGCATATATAGGTTAAATAGGAGGAATATATTCCCCTGTAGTAAAGGAAACCAAAACTAGAGAATACAGAGATATGGTAAAGTTAAAAGGCTTGGAGGGGATCTGAGAAAGAACTTCTTCACCCAGATGGTGGCTGCAATCTGGAATGCGCTGCCTGAGAAGGTAAGTAAAGGCAGATACTCTCACAACATTTACTCATCTAGATGAGCACTTGAACCACCACTGGATCAAGTGCTGGTAAATGGGATTAGTGTACATGTGCATTTGATGGTTTGCTTGGACAAGGTGGGTTGCAGGGTGTACTTCTGGGCCATTTCACATTATGATCCTAAAACTCAAATACAACACTACTTGTGGAAATCCAGAATTTGACGTCAGTAATTCAAGGCTCCTCTGAGTAAATACCAAAATCAAATGACGAGAGCATCAGCTGGTTTTGAACTTAAAGACCACCCCTGAAAATGGAACATTGGTTTGAAGGATTTGAATGATTTTCTAAACCACAAAAGCATAAACTTCTATGGACTTGTCCTTTCCTTTGTATAAAAATCTCATATATACAATTTTTTAAAGGACAATAGATCAGCCAATAAATGGTAAGGGACAGGAACTCTTTGCCTTTGCCTGAAAGGTTGGAAAGGCAAATACCCTTGTCACATTTAAAAGCTACCCAGATAAGCAGTTGAAAACACCCTAACCTGCATTGCTAAGGAGCAGGATCTGGTAAGTGAGTTGAAGTCCATTTTTGACTACCATGGGCATGAAGAAGCCCACAGCCTCCTTCTGTGCTATGGACTTCAGTGATTACAGCACCAAGTTTAAGTGTATATTCCAGTCTCTGTTTCATCCTTTGCAAACACTTAAGAGCGAGTAAAAGCTTGCCTTGCTTCCTGGCTTGCTGGTTTTGAGATTGTCAATGTAAGAGGCTACTCAATCATCTTTATGACATCATATTGCTAAATATCAGAGATCTCCTTGGAAATGACATGCAAGGCCAACCTTAACTGGAAAAGGAGAAACACATGCCACAAAGACTGCAAATTGCCCATCTTTTCAGTCTTACCTTCACAGAAAGGGCAGCACTCCCCTGGTATTTTGACTGGATTCTGACAGGTCTGCTTGCAAGCCATAGCCACGCAGTGATGCTCCCCATTGACGCACTGGCAGAAAGTACAGTCATCTTCTCGCCAGTGATCACCATGCGCTCGAATCTGACCTCTTGCCAAACATCCGAGGCCGCCGATGGCTGGAAAAACTGGGTCTGCACAGGACAGAGTCAAAATGGTTGAATGAGGTTAAATGGTAAGAGTAACGCATCAGAGTAAAAATTGTCCTGCACAAAAGTGCACTGGCTGCTGTTTGAAGAGAGTGTTGGGCTTCTTGAATGGGAAAAATTACATTTCACTGCTTTCCTGAAAATTACTTTGGCAAAGATTAAAAGTTGTCAAAGCCTCTCATATAAACAAAGACAAAGATTTTAGGAAAACATCAATAATGCTGGAACTACTCAGAAGATCAGATAGCATGGAGGGAGGAAAAATGTTAACTTTCACACCAGTGTCAGGAGGATATTAGAGGTGTCACAGGTCTTTGTGAGAATAGGACAAAGTGAAGGTCAATAAAATGGTCTGTAGCAGGATTGCTTAATGACAAAAGGGATTGCAGTCCTGGGCAAAGGAAGGTCATAATAGCATAAGAAACACAATTAAAGGCAACATATGGAAAAAATACTCTGTAGATCAGGTAGCATCTTTGGAGGAACAATGGGCCTGATCTAGAGATCAATGTTCCGCATGGAATTGCCAGCAATTCCCCACATTGGTGGAAAGACTGTTAGGTTTTACACGCATGTGTGCGTGAAACTCTGGCAGCTGTTTGCTGCTGGTTTCTCAGCAGTGCACAAATTGCCGGAGTCATTGTGGAACCCAGCAGTGGAACAGCAATCCACATGAAGAATCTGTACCAGGTCAGACGTGGCGCAGATGGTTCCTCACCCATTAAAGGGGCAGAAAGGCCATGTGGGATTCAGGTGTGTGGTACTACTGTCAGCTTTCTTTGTATTGTGGTATTCTAATTTTAAAACAATTTAATTTTTCTGCAGTATTTCTGGCAGTGTTTTCACAGCCTTGACGGATGGCTACACCAGACAGTGTGGTTAGATTGGCTTAGAAATATTTTCTTCAGCAATTTTCATGAGTGGGGTTTTTGGGCAACTCACCAAAATTGTAGTTTCAGGTCAACCATCTTTCATTAGAACTGGAAAGTGTTAGATGTGTAATGGGTTTTATCTACAAGGGCAAGGTGGTCTTTATGGGGTTGTGGTCAGTAGGCGCAGGGGTGATAAAGACAACAGGGAGTGCCTACGATAGGGTGAACACCAGGAGTGATTTAATTATGCACAAGATTACACTTGAAGGCAAAGGAAAATTCTGACCGGATGAAGAAATAAAAAGGACGGAGAGGAGGTGTGAGTATGCATAGCAGATTGATTTCAAACTTTTGCTCTCCAAGAGACTGGGACCAAAAGTTGTGAGCAGAAATTGTTGACTCAGTGTTGAGCCTGTAAGGTGCCTGTTTGAAAGGGTGAGGGAGGGGTGTGGCTGCTATTTCTGAAGCTTCCTTTCAGCTTCATTCGAACAGTGTAGGAGACACAGGATGCAAAGGTAATAATGGACCAGAAAATTGAAGTATCAGGTGGCCAGAAGCACAGTGTCAATCTTTCAACTGAATGGAAGAACTCAGCAAACAGATCAGTCAGGCTGCATTTGAACTTCCCAGTGTTCAGGAGACAAGTAGCAAAGCCCATGGCCTGGAATTTCCAATGGAGCCAAGCCCACTTATCTGCTTTGACTGGACTCCCCAGTTAGAAGCTAACTCCAATGTGGTTGGCATGGCTCCACAAGGTGCAGGGTTTAACTGTACTTGAAATCTCCCTCACAACCCTTCCATCCCATTGGATTTGATGGACCTGCACAAGGTGCAAGTTCAGAGAGTAGCAAAGCAAAGGTCGAGAAGCTGTAGAGGTTAACTCGAATCATTGGCTCCATGAAGCAGCCAGCCGAGCAGCCCAGGGGACTTAGAGACCATTGGTTGTACAAAAGCATCGGATTTCAACACTCACACAGGCGTGGTAAACCTTCCATATGAATTACCAGCACTCTGTCAACAATTTTGGGCCAAAGTACTATATTTGAAAGTACGTAAACTGAAGTTTCGCTTTAAAGGAGCGTTGAGGGCTCTTAACTGTGTTGCAAGGAGGTAAGCAGGCTGGTGTGATGGAAGGTGAAGATCAGGGTAGCGAAAGGGTGTGGGGAGAACTGTGAGAAAGAGATTGGACATGGTCAAAGGCCTGGTAAACTAATGAGGAAAAGAGAATAAATATCAGAAGCACCGGAGAGCAAGGTGGCAGACGTAATGGAGACACAGTAACTGGGTGACAGGAATGGAGTTCTTAAAGGGAGCCAGATGAAAGGAATGGCATTCAGTAGCTATGTCATGTTCAAACAGTTTCAGTTTTCTTTTAAATTTCAGTTCTATATTTCATAAATGCCCTCTTTTTTTCCCTGCAAAGTCTGAAGAGTTACTCGTCTGTGGTTGTAGAACAATTCTGAAATGCTTGCAGTTATGGATTCGCATGCACATTTCCAAATTCATATCATTCTTAGAATAAAACCAAGAAATAACTCAGCTTATAAAATTTATTCTGGTCTGAGGGAAAAATAATTCAACAGGAAATCCAATTTCCTTTATATAAATAGTGTGAGGGATTAAGATTTTAACCATTATTTTGCTTCTTTTGCTCATCTCAGAGAGAGGTGACATTTTCTTGCTGTTATGTTTATTTAATTGAAATAAAGCAGTGCAATCATACTTTGTGTGGTAGCTGTTCTGCTGAATCACTCACATTGCCTGAGAGTTCAGAAAGAGACCTGTTTGGCATCAGTCTACTTTATCATCTGTTTGGAAAGTTTGAAATTACTACCTCCTTTATAATGGGCTTTGCAAGGTTGAAGACAGAGTTTAAAGATCAATTGGTGTCTGTGGATGGAAATAAAATTAAGTTGTTTTTGATGAGACTTCTTGTACGTTTATAATAGAACTAAGGAATACTTGGGTGTACAAAAGAGAAAACTTGGACTGAACTGTAAAACCTGAAACCTTTGGAGAAATAATTACACTGGATCACACCACTCTGTAAATTCATTCATACAGTTGCATATCCTGCTGTGTGCATCACCCAGGAAACTGGAAAGCAACTGGAGCACCCAGAGGAAACGCACACAGTCACAATCAGGCCATACAAACTCCACACTGACAGTACACAAGGTCAGGATTGAACCCAGTTCTCTAGACCCGTGAGGAAGCACCTCTGCTAGCTGCACCACTGTGCCACCCATTGCCACTGTCTCACTGATCTGTACCAAAGTATTTTCTAGCATCATGACAGCAGTGAAGTCTGGCTGGACCACGAGAGGAATGAAGGCAAAAGGACTCACAAACCCAAAAGCTCCACTTAAAACAGTTCCACTCCTTACTTCCCCTTCAGGCATTCACCTGGTGCCTCATTTCCCGACGTCAGCATCTGCACAAGGGTAACCAGAGCAATCTTTAGCAGGGCACTATGGGCTTCAAAACACAGCGGTCACTTCACAATTCAAGGCAGGGATCTGAGTGCCTGCCTTTACTGCTGCTGAACCCACACAGATTTTATCACAGGAGTTGCAGGGTATGTGAGAAAGTGCTTTGTTAATGTGTTTCAGTTGTTCATATAGGCCAGGCATGATTTTTCACTGCTTTCTTGTTTTCTCCCTTCACTGAGACCAACAGGTGGAATAAGTTGAAGACTGCTTGCAAGGAATGATTTGTATCACTGTCTCTGGGGTTTGGGGGAAGGGGCAGGGAAGAATAGCTCTTGCATTTCCTTGTTACATGGGTCTTCTGGTGTAACTCAAGTAAACCCCACGTTTAAGAGGACATGCCTGGTATCTTAAGCAATAATGTGAACAGCTACTTTTCCCTCATCACCTTCCCCCTTTCCAACATGTTCCTCCTGAAGGTGTGTCTTATTGACCCTGGCTGCTCATGCTTCAGATCTCGAATGAATTGAGGCACTTTTTCACTATGACGTTAACTTTGTTCAGTCATTAATCTCAATGCTGTTGGGCAAATGGGTGGTGTTGTTGGATTTCTCTGGTTGGTTCATGAAACCCATCAGAAACCCGTGCTTGAAGTGGATGTTCTTTTGTATAATTGTTTTATTGATTGTTGAATGCTTCTGAATATTGACGGCATTCTGAAATGTTCAGTGTCTTTCTCAGCTGGAATAACCTGGGGGCATAGATCTGGCAGCTGCCACATGTTTTCAACTGTTTAATGGGCAGGGTTTGCTCTGCCCCCTTCTACTCATGTGACAATATCATGCCACTTAAGCCCCCGCTGCCTTGAAGAGCTTTGCCATTCTGGTTAAGGACAGCCTCAAGCAGCAAACTGACATCTGGAAAAGTCAAGTCCATAACTGGTATGTAAGTCACACAGCGGGAGCGGGCAGCTCGCCCAGACAACAAGTTCTGGCTCATTATTTTTACTTGACGTGTTTCAAAAGTCTCCTTGGAGCTACTCCCTGAAGCTATGATAAGGTTACTACAACTAATGCTAAGATTCCATCTGTCAGTTCAGCAGTAATGAGGGAACTGAATGAGTCCACACCATTGTCTGTTCTGGGTTACCCAGGCTACTTCAGTTATCCTCTGTGACTATACACCTAATATAGTCTAACCAATCCTTTTTTGGTCTTCTTCAGCTTTATGTTCCAGGTACCAGGCCATCAAAAGGATGTTGGCAGTTTCGATTCTTTCAAGGAGTCCAAATATTTTAGAGCGATCTTTCGTGGTTCTTCTGTATATATGTTTCCTTTGCAAGCTATATTCTTGGCCACCATTCCTGGAATTCTCAGTCATCCATCAATTAATTCAATGTTTGATCATCTACATTTTTCATATCTCTCACATTTAGATCCTCATAATATTGTTTCATAAATTCTTAAAGCTGACAAGTTAAAGCAAAGGTTAAAATTTAATTACAGTATAACTTTGATAACCCCCGATCTGATTATTCAGAAATCCTGATTGTTCAGTGTCTGGGTGATCAAGTGATGTCTGCTGCACTCCCTTCTGACTCACCAGGCTCTGGTTCTCACGTTTCTTTCTGACTCACTGGGATTCCCCATTTTCTTGCTCCCTCTGACTCTCCGGGGCCCCAGCTCCCATTTGACTCACCAGGACCCTGGTTCCTGCACTCTCTTTAAAACTTACCAGGTACACAAGGAATTGTATTACAATACTGTGTAATAAAAAAACTGAATTAAAAAATGTGTTGACTTATCAGTAGGAATTACACCCAGCAGTCCAGAAAGTCTGCTAGTCCGACACCACCAAAGTCCTGAGCCTGCAGGCTTATCGGTGTTTTACTCTTTTTAAATAAATACTACTAATGCAAAAAGTTTTTAATAAAGTACCAAATTATTTGGAGTTTTACCATGCTAGTCTTTCAAGACTGTGATCATACTACTTGAAAATTCCTGACCTCTAATTTGCTAAATTTCACTACATGTTTAAGGAAAAACTCCCAGCACTTATCTACCCTGAAGTGCATTGGTTCAAACCGCAAAAAGGCAGATCCTGTATTATGTGGTATTCAAGATACGCGTTTTATATTAAGTAAAATGGAACAGTAAACAGGATTTCTCATCTCTTATCAGGACAAGTTTTTACAGAAAACATCCTGCTTTCTGCTGCAACATCATGAAGAGTAAAATGGTCACGTTTAACAAATACAGTTCCAGCATCAGATAGAGACTAAAATCTGATCATTAGAGTTAAGTTTGCAATGTTTACCAAGTTTATGAGAGTCCCTCACCTTACACCTTGTTTTTTGAAATTCGTTTTACATGATCACTCCCTTAAAACCCAAGGCTCAGATTCTTGAATTGACCATTTGATTGCCATTTCCAAAATGTAATATGCCCTCATTATTTTTATCTGATCCCATATGTGATATTTATGACAATTCACAAATATATAATTTACAACATTTGCAAGATTCCAAAGGATTTCGAATGGTGGACCAATCCAAGCATTGCCAAAGGCACAATAAGGGGATGGATCCTAGCAATTTTTTTCTATGTGGGGTAATTAAATACAGAGATTGAAGTGGTTAAGAGAGTTTCATTCTGATGGTGTGAGGTACCCAAAAGCTCTGCGACTGTAGAAAGAACAGAGGAGAAACTATGGATACATCGGAATAGGAAAATGAGAGGGAATTGTCATGGATATAGGATTGGTGTGGATTACAGGGAAGGAGAAATCCACTGAGGTACTGGAAG
>JARFYF010000001.1:92511690-92522564 GCA_030265395.1 Rhina ancylostomus
CGAGAGCCAAACGGATGTGGATTTGGAAAATGGAAAAGTGACAAAAGGTTCAAAAGGTAGGTCATGAGAATTTAACCCACATTCATTGCGGACCACTCTATTTATTTGTGGAGTAAGGGCCTTACATATACACAAAGCAATTTCTTCGGGACTGTCAAATTCCTCTGGCAGGTGTGGCATAGCAACAAGAGTTCTGGTCCCAGCACATAAAATAGTTTTGTAGTTGTCACAATCATTTGACAAGTTTGGGAAGAGAAGCTTTTTCTCTTTTTTAAGATCAATTTCAGCTCGGATAAGGATCCCCTGTGAAGCTGCATTCAAGGCTGTGCTGCATTCCACCCCCACAATCTACCCCCCTCCCCAACCAGTTCATCTCCCACATCAGCTGCTAATCACCCTCTCTGCCTGTATAACTTTACAGTTTCCATTATCTGACATTAATTTTGGGGCTATAAATTGTTCTAATTAAATAACAGGGTGAACAGTTGGAAACTTCATGAAGCAGGAATATAACAGTCATTTTAATAAGTTGGAGAGAAAAAAAAACACTTGGGAGTTTCTAAATAAGTAAAATTTATGAAGCAACTGGCCTGTAATATTGACATGACATCTGCTAACCAGCGAACACACTTCAGTATACAAGTTGCTTTTGCTTGTATAAGGTATACAATGTGCCTATTGATAAATCCCCTCCTTTGATTAGCATTATGTTTGAATGTGTAAAGCATCTGTACTGAACGCAGGCCAAAGCAGGCCTTGCTTTCTTTATTGAGCTGGTTATCAGTCCAACCAAATTCAAAGCATAACTTGAAACCCCAGTGGGCAATCTAACAATCTAGCATCAGTAGCATATCAGAGGGAGGTGAACTTATTACAATTTTAGCAGTTATACAGGGGAAGTGCAGCTTTCAGCATTGTCAGCTTTTCCATTTTTTTAAACCACTTTTTTTGGTTAAAAAAAAGTCTTAATATTGACCTCACTCAAAGTGGGGAAGAAAGAAGGGGATTTCTAAGAAACAATAAAAATTGACTGTGCATTACAAATATTTTTGCACTCCACATGAATTTAGGGCCAAGGCATAAATTTCCATTAAACCAGTGAACAATATTTTAGCAGTGAGTGCTTTAAAGCAGACATGTCCAAAATGTGGCTCCCAAGGCTGGCAATCTGCCTCTTGTAATTTGAGTCCAATTTATGTGCATTATTTGCTACATTTAATCTACTTGAATTTTGCAGCCCTAATAGTTTAGAATGGGCTATTTTTCAAATATTATTGAAACAAAACACCAGAGTTAACAATTAACCATTGAACAACATCTGTAACAAAGTATAAACGTCCTGATGCAGGCTTTCAACCTGAAAAGTCGACAATTCCTTTGTCAGAGATGAGGCTCGATCTGCTGAGTTCCTCCAACAGTTGGTTTGTTACTCCAGATTCCTGCACCTGCAGTCACTTATGCCTCCAAAAAGTATAAATGTGACTGTTTTGTGATAACAGAGGAATAGCTTTAAAATTACATTTTGAAGAGCATTCTAGATATAACATTTAGTAAATTCATGACATCATATTATGTCATAGAAGTGAGAAAGATACAAGGTTCTCTCTGATCTGTGAAAAGCTAGCTGGAGTTGTGATGGGCAATTACCAGGCATGTACATATTTTCTACGAGGACAGAATTATTTTCAGCTGTGATAATCTGTGAAATAGTGCACAATCATAGAGAAATTCATTTATTAAGACTAGCCATCCGACGAGATACAAAAAAAAGGCAAAAACCTTCAGAGAAGGAAAGAAAGGGGATAAGGATTATTTGGTCACTATTTACCTGGACATGCTTATGTAGATAAAGGATAATGATCAGATCCTCAAAGACAATGTTATCCTTTGGCAAACACATTTCCAGACAAGTTATTCTCATCTTTACATTTGTGGAAGTCTTTGTCTTTCCCCATCTCCAACCATCTCCCAGTCTACCACCCACTGCTACTTTTGAGCCCCTGACTGCTGGGATGTGGATACCCAAATTAGATATTCAGGGTCGGGAAACCACAGACTTCTGGATAGAACGGGACCACAGCCTTCAACCCTAGTCCAAGTTCCATGTTCTTGTCACCAACTCCAACCTCTCTCTAGCCACTGGCATCTGCTGAACCGAACCATTTCCAACTCAATATTCCACCTGACAAAGAACTGAGCTTCCAACAGCTCTCTCCTTCTCCAAATCAACTATTAACCCCACCTGGCCATATTGTAAAACTCGCATTCATACTCTTATCAAATCCACAAAAGATTATATTTAATTCACTCCTGAATGATGTCAAATCTTGCGCACTTCATAAACTATAGCTCTTCTAAAATTCTGATGACCACATGTTCTCCAAACCAAGTCACACTTCTCCACCACCCAAGACTTGGCAGATCTACATCAGTTCCTACAGCTGTGGCCAAAATTTATAATCTTTTCTTCATTTTTAAAAGCCTCGTAATATCATAACTGCCTATATCTAACCTCATCCATTGCCACAAACCTCATCATTCCATACCAATCCTGGCCCAAATTTCACAACCACCCTGACTATTAACCTTGATCCCCTCCCTTCATTTCACCATTGGTAACTTTGTGAAATCTCTTCACCCGATCCCAGTCTACTCACTTACACCTTCCTAAACCAAACTATTTGACCAAGCTATTGGTTACCCCTCTTAAACAGCCTCAATTCTCTTTTGGCCAGGCATTTATTTTTATCCTAAACAATCTCGGGATATTTTTCTGCATGGAAGGTGCTGCATAAATGGAAATCATTGGTACCCAAATTAAAAGGTGTCAAAATGCAACACCAATAGTTGTTTCTTTTAATGGTGCATTTTTAATATGTCTTGAACATGAGAAAATTGAAGTGAATGGAATCACAGTTAACAAATGAGCTGAAGTGTTTTATCCTTGTGCCTGAAGAAATCAATCATTACTGAATAAGGACTTCTTTTCTTTAATACCATAATGATCCTTCTCAACATTGCTGTCAAAGAATGAAAGCAGAGGTTCCTTGGAAATGGCCTCCTATGTTGAACTAATGTGATCAATCCATCCCACCAATGATGTCGCATTTTGTGAAGTTGGTTTACTGAAAAAGATTGGACATGTATGGACTGAGCAGCCTCAGAACACAAAAAAATGGGGTTAGATGGACACAGCGCCCCTCGCGCCTGCTCCACCATTCAATAGGATCATGGCTGAACTGATCTTGACTTGACCTCTACTTCCCTGTCTACTGCCCCTAACCCATGGTTCCCACAGAGTAAAAATGTGTTAATCTTGGCATTGAGTAAATTCAATGATTCAGCCTCCACAGCTCTCACTGTCTGTTTTTATATTTCTTGTTACTGTACTCTCATTATCTATTTTCCCCACTTCTGATTCTTACAGCTAAACTCAGTGTTAGTGAGTACTACTCCTGAGGTATTCTCTGAAGTACTTAATTTCAGCAAAAGCAGTAACTTAGTTGTCACTTGAAATACAAGACCCTGAGATTGGTGTGGATGTGAGATAGCTGTTTGATGAAAATTATTTTCACACTTACATTTATCTAAAGTGACTCCACATTCGATGTGCCATCTCTCTTTACAAATATATGTCTATTTGCAGAATTCTGCACTTTTCATTATAATAACCATAATAATAATTAGCTTATCAATATAATTTTCATATTATTCCTGTTTGGAGCTTGTCCATGTTCTCTGAGTTATGGGAGAATTCAGGGAAATGAAGGAGATGGCAAGTTTTCATTAATGAAAATAAATATGAAAATAAATAACCATTGCAACTTCTTCAGAGTAATCTCTTAGGTTTTAAATATTCAAGCACATCTACATAAATCGCTGATATCTGGCAGGGTTTCTTTATGATTTTATCTTTATCTTTTAAGAAAATGTTCCAAAAATCCTGGTTGGACACGTCATCGTTGCTTCCAAATGCAAGTTATCAAAAACAATGTTAACCATGGAAAGCGTGGTACAATGTAATAATGCTCCAAGTTTACTAAGCAGTATTAATCAGGATAAATTTACGAATGAATTTTTTTCCCAGGTTAGTGGAAATACAAGTACAATACTCTGAAAGCTGCAAGGAACTTACAGTATGTCAAAAATTAGAAGTATTAAAAATATTTTTCAAGAATCACATGGGAGGTTCTTCTGTGCTATGAGTGAACAAACGTTGTGTTACATGCATTGCAGTTTTTGGATGGTTTATAATAAGATTACTGTTCTAAGGGCCACATAATCTGTATAAAAGTTACTAATCATTGTACTTGGTCTGTAATGCTGGAATGGTTTGTGTCACTAACATTCAGCACGAACAAACAAACCACACTTTGCATAAATAAAACCGTACTCAAATCAAAACTGGTGTTTAATATCCACAGGATTTGCTTGCCCCAAACTAATTCTGTGTAACAAACCCAATTGCTGGAATCTATTAAATAAAAAAGCAGCAATTTTGCTCTGAACTGCAGTTGGTTTTTAACCAAAGCTGTGTGGATATTTAGGATTTCTGGGTGAAAATAGCAGCCCCAAACCTCTCCTCAGCTGCACATTGCTAACAGGACAACTGCGTTCAGTCATTGAGGGGGTACAAACCTGCACATTACCTGGCACTTAGGCTGGGAAACCTGCTCACTAAACCTGGCACAAATCCAGAGGGTCCACTGATTTTAATGGAGAAAATTGGCTTGAGATAGAAGGGCAAGTGATGCCTAATTTATTTTCTTTTTGTTTGATTTAATGAGTTGATTTAAATATATTTAATTGTTTTTGAATGTTTCCTTGAGTCTTTGAGTATTTTTTTAGTAAATTAAATACATAATTTTTTAATGAAAGTATTTTAAATTTTTTATAGTTTGATTGCTTTTTCCCCAGGGCTGAAATGGTGGCGACAGGAGGACACAGGTTTAAGGTGCTGGGGAGCAGATATAGAGGAGATGTCCGGGGAAAGTTTTTTTTTTACTCAGAGTGGTGAGTGTGTGGAATGGGCTGCCGGAAATGGTGGTGGAGGCGGATACGATAGGGTCTTTCAAGAGACTGTTAGATAGGTACATGGAGCTAAGTAAAATAGAGGGCTATGGGTAAGCCTAGTAATTAGTAATTTCTAGGGCAGGGACATGTTCGGCATAGCTTTGTGGGCCGAAGGGCCTGAACTGTGCCATAGTTTTTCTATGTTTCTATGAATGTTGTGGTCAGGGACATTCACAGATGTTTAATTACTTTGACAGATAATAAACCAGGGAGAGTGGCTCAAAATTCTTTGCTCAAGGTTTGCCAGTTATTTTAAAATCAGAAAGTATATTACAAAGGCTTCACAGCCACCTGGGAGATGACTTCCTTGCAGAAGATTGTTCAAAGTAACAGCAGGCTTTGATTAGGCAACCGATAAGCTTGGGCAGCTTGCAGGTCAGTGAAAGATCCAGGCCAATGTTCTCAATTGTGTTGTATTAAAATTAAATGATCTGAGTAAAACAATGGCTAACATTCAAAGACACTACAGCACTTTATACTACAAGTGGTTTTACTTCGGGATACGAATGTCCAAAATCAACAGTAATTCTATAAAATGACAACAATCAAATGATTTAATTTACCCTGAAAATTTCCATTGATCTATTTATTCCAAATATTCAAGAATCTTATATTTCAGGCATGCTACACAAAATTTAGTGACATCACCTTTGCAGTAAAACAGCAACTTTATCTGCTGGCAACACAAAACTAACCTTTTAAACTTTACAATCTAATTTTTGGCTAGTAGCATTAAGACTGGAAACTGACCTAGGGCTATATTTTGAGCAACATCTGGAATCACTTTTCTCAACCTAATTACTAATTTCAAGCCTGAAACTATAAAACACATCAGCAACAATCATTCGATCGTAATTCATTATTTCAGTTTATAATTTTTTTAAAAAATCACCTATCCAAACCTATGTTTAAGTTTACAATCCCAACAGAAAGTCTCCTTTTATGATGCAATGTTTTCAACATCAATGTATCAAACATGAGGCTCAATAAAATATTCTTAGTGAGCCATGGCTCAGTGGTAAAGCCCTATTATCAGAGCCAGAAGGCCATTGGCTCAAGTTCCACTTGAAATGTGCAAGCACTATTTCTGTTGTGAAATTCCCAGCTTGGCACTCAGGGAATGCTGCACTGTCAGAAGTGCCAGCTTTCCTATAACATATTAAACAAGACCCAGTTTGCCCTCTAATTAAAGTGAACACAAAAGATTCTATGATACCCTTTCAGAAAGCAAAGGATTTATTATTGCTCAATCAAAACACTTAAACAGATTAACTGCTCATTATTACACGGTTGTTTGTGACAGTTTGCTATGCACAAATTGATTGAGTTTCATTCAATGGCGCCTACACTAATGAAGTACTTCAGTGGGAAGTAATGAGGTCATAACAAGGCTAAGTAAGTGGACAAACCCATTCTTAATATATCAAAGGATATCTTATTGCTATTGTTGAAACGAGTGAAACAGGATTACACAGAAACACCTCCAAAGATGTTAGCAGATATTTCAAAGAGATCCTTGTCTCTGTTGCCACCTGTGGGAAACTTATTTTGTCGTCGACTGAACTTGTGCTATTTATTCATCTGAAAGAATGTTAATAGAACAGTACAGCACAGAAACAGGTCCTTTAGCCCACAATATCTGTGCCAAATATGATGCCAAATTAAACTAAATCTCTTCTGCCTTCACATGATCCATATCCCATCATTCCCTGCATATCCATGTGCCTACCAAAAAGCCTATTAAACACCACAATTGTATCAGCCTCTACCACAACCCCTAATAGGAAGTCAAGACCAAGCACATTTGAAGTCAACTATGGTCAGCATTAAATGGATCAACGCTAAGGAGGGAAATGGCAGAAGATGGGATGGTCAAAGTAAAGAGAAAGAAAGGCGAGAGGCAAGGTAAGATATAAAACTTTGAACCTGCTCTACATTTAATTATATCATGGATAGCTTATATCAATTCCACTTACCCACTATTTTCCTTGATTTCTTTGCCCAATAATCTCTCAAAATTGATTTTAAACATACTAAATTATTAAATCTCCAGAGTCCGTTTGAATAGAAAATTCCAAAAAGTCACAATCCTTCTTTCTCTAAATTTCTTCACATCTGTCTAATTATAAAGGGTGCCTACTTAGTTCTATAACCCTGGATTTTCACTCTTCACCAATCAAGCACTCTCTCGGTGTCAAAGAAAACTTTGATTTTTCAATGAAATCAACACTCAATCTCAAATAGTTGTGGAATTGATTCAATCTTAAGAATCATTTTCTTAAGATGGAGTGAACAGTAGCCAAATTGAGTATAGTTCTCCAATTTCACTCTCCTTGCAACCCCTTGGGCCTGCTCTACCATTCATTACCCTGGCTGATCCTTCCCATCAATACACAATGCCACTTGATCCCTATATTCTCTGATTTCCTTCAGGTCCACCAGTTGAGCATTTACAACTCTTAGGTAAATGCTGATTATTTACAATCTTTTCCTTAAAAAGGTATTTCTCCTCATCCTCATCTTAATTGGCTGACCCTTTACCTTGAAACTATGCCCATAGTTCTGGACTTAGCCTTTGCACATCGATCTTGTTAACTCCCAGATTCTCAATACGATCACATTGAATTCATCTAAACCTTAGTGAGTGTGCACTAATCCAATTAGTCTCTCTTGATAGTGAGGAAGAAAGGGGTTAAGAAACTGTGACTGTACATATAACTGTTGGAAAAAAATACCTTGCAAGAGCAAGCAAGCCCGTGACTCAGTGCGAGGTGATAATTACTGTGTCGGGAACCTTAGTTACAAGGCAATTACACTAGACAATAAAGGGTGGTGGGTGTAATAAACAGTGAGTGGGAAGCTTGTCCTAAACAATGAGGGTGATACCTGTCTTTGAATCTCTAGACTGTAAATCAATTATATTGAACGATAGGTGCGATGTCTGTCTTTGGATCTCTGAGGCCTGACTGAAACTCGCGGAGTCACATTCATTAAGTGCGCGTAACATTATCTGTATAAATTACTGTCTGCTCCTTTGTACTGTGGAGACCTTGGGTAGTGACTCTCAACGACTACTGAAGAGACCTCTCCCTAGCAGTACACTGCTTATAAGCGCATTATATTGAATCAACCTAGTGGCACTGTGTTACTTTGCAGCAGACAGGAGTGGGAACTTAAAATCAGGACGACAATTGGACAGCTCCTTCATCTTCTTATTGCAACAGAGTTAAGAACACGAGAGACAGGAGCACAAGTAGGCCAGTTAGCTACTTGAATAATTAAGATCATGGCTGAATCAATGTTGCACTGAATCAAAGTACATCTTCTTTCAGGTCAAAATGACACACAATATTCCAAATGAGGCCTCACTAAAACCCTGTGGGATTTCTGCAAGGCCTCATCCTTTTTGTACTCCAACTCCAATCTCCAAAGGCTGAGATTGACAGATATTATTAACTATAAGCAAATCAAGGACATAATCTAGGAAAGTGATGTTGAGAACAAGATTGGATGAGGCATGATCTTACTGCCCGAATTAGTTTACTTGTGCTCAACTCTCATGTTCTTAGGTCTATTGCAATAAAGACCAACATTCCACTTAGCTAACTAATTGCTTGCTGTAGCTGCAGGTTTAATTTCTTCATCCTATGGACAAGCAGACCCAGATTTACCTGTGCTCAGTCATTTACTAGTTTTTCACCATTTGTTAAGTTTTCTGTTTTCTTATTCTTCCTGGCTCACATTTTTGAGATCATATTAGTATGTAACAATAACTCCTGGACATCTTACTAAACCTCTTCTTTCACACTAATTATTTGAGCAAGCCAATTCTGGAGTATCCTAAGTTGGTTGATAGCTTTCAGAATTTGACCACAGAAAATTATAATTTTGCATTGGGAACTTCAAAAATTTTGTAAATTAAATTTTGTCTTCATCTGCCTCTGTCCAGATCTCATTGCACATTTTGCGTAGTCGAATAACTAAGTTATACTGCAAAATAGATAAAGCTTCACAGCATTCTGTACAGCATATTACAATATTTTCACTGAGTTATTTAGCAGAAGTTATAAAATCAACAGTTAATGGCCTGAAGAGTTTAAGTTGCACTATCCAATTATTGTACAGCATGTCTCTAAGCATTTTGAATGTTGGTCTTTCACTGCAAACTGCACTGGGGTTGGCATATAGAGAGCAGTCATTGTACAAGTTCTTGTGCATGCTACAGAGCTTGTAAAGGCAAATATGTTGTCCAGGACAGAGGCTGGATCTGGGAAGTGGAGGCAAGCATCAGAAGTGCAATCAGGTTCAATCAGAACAGAGTCCTGATGAAGGGTCGTGTCCCAAAAACGTCAACTGTTTACTTCCCTCCATAGATGCTGCCTGATCTGCTGAGTTCCTCCAGCATTTTGTGTGTGTTGAAATGATGATGGGGTTCTGTTTAGCCATTGGAGGGTTGGAACCAGAGGCCATTAGTGTGAAGTGGATGGGGAAAGAGGGAACAGTGATTAGGCAGCAAGACAAATGGTGGTGGGAATAGAATGTAAATAACTATGCATACTTCAGAGGGGTTCCAGTGTGGAATAGCACTTGCAAGAGTGATCAAAAGTAGAATTAACGACATAAACAATGTAGAATTAATTTACTCAGCAAGGCATGGAAAATGATGTCACTCAATATAGACTTGGTATCTGATGCCACATCAGGCAACAAACACATCCAGATGTGCCCAGGCAAATTTCCAGAGTGACAATTGACAACTTAGAAATGCTCATTATTGCCTTTCATACCTGGAAAGGTGCACTTCCAATCACATTTCCAGGCCAACAGTTTTATCTGTTATACAGTCAGGGGCGCAGAGTCTCACAGGTGATGATTTTTCCACTGCTGATCTCTAAATGTGCATCTCTCTCAGTGACTTTAAAGACGCTTTTTATTTTAATTCTGGTTTAAATTCTCTACTGTACCAGTTGCAATAATTCCTGTAAACTTCTCTTGCATGTGCTTGCTGATCCACAATAAGTCATGCTTAATTTAGAATCTTCAACCTCATTTTCAAATGCCTCCAAGGCCTCTTCTGACCTACCTTAGTGAGGTGCTAAAGAATTCCAACTTTGGATTTCTTATGACTAGGGTAATTTTTTAAAAGAAGTGTTATTACCATCTAAATTGCATTTCGAAGAATTTAACATTAAGATGTACATTTGTCCGCAATTTGCTGTTCATTCATATTGACACTAAGCAGATATCTTCAGTATTTTTCAAAAACAAAGTTCTATAATCTTTAGACTATGGACACTAGAACTTCACCCTCTCAGTCAAGCCACTTGTCTGTATGTGCCTATTTAAACAACCTACAGGGTAGAATTGATGGTTGAAATGATAATAGTCCTCTACGACTTAAATTGGATATGTATCTCACTTAAATGCAGTCTATTTAATTGTTTCAAAGTAGCACTGAGAAGGACTTGTTGGGATAAAACCAGATAGAAAATGATAAATTTGGCATATGTTTGTTCAACAGTGAGGAGGGATATTATGTTTCTCCCTATTTATCCACTCAACCTATTGTTAAATTTTTTTATTTAACATTTAACAACTGAGATCCAGCCTCCAAGCTCAGGTGGAGGTCAAAGACCTTGTGGACCTATTCAAGGCAAAGCACAGCAGGCAATTTCTTCTGGCCAATGGATAGCTTTCAAGCATTATATAAAACAGACATCCTGGCGAGTTTTTCTTTGTTCCTTTTTGTCGAAGCTTGTTGTATTCAAATTGGTAGCTACATTTCCTGTATGGTAATGATG
>JARFYF010000001.1:92538036-92548306 GCA_030265395.1 Rhina ancylostomus
AACAACCCACCCCCCACCCCCCCCCCCCCCTCCCCCCCCACCCACACCCACACACACACAGATGCTGCTCAACCTGCTGAGTTCCTCCAGCAGATTGTTGCTCCAGATTCCAGCATCTGCAGTCTCCTGTGTCCTCTCTCATTATTTTCCCTCACAAGCCCATCAGATGAAGGGTCTCTGATCTGGTATGTTCATTTTGTTTCTCTTTCCACATATGCTGCCTGACCTGCTGAGAGTTTCCCTGCACTGCTGTTTTTATTATAAAACAATGTGTGTTAATAAAATGTGCATCAGTGGAACATGAGCACCCAAGACTCCATCCCAGAGCAAGCTGCTCAGGGAAGCCTTTCTCCCAGTTGAGAAGGCCTTATCCCAACCCAAACACCTTAGGAGGAAACAGCATTCCCACTGAAATCCAAAAACTCAGTGACAAAGAGCTTCAATCACATCACACACAACTGGGAAGAGGGTGATGTACCAAGAGGTGCCATAATCACAACTAATGATCTACCAGCATGGGTTCAATTAAATGCCTTAAGCATTTTCTAACATTAAGAGTGCAGAAGAATGCAGAGGAATTTTAATTTCAGAATACTTTAGTATTTCTGGATTTTGACACTATGCTGAAGAGAATTATATTATAAAAATGTAATGGATAAATGAATTAAAATGTTTTGAACACTTCTATAAAGTACACTAAATAGATTTTGAGCATTACTAAAAAAAATCCTATCTTTCAAACAACAGTTTAATAATACAGCTTAGAGCCTGATTACTTAAATTCAGCCAAGCTTCTGGCTTAGTTTTTCCCTCCTGAAGAGGCATAAAAACACACAATAACCAATCCTGGTTTAATGACCATGCCCAAAAACCACAACATTGGCAAATCAGTGCATTTGTAATGAGAAACCACACACTTCGTAATCATCCAACGCTGCTTAAAAAGCATCTCTCTCATGCTGGGCATTCCTTCCTTTTCAGTAAGTGACACACCACCTTAACACCTACAACTTGCCAAACATAATATCAGCATGTGTCATTCCCAGGCAATATGCCAAAACATGTTTTCCATTGGTACTTCTCTATGGACACTATTCACCAATGTATTTGTCACCAACTTATCAATATTATTTAAAAAATTCACTTGGTTTCAGGATACAGCATTCATCTGTGAACTCTGCCTGATTTCACATTACCCAGGGCCTTTCTTGTGGGTAATATAAAGGGCAAGCTACAATGCTTATTCATATGTTGTTCTTATAATCAATTTCATTCCCCTACTTATTGAACTGCATTTCAAACATACCAGTGGGCAATCATATATCTGAATTGGCACCTGATCAAAGAGCCTCAGCTCTGGTACAGGATAATGTGTAATAAACTGCTGTTGTGCCTCAGACCGTGCTGTCTCTAACTAGAGACAAGGTCAGTAATGTTTGAAACAGAAAACACATGGGTTGCTCATCCAGAATAGATATTTTCTTGCAGAGTTTAAATCTTCATGAGGACAGTGAGATTTGTTCAGGTAATATTCCACAGAGTCCATGACAAGACAGGACAACTGACTGACATGCTTATTCTTCCTCCAGATCCTCAATACAATCCTTATGCAACAATATTGATCACATAATCTGCTCACTGAATTGTTAGTTTCCTTACTGCACTTTACATTGAACTTGAAGCAGAGTAACAGACCTTTTATCCAGTTTCTCCAAGTATTTATGATCCATTTGATCACACTGCCATCTTTTCTCATCTATCAACAAAACCCTCTTATCCCTTCCCTCTCATTTGCTTCCCCTGAAAACACATCCATGCTATTCATTTCAGCTACTTCCTGCGGCAAGGAGTTCCAAACTTGCACCACTCTTTCAATAAAGAAGTTTCTTTTGAATTCCCTATCTGATTTCTTGGTGAGTACCTTACATCGATAGTTTCATTCTTCCCCACTACTGGAAACATAGTCTGTTTCTTCCTGATTAAAATCTTCCAGAATGTTAAAAATGCTTTCAGATTGCGCTTCAGCCCTTTCCCTTTAATCATCTTCTGATATATATGTGTATATGTGTGTGTGTATGTATGTGTGTGTGTATGTATGTGTGTGTGTATGTATGTGTGTGTGTATGTATGTGTGTGTATGTGTGTGTGTGTATGTGTGTATGTGTGTGTGTGTGTGTATACAATAACAAACAGTCCTACCATAGTCCTTCTAAATTGTTTTTCTCTTTCTATTGTGACCATAACTGTACTGTACACTGTACTCAAAGCTTGGCTACAACTTGAGCACAAATTCCCAGCTTTTAATTGTATCCTTCCAGAAATAAAAGCTAGTTCTTTGCTTTCTTATTACCTATTATTTTGCATCATATCTTCATTGATTTATGTATTTGCTCTTTCAAATCCTGCTTCTCTATGCCAATTTGATTCTTTTTCTTAAGTAATGAGTGACTTCATTTTATATTGGCATGAACTTTGCAGAGTTTTGCCAGCAGTTCCTCATGGAACTCCCACAATTTCTCAGCTCAAGTGCTGGTAAATTTTGGGATGCAAAATTTACTGGCTGACCTCCACCAGCCATTTGCCAGCTGTGCTCTGCTGTTGGTCTCCCTGTGGATCTGAGATTCAAATGAGGATTGTAGAGAAGAATAAGGCAAGTTATATGTTTTTTTTAAAAAACTAATTGTTTGGTTTAATTACTAATATTTTTAAATATTTTGATTTTTTTTTAGATGTATTGCTTAAATTTTTGACCCTTTGTAATTATTTCATTTTATACAGTTATTCAACAGCACAGAATGTCAGTGTCACTCAGAAGCATTGGGAAACATTGACACCTCTGAAAGACAGCAACAAAGGCAAAATGTTATGGATCTTCCAATTTTTTTCCCCCCTGGAGAAGTTTTGGATGTGGGCATGTTCAAGCCTACCCACATTATTCGAGGCCTTGCCACTGCCCGGGGACCTGCTGCCGAGCTCTGGGAACTTCTGAAGCAGCCAAGATTGGTCATTTGGCTGTTCTGAGGAACGGCAGTGGGGCTGACTGAGGAAAATCCAGGCCACATGTAAAAATGAATTTACCAATATAATTTGGCATGGCTTTCCTCAGAACGATTATCCCAACAACATTCCTAATCAAAAATAACAAAATATGAAATGCAAACAGAAAATGTTGGGAAAATTCAGCAGGTCAGGCAGAAAGAGAAATAGTAAACGTTTCAAATCTGGGATCTGTCATCAAAATTGAGCAAGAGAAGTTAGTCAAGGTAGCAGAAAAGGTAAAAGAGGCCAATTTCAATTAGTGGAACAAAGGGAATTTCTCTTACAGGGTGAAATAATGGGGCAGATGAGGTAAGGTTAATCTTTGTCTGTATAGTTTATTGTAAAATTGTCTGTGTAATGTTACGTAGTCTGAATCTATGAAAAAAAAGGAAAAGGAAAAAAAGAATGGCAAGCAAAAATGGCCAGTTCGCAGAAAAAAGGCAAGAAAGAAAGAGCAACTTAAAGTTGGAGAATTTGATAGAGTCCTGCAAGCTGCACCCTGCCTTGACAGAAAATGGTGTTTTTCCTCGAGCTTGAATTGGGTCTCATCTTAACATTGCAAGAAGCCACAGATAGAAAGGTCAGAGTGGCAGTGGGATGGTGAATTAAAATGGCAGGCAACCAGAAACTCAGGCTCTCTCCTGTTGACTGAGTCATGTGCTCCAGTGAGTGATCACCCAAACTGTGTTCAGTTTCTCCAGTGTAGAGGGGGCCATGTTGTGAACAATGAATGCAGTACACTAGATTGGGAGAAGTGCAAATGAGTCGCTGCTTTACCTGCAAAGACAGTTTGGGTCCCTGAATGGTGTGAATGGAAGAGGCGAAAGGAGAAGTGTTGCACCTCCTGCGGTTGCATGGGAAAGCATCGTACGACAGAGAATGGCAGGCGGGCCTGGAAGAGTAGACCAGGAAGTTGCAAGGAAGCAATCCCTTCAGAATGTTGAACAAAGGAAGATGGGAACCTGTGTGAAAGCTACAACATGCCAGAATAAAAAAGGGACTGTCAAGTAGTGGGCTAGATTTCTTTCAAAGAGAATTTTCACATTTTGCCATAATTATCACCCTAATTTCTGAAGAAAGTACTAACATTCAAAGTAATACAAGCCTTAAAATATGAAATATAAAACAGCTTTAACTAAAATCATTGCTTTATAATTAACTCAAATGATCAGATTTTAAAAAAAATAATTTATGGGATGTGGACATTGTTGATGAGGCCAATATTTACTACTCTTCAGGAGATGGTAGTGAGCCACCATGAACTGCTGCAGTCTTTTTGGTGCTGTGGTGGAATCAGTAAGCAGTTGGGCTGGTGGTTGGGTGACAATCAAGACCATTTAGCTCTGGAAGGTGTCAAGCTTCTTGAGAGTTGTTGGCATTACACTCCTTCAGGCAAGTTGAGAGTATTCCATTGCACTCTTGCCCTGTAGCTTGTAGATGGATGCAGGGCTACAGGGAGTTGGGATGGAATAATTCAATGGTCTTTGAGAATCACATGATTTATCATGTGATCTAGCAGTGTATCAAATGATCCACCTATCACGTACCAGCTCTTGCCCCAACCCTTCCATCCATCTTTTTATACTGGCTATTTCCCTTCTACCTTTCAGTCCAGATGAAGGGTCTTAACCCAAAACGTCAACTGTCCATTTCCCTCCATAGATGCTGCCTGACCTGCTGAGTTCCTCCAGCATATTATGTGCTGCTCCAGATTCTAGCATCTGCAATCACACGTCTTACTATATAGCATTGGTTATTCTTGCCTTGCACTGTTTAGAATTTTTATTTCTGATAATGGTGCAAGTTGGTAACAACATACTGGGGGCTCACAGAGCCAAAGGAAAACGGCAAGCAACTGTGCATGTGCTAAACTAAACCCATCTGCTGAGGTACTGTGAAATAAATGGTGCAAGGACTGGGAAGAAGTTCGAGACAGAGTGTATCAATTTAATGACAAATTGAGACCAAAGAAGAAATAAAGAAAGACTTGCATTTATTTGGTACCTTTCAAGAAGAGATGAAGCATAATAAAGGATGTAGAGACAGAAAATTATAATTGAGAGAGAAAATAATAAAAAATAAAAATTTTTCACTTTGTAAATCTCAACCTGTAATTCAAAATTGTAGAAACAAGAGTCCAGGCCTGTAATAACTCAATTTCAATTTCCAGAAGAGCATATGGCAGTGATTAAACAATTATTACCATCATTAAAAGGTTTCAAACTTAAGTGAACAAGACTTAACCTTTTTTTGGCAAGTTTGCTATCTATCCATGAGAGTAAATGTAGCAACTAAATACCATTCAATGCATTTCAAAAGTGAGGCAATAAGCAAAATGCTATTTTTATGACACTAACAGAAAAGCAGCATGCTGCATATTCAAGACAGCAACATTATGTACATATATACACATGCTTGCTGGAATATTTTTGCACAAATAGTGCCGAGCATCATTAGCCTATGATTTTGACAGTAAATTCTTGACTTCTGCAATTGGGCAAGGCAGGATGAAAACACATGGCTTTCTAACAGCCCATGAAAGGACATCTTTTGCTTGTCTTTGAAGCAGCAAAAGTACTGCCATTTCTCAGCACTTGTGTGATTTACATAAGCCTGGATAGGTCTTGGATCTCTAACTTGAATCACCTCCATACTACATAAACATAAAAACATTAAAGTTGGTTAATAGGACTGTCCTATGTTTAGACACCACAATAGCAATAATTCTTTTAAAATTTCACCAGAATAGCAAAGTAAATGAAATTGATTTGCAAAAAAGACTTGAAATTTCAGTCATGTTGTTTACTATAAATGAACTGTACTCAAGTTATGGTACTTATGAGAAATGCTATTGTGACTATAATGGTGACTCAATTTTCCATTCTAATGTTTGGTTCCAAGAAAGCAAGCCATTCTCACTCTCTCTAAAATGAATACTAGTAATAACTTGGAACTTATGAAGTACATACCTTTGAAATAAATATACAAGGGAGATGTGATGAAATAACTGCACTAATTTCTTTTTACTGTCTGCCCTTTTTTTAAGCAAATTAAACAAAGGAGTTTCTTAATTCGTTCCAATAATATGTTGCAATATCATTCTTAGTCTTTGTTTCAGTCTAATTTCAGCCACAATTGAGGCAGCTGGAGCACTCAGCATGGAATTTACAGCCTTGTAATACAAAATGGTTAAGTGCCTTACGTGTCCATAAAATTTATACTCAATAAAACTTCTCTTGTGAATCCAACTTTCATATAATCAACTGCACCCTTAAACAGCCAAATTTCAGAATTTAAATCATAGCAAATAATCAATGCATTTTTCAGACACATAATTATTTTGTAATTAAGCATGAATGAGATCTCCGGTGGAAGGGAAAATTCATGGAATCATGGAGAAAGGAGTACATTTGGTAGTTAATTGCCCACATAATTGGAACTATAATTCAGTGTTTGAAATTATAACAGCTGTAATCAAAGTTATCCAGGAATCCACAACTTGGCATCACTATCAAGTGTGAGTTTTAGATCTGTTGCCAAGTCAGAAGTTGAGTTCAAGTCACACTCTAAAAGCTTGAGCACTTAATTTAGGCCTTCACTTCATCTTCAAAGACTGGTATACAAGATCACATTCAAAGAGCAGCAAAAGTGATGCTCTTGATATTTTAAACTGTCAAACCAACATCAATAAAGCAGATTATTTGATCATTCATTGCATTGCTGTTTGGGACCTTGTTCTGTGCAAATTGCATTTCCTATATTACAGGCATTACACTTCAAAAGTGTCAGTGCACAGAATTCCCAGGCAAAAGAATGAAAATAAAATTATTTTACTTTTTAAAATCTCCAACATTAAGATCTGAAGGAATAAAATTCCACATTTATAAAAGTTAAATTTCATACCAGGGTGACATATTTATGACAGGATGGACAAGTCCCAGCATTTCCTGGCAATAATGGTCCACACGCACAAGACAAGCTCAGCACTTTACATTGTTCTACTCTTTTCAATGCGACATCTCTTGGCAGGACAACCATTGTTCTCCTGCTCCAAAAACTGGGCTACATCTTGGATGAGAGAATCACTGGATTTTTGCAATTAACTGAGCACTTGTAGATGTTGGAAGTTGCTGCAAAATTTCTATTTTGATAGTGGTGAGCACTGTCAATTCTATAGCAAAATTTGATCCATCAAATTGTGTGCAAGAAGATAAATACATTTTGAAAAGATCAAGAGTTGGTAAAACTAGGCATACTAATAAAAATATAATATTAATAACTATGCAGTACTGTTCATTCATACAAAAGAAATAATATTAACTCAACAAACTGCATCAGGGCTGAAAATTGTTCACATCCTCATTACAGGCTCTTATACAGGCTTCCTTTTTTATCTGCCTTATTTGTATTTCAGCAAACTGGTTATTGAGATGAACACCATCTACAAACTTGCTAACTATTTAACTTTGTGTACACGATCCCATTCCACTTGGGTCCATATTTTTACATCCTGTATTTAGCTGAGGTCACCTGCAAATGGCTAGAGTACATTGCACCAGAAAGATGTAATTGAGTACCGTAAATCAAGACTGAGCAAAGGAAAGGACGTTGATTTTGTTGAGCCGGTGCACTTGTGCTCTCACATGAGAAGGCTTGGGGTCATGGCCTAAGACAAACCCTTGAGAATATGACCTAAGTTGGCAATCCAGAACTGTCCCAAAGAAATGCTTTATTTTAGATGAGACATTAAAGAGAACCATCTGACGTGGATGCAAAAGATCCTATGAAAATATCCGAAGCATAGTACTTCCGCTAGTCGCCTGACAAGCATTCAGCTTTAACTCCACCCACCAGATCCTTTCCCCAAAATTATACTTCATGCATAAAACACAGTTAAAAGGGACATTGCATTGCTTTTGTTCACAGTACCAAGCATATCATTATATTTGTTTGCAATATTTATGTTATGCCAATTTTTCATTCTGAACCATTACCACACCAATAACTTTTACATGTTATTGCACAAGGCCCAGTCCCTCAATTTGTAGTGGTAGGAGGATCCTACATTATGGCCTTTCCCTATGGAGCCCATGCACTGGTTGCACTGAGCTTCAGTGCAGATGGTCCTGCGCCTTACAATGTGCAGCATTCCATTGTGGACCACACCTTCCATTGGAAGGCCAGTAAACATCAGGCTAATCAAAGTATATCCTCCACTGAGTTAATGATCTTCCAGCAGCAGTCCTAGTTAGTCTCAGTGTGTCCCTGGGAACAGTCTGTACAGCACAGAGCCCTGTGTCATACAGCTGCTCAATAATGACTACTGCAAGGACACTCTTAAGGATGAAAAGTTGGATAACTCACATTCACAATTGAAAGTGTATTTTCACATGTCCCCACATTTTTTTGCTTTTTGGAAAGGAACTGTGTTTGTATAAAGTCAGTAATAAATTGTACTTATTATAGATTAAATTTATGTTGAAGGATATAAAAATAAAGTCAAAACTCCACAGGAAATCTAAAACTAACTGCAAAAAAAAGTGCTGGAAGTAAATCAGCAGGTTAGGTAGCATCCATGGAAAGTGAAAAAGAGTTAACGTGTCAGGTCAAAGACCCTTCACCAGAACTGGAAGAAAACCATTTTTCCCTCATTCTCCCAGTACTGATGAAGGGTGTTAGAATCAGAATTAATATTTCAGGATGCACAGATGCTTCCTGATCTATGTGCTTTCAATATAAATTTAAAGGCCTTTATAACATTTGCAGCTGCTTAAAGCTGCAGACTAGAAAAAATTGCTAATAATTATAACTGTTGAGATTGTTGTATTAAGCAGCACCACTGTCACAGTAAATCAAAACACAGCAGCCAAGAATTACTGCTTTGGGCACAATTGCCATTTGGGCACAAAATACACTTGTTTTCAAAGTGATTATCTTAAAAATCAAGCTTTTGCTCAAATTTGCATTTCACAAAGCAAAATATATCCAGATCCAACATGAACTGACTGCATTTCAGAACTTCGTTTCAATATTTAAAAAAATTTTTTGTAATTAACTATTTCATTATATATTTAAGTGTTGGCCTGGTGCAGTTTTATTAATTCAGCAGAAAATTAAACTATAAGCATTCTTAGGAGAGTGTTAGTTCACAAACTGTGAGTAACTCAATTATAAATAAATGGTTTTGGAAATGATACAGAGTTGTTTATTAGCTTCATTGAAGTGTTGTAGGCACAGTAAATTAAATGTGGTTAAGTTTAACTGTCTCTATATAAAAAGTACCTTAAAGAGCCCCTGTGTCTGAAAACAAAAGCTATATTTTCTGAACATCCTTGTGACATCTAGAATTGATACAATTGACATTTCTTCACCAGAGGATGGCGAAGCTTTGGAATTCTCAGCCCTGCAGGGCCGTGCAGGGTCAGCCATAGATTTCATCCAAAATGGAGATTGATAGATTTCTGGATATTGAAGGTATCAAGGGGTGTGAAGATCAGGCAAGAAAAAAAGGTACATGAAGAACAAGATCAGTCTTGATCTTATTGAACAACAGAATAGGCTTAAGGGGCTAAGGGCTGGCTCTTGCACATACTTAGTGTTCCTATTGGTTGAAAAACTGTCAGTGATTAATTTGCACTGATGGCAGGATCAGTTGGAACAGAGAACAACACAGGAACAGGCCCTTCGGCCCATGATGTCGTGCCAAACTAATTAAGCTAATATAGTTCTGGTGTGATGTCTTTTAAAACTCATGAAACAAAATTGTGGGAAAACTTGCCGGCTGTAAACTTTGCCTGAACTTCTTTAATCTCACAATGGCATGGCGAATTTTGGAAGAAGTGTGCTGAAAACACCATTCATAAAACTAGGGGATGTTCCAGATCTGTGACTTTAATCTTTCGTATCTACATACCCACAGTTATGGAGGCCACATATCTGAATTAAACAGTGGAAGGTATTAAGCAAAACCAATAACTTATACCGAAGACTCTGTTAAGACCAAAGTTTCATTTTTTTGAAGAAAGTAATCAATGGCCAAACTTGCAAACCTCATCTTTCAACTGTCAGCAATTGAAGTATTGAGCTTGGCTGACATTTAAGCCTGCCCACCAGTACTGGAATGAGTTATGTGCCAATTCTCCATTACACCAGTAGATGGAGAGCCTCCTGCTGATGGAGCTTTCCATGTTGGGAAGGCTGATGTTGTTAATTTGACCTCGCTTAACTATGC
>JARFYF010000001.1:92551781-92571509 GCA_030265395.1 Rhina ancylostomus
TCCATGCCAACCTTTTCACACAACTACACTAATCCCATTTGCCTGCACAAGATCCATTTCCTTCTATGCCTTACCTATTTAAAGGCCTGTAAATGTCTCTTAAAAATTGTCATCACCATTTATGGAAAGTTCTCACCGACTGAACCAATTCACAAATGGGATTGCCTGGTATGGCAGGGTGCTCTGAAACAGCAAATTGATTGCACTGATCATTTTCAGGTCCAGAGTGGGCCTCAACAGTCTAACATATGGGCAGTAGCTGCTGTATCTATATTACACAGAGAAATACACCAGTTATATGCATTATGAGAGAAAAGGGAAGGGTCCATGGCATTGCTTTCTTTGCAAATTTAAGAACGTATCCAACACTCTGCCAAGCTCAAGGACCCATTATGTACATTTGATTGAAGCAAAAGCAAAAGACCATTGAAGGGCACTGACTAAAAGTTAACATTTAATAGAAATGCATTATTGAATTTAAAGCTTGTCAGTCTCCAGTCAATCCTTCCCTTATGCTTCTGACCCTCTCTGGTTATCATTTTTCTATCTAATGATCCAAGTGAGGACTTGGGCTCGTAAGCCAATTTGTAGGGATCAAGTGACATATGAAATTTGGTGGAAATTCCAGCTCAGACAAAAAGTCAGTGGGGATGCCAACTATCTCACATTCTAACATTTGCAATCATATTTTACAAAGATTCCTGGGTAGTCTAATGGACTGTCAATAACAAAAAGAGTCCTTAAAAACTGAACAAAAACAAATTCTGGAAGAACTCAGCCACTCAAGCAGCATTTGTGGAAAGATAACCCAACTAACATTTCAGATGCTGCTTGAGTGGCTTTGAGTTCTTTCAGCATCTCTGTTTTGTTTCAGATTCCAGTTTTTTGTTTTCCATCCTTGAAAATTGGTCTCATATCCGCCTCCAGGTATAGCTCAACCAATGCAAGACCCAGTACATTATTTCTCCGAGTAGTTTCACTCCTCCTGCCTTCAGGTGAACATAAATCAGTTCAGCAAGTGCTGCTTCGCATCAGCACACCATGAAATCCACTTTGCATTGCTGCAAAGCGGTGGTACGATTGGCTCACAGACAGATGTTAATGCAAATTGATTTCCACAAAATTCATTTCTCACCTCAATTCATGCCATTGTTAATCTTGGAACCAAACCAACCCTCACTCGTGCTATCAATTACTCTGTTAGGTGATGAAGGCAATGAAGTAAAGACAAAGGGATGAAATGAGGTGTCAACAGTTACCAGGACTAAAGGAAATCCATGGAGGGAGGATGTGTCATTCTGGAGATATTGCACATATGTTGGACAGTGTGTAGTTGCAGATTATGGAGAAGTGACTGCTTAATCTGGGAGAAACTGTTCACAAACAAATCTCTTTTAAATTTCAAGGATCCTGTAAATTTAACAAGTATGATGAAAATCAAAGAACGGAGTTGATGAGCAGCAGGGCATGAAGTGGGGAAGGGAGAAGAGAGAGGATGGAAGAGAAAGAAAGATGGCAAGGATAAAGGAAGGGGTCAAGAATAGCACGAGTTGTGGAAGAGAGGAGAATGGGGTGGTCTTGTCCTCTTTATTGGATCACGTAGCAGAAATTAATCCAGTTTCATGTGTGCTTGTTTCTGTTAATATTCATGGGTTATGTTTGCTCATATTTATCAAATTGTATTCTCTACCATCATAGGCTGTCAGATTGAAGCAGGTTTAAAATTTACTGTTGGCCTTTTACACCTGACATCAGTTTAAAAATTAACAATGCACCAAAACACTTGTCAGTCAGGGCTTCTGAACCTGCACGTGAAGATGTTCTTAGATGTGGAATGGAACAATTTTATTCATTCTGGTCCTTCATTCTGTTTAAACTGTGATTCAAAAAGGGCACAAAATGTCTGTCCTTTGATCCCATTGCAATATCACTTGTCATAACAGTGATAACGATGATAAGTGAACAGAAAAGAATACAAAGCCAGCAACTACAAAAATCACAGAAACAATTGTTACATTTTTTTTTAAGATGTTAGTCCTGAAGTTTACTCTCCAGGCTCAAAGGCAGAAGTCCATTAAGTACCTTCTGAAATAAGTGAACAAATCATCAAGTCATAAATAAGCTCTGCCATATTTTGCCATGTTTAGCTTCAGTGCCTTTCAGTCGATGTCAGTCTTGTGAAGCATTGAGTCTTCAGCTGAGGGAGGGTAGTAAATGGTAATTAGCAAGGCTTCCTTGCCTTGTATAACCTAATGTCATGACACTACAGTGGGATCTGGTCAATTCTGAGGACTCCCAAGGCTACTGCTTCCTCACTGAAGATCAATGTAGTGCCACCTCTGCTGGGTCGATCTTATCTTTAAAACCAGGTGTATTCAGAAAGGTGACACGTGAATCAAGGACAGTGGATGATAGGTATTCATCTGTGAGTATGACTGTGTCAGGCTGCTGCCTGACATGTTATTGAGAGCACGAAGAGATCACATAATCAGCAGATCAGATCAAAACAAAACTTTGTCGTCCTGCCATATCCATTCATGAACAATAAAATAACAATTTTATTGTTATAAAATTGTAATAACAATTGTAATAATAATTTTATTGTAATAACAACAGACTAACAATAAAAAGATGATCTTTAAATGTTTCCAACCTCAATGATGGCAAAGCTCAATATGAAATTGCAAAATGCAAAACTGGAGAATTTACAATCAACTTTATCCAGGTGTCTGATCCATCCCAGGATGCTCCTGAAGACACCACCATCACAGAAGCAAGACCTCAGCTAATTTGATTTTAAGAACTGACCGAGTGCACTGGACACAGTGGAGGTTACGAATCCCAATGCCCCAACTGTGAACCAGTCGTACTTGCAGCCAAACTTTTCCAGCATAACTGCAAAACTGCCATCTGCACAGTGATATAGAAAATTGCCCTGGTAATGTGCAATAACAAGCAGAAGTCAAATATGAGCACCAAATCATCCAACTCACAATCATCAACAAAGTGATGAAAAGTTTTTTTTGAAAATGCAATCAAGTGAGAAGTATTCATGAATAAATTGCTCACAGGCTTAATTTTCATTCTGCTAAGACTACTGACCCTCAGATCTTTTAAGGTCCTATTCTAAAAAGGGCTGAATTCCCAGAAATTAGGTAGGAGTGTTACCTGATGACATCAGTACTGTGTACAGTTTTGGTCACCCTGTTATGAGAAAGATGTAGTTAAATTGGAAAGAGTGCAGAAAAGATTTACGAGGATGTTGCCAGGACTAGAGGGCCTGAGTTATAGGGAGAGTTTGGCCAGGCTACGTCTTTATTCCTTGGAATGCAGGAGACTGCGGGGCGACCTTGTAGAAATACTTAAAATTATGAAAAGGCATATATAAAAGGTGGATGGAAACAGTCTTTTCCCCAGGGTAGGAGTCCATAACTGGGTGGGTGAGGGGGAAAAAAATTTAAAAGGGGCCCGAGGGACAACTTTTCTTTGTTTACGCAGAGGGTGGTGAGTATATGGAACGAGCTGCCAGAGGAAGTGGCTGAGGCAGGTACAATAGTATCATCTAAGAAAAAACTGGATCGGTACATGGAATGATGGGGCTTAGAGGGATATGCTCCAAGTGCAGGAAATTCAAACTAGCTGGGTGTGTACCATGGTCGTTATGGACTGGTTGGGCTGAAGGGCCTGCATCTATGCTGTATTGCTCTATGATTATGAATTGGGGGAAGGAATGGATGTGGGAGGAGAGAAAGGAATAAGGGAATGGAGAATAAACAGAGATAGGTAGAAGACAGATAAAAGTGGGGAGAAGATGGAACAAATGGCAGGGGAAAAAAAAGAGAATGGAACAAATAGGGAATGCAGAGAACAGAAGTTGGAGAATGACTTGCTGTACCTGCATACAAGCCTTTAGCAATTCATGCACTGGATGAGGGGTGGTGGATGGGGAAAGAGTATAATGGGGAAGGAAGGGAAACAAATATGAATAAAGCAGTGGTATTGGAAATGGGAGAGAAGACAAAAAGATAGTTATTTGAAAAAGTAAGAATTACTGTGGATAAAGGGGAACCAGTGGATATTCAACACTTAGATCTCCATAAAGCATCTGACGAAGTTTTGAATCAAAGACTATTGTGAAAAATTACATGGTGTAGAAGGTAACATATTGGAATGGATAGAAGTTTGGCTGGCAAACAGGAAACAGAGAGTAAGATGTTAATGCAGGGAAGTGGGATTAGACTGATACCTGGAACAGGGAGGTTGCCTTATCAGGAAACGTTGGGCAGACTAGGCTTGTATCTGTTGAAATTAAAAGCAAGAGGGGACTTGATTGAAAGACATTAGATCCTGAAGAGTCTCGACAGGTGAATTCTTTTGCTTTAACACAAACCCAAGTACAAACATATGAATTAGGATCAGGAGTAGGCCATTTGGCCTCTCAAGTCTGATCGGACATTTAATAAAATCATAGCTGATCTGACTGCAGTCTGGTTAATTCTATTCTACCCCCAGTAACCTTTCATCCACTGGCCCTTATGGGAGGATGTCAAACCAGGGGTCACTGTTTAAGCATAAAGGGTTGCCATTTATGATATAGATGAGATGCAATTTATTTCCTTAAGGATTGCAGGTCTTTGGAACACTCTTCCTCAAAGGGTGGTAGAAGCAGAGTTTCTGAATTTTTTTTTGAAAGGTAAAGGTAGTTGCATTCTTGATAAGCAAGCAGGAGAATGAAAAATATTCATTAGTTAACTAACTTCCTGATCTGTGTTTTGAACATGGAAAAATACAAGGAATGCAAAAAGTACAAGATAGGTAATCTATAGGTACAATAGAAAGAACAATGTGAGCATTTCTTGCAAATATCAAGAGACCAAGCAAATCAGCACACTCAGACAGATGAAGGATAATTCAGAGTTGGACCAATGCTGGGTATTACTACATTTACAGTAACTTACATCTAATTAGAGATGAAGAAAAACACCTGTTTATGATCCATATTCAACTATCAATTCCATACTTAGATCAAAATACTTCCATCACATTAAAAGCTGTTCAGCTCTCAGTGTTATGGTTAGGCTGTCCAAGGCTCCAGACAGCAACTTAGCTAAGTGCCTCAATACTTCCAGAAAACAAAAAAACAAAAAGAACAATGATATGTCTTTTAAAAAAAAATTGGCTCCATTTCCATTTAGTTCCCATCAAAATGATTTTACGTTTCTAAATGTTTATTCGTGTTCTGAACTTAATGTAGTGCAATGTATTTTCACTCTAGAGCAAAAATACAAATAAAACACCCATTACAAATCTACAAGACTTGCTTACACTCGATCCCCAAAGTGTAGAAAAATGTCCCAAGGCACTTTGCAAGAGTGTTACCAAACTAAATTTGATACCAGACCAGACATGAAAGGAAGGATAAGGGTAGGAAGCTTAAGGATCATCTTAACGGATGAAAAAGACACAGGACTGGAACAGAGGCTTAGTGAGGAAGAGAAATCTACCTAGAGCTCACTGCCTAGGTAGCTGAAGGTTATATCCAGAAATAAGCGAGATTTTAAAATCAGGAATGTGCAAACAGGCTGCATTGAAGAAGTGCTGATACCTTAGAGGACTGTCGAACGTTACAGAGATCTTACAGTTTATGTAGATGCCAAACCAAGTATACTTGTATTAGTGAATGTGTGGTTCCTTGTGTCTTCTTTGCTCAAGAGCAAGGAAAAGAAGATAGACAAGTTTGTTCAAACTTAATCATTCCCTGTACACTTCAGGATTACCAATTCCATGAGAAAGCAAACATTATTTCATTTTGGAAAAAACTTTCCATTTAGTGTTACTAACTAGTTTTGCAACTTGTGGAAAATGCCAACAACATAACAGAGAGAAACTGCTGAAAGAATTCAGAAGCTTTGGCAAGATCTGTGGAGAGGGAAAGAGTTAATATTGTGGGTTAACCATCTTCTATGAAAACTGGATGGCAGATGAAAGCATTAATTTTCTCTCTCCACAGGCGCTACCTGAATTGGCAGTGCTCCCAGCCTTCACTGCTATCATAAAATTTATTTATTAAAGAGGTCTAATACAATGAAATATCAATTTATAGTTGTAACCAATATAAAATATATCATTATACATCATTGCCTTCCCCCCCCCCTCTTTTCCACAAGCTTAAAACTGAAGATTATTGACTACAAGAGAACATAATACATTATTTACTAAAATATACAAAATACTGCAGCTGTTGGTCACAGAAATAAAAGCAAAAAACAGTTGGAAGTATCAATGCAGAGAGAAACAGCTAAACAGGACTTTATCATTTAATTAGAACTAACATAAATAACTTAACAGAAGTATGAAGCTTTCAGCTCCAAGGTTAGGATGAACACTCTGGAGTCCATTCTCTTTTTAAAACATTTTTCAAGCTCTGAACATCACTGACTAGTCCATTAATTATTTCCCATCCTAACTGCCCTTGAGAAAGTGATAGCAAGCCACCTTCTTGAACCTCTGCGAAAATATTTCCATAGTGCTGTCGGATAGGGAGTGCTAGGATTTAGCTCCAGCAATGGAGGGCCAGCAACTTATTTCCAAATCACAATGGAGTGTAATTAGGAGGGTTTTGCACTTGCTGTTGTTCACACTCACTCACTGCCGCTCACAAATACTCGCTGCCCTTGCCCTTCTTGGTGGTACTGGTCACACGTTTGGGTAGAGCTGTCAGGGTAACATCAGCAAGTAATTGTGGAGCATTTTGTAGATGATGTACACTAAAGCCATTGTGCACCAGTGGTTGTGGGAATGACCATAGTGGGTGGTGAATGGGGTGCAGTCAAACAGGTTGCTTTGCTCTAGATGGGGTCGCACTCTGAGTATTCTTGGAGATGCACTCATCCATGCAAGTGTTCCATCACACTCCAGCTGTGTGCCTAATATTTGGTGGAAAGGCTTTCATGTGTCTTGAGGTGGGTCAGTCAGTGCAAGATACACAGCTTCTTGTGACCACAATGTTTGTGTGGGTGGTTCACTTTCAGGTTCTGGTCAACAGCAAGTCCCAGGATGTTGGCCAATCCAAACGTATTGCAAAACAATGTTACATAGAGTCATAGAGTAATATAGCATGGAAACAGACCCTTCGGCCCAATTCATCCATACCGACCAAGCTGCCTATCCAAGCTAGTCCCATATCCTTCTAACCTTTCCTATCCATGTACATAACCAAATGTCTTTTAAATGTGCTGACTACTCCAAATAGTTTCACTTGTTTAAGACTTCTTTTGCATCTACAAGCAGACACCTTCATGAAAAGGAAGAAAATAATCTTTCAAACCTCTATGGACAATCCCAAGGTCTTTACAATAGAGCCCAAGTACTTTGAAGGACCAGTGCTATAACATAGGAGATACCAATTTCTGAACAGTGTGGTCTCTTATAAAAAGCAGCATAACAATGATCAGTTAGTCTGTTTTAATTACATGGGTTGACTACACATTCATTGTGTAAACCTTCATTTACATAGGAATGCTGAAGCAGGTTTGACTATGAGCCCCGTTTGGCACATTAGGCAAGCTCCACAAAATCTCAGTGCCACATTTCCTAGCGTAACTGTAGGGAGCTGGTCACTGCTGGAGCCAGGAGTCCAGTATTCAGGGTCTTGCATTTCTTCAGTGTTGTTCCACAAGATGCTTTATGAAGGCCAGTGCAATCTTTTAAACAGTACCTAAAAATGCTTTTCAGCATTTCATAATTAGTGCCAAAAATATAAATTTGTTCTATAAGATTGTTCGATAGTGAATTGGAGGGCTGGAACATGCTGAGAAAGCATTTGTAATTTTGCGTGGAATTACTGGTACCTCTCAGTATAAATACCATCAGGTTCAGATTCTCAGCAATCTTATATTTACTGTCGCACTTCGATGCCTCCTTGTTCATTCTCCAACACTGGACTGTGGCTTCAGCAGATGAGGGTGAACTTGCTGCAGTTCCCTACAGTTACGCTAGGAAATGTGGTGCTAAACATGATTGGCTAATTGTTAGACAATAAACATAATTCAACTTTTCACAGAATAAATTAGGAAAGAGTGGCCTTGGATTGTCTCAAAGGTCTTTTGCCAATTTATGCTGACAAAGATCTTTTACTCTATCTCAGAGGACTGACTTAGAGACCCAAAATAAACTTAGATAATTTAGCAATATTTAAAAAAAATTAAAGCCATTGACAACTTTACTCAAAAACATCACATGCAAGTTAACTAAATCATTGATATAAATTTAACAAAAAGGAATAAAAACAAACTTCCTAGGTTCTTTTAACCCTTTAATGGAGGTTGACTGCCTCATTCACATGAATGAGGGCACACGGGATGTATCAGCTTCAGATGGTAAAATGCTGAGCGGCCAGGTTGAAGTGTATAGGACCCTTCAATTCACCATGTTACAGAAATGCCTACAAACTCAGTGTTGAGTCCAGCAGTGGAGCAAGAGGCAGGTGTGACACATGCACTGCAGCCAACTTACTCCTTTTACATGGAAGCACCGACTAAAAATTAGCATGATGTAGCTCTTTAATTCTATATCCGCAATGGAACTAGTGTCATGTGTTAACAGTTTCAATGTTGTGACTCATATCACTGAATATTTCCCTACCTCCTTCCTTGTATTCCATTCGTAGCACTACCAACAAAGGCTTCCATTGGTCATTCATTTTAAGTCCCAATGATTTATTTGCAAAGTATCAATTTTGATAAAGATTATTTTTTTTCAACAAGGGTTGCTTATGTTTGATGGGTTGGCAATTGCACTTCTCAGACTAAAGATTGCATATCTTTTGAACTCCCTTCCTCAAAAGACAATGGAAGCTGTAATTTCCAACTATTTTCAAGGAAGAGGTAAATGGATTCTCAATAAGCAAGGGTTAAAATTACTGGGAATAGTCAGGAAGGCAGAGTTGAGGTTGCAATCAGATCAGCCACAATTTTATTGAAAGGCTGAACAAGCTCATGGGGTCAAGGGTTCTACGCTGCTCCTAATTCATGTTCATACATTGATGTTAATTAGCATTAATTATTCTCATAGCTGGTGTCTCTGATGCACAGGAATGTGTACTGCTGTTTGGTCCCCTCAGTGGCTGCTGACAGTATTACTGCAAATATTACTCAACATTAATATTGTTAAGAAAATTCCACATGATTCAAAATGCCGACTTATATAAAACTATTAAAACATACTAATTAAAATGTGCAATTAGGTGATCAGAAGGTAGGCTTTCAAAATGCATATGGCCATCATTGATCATACCTTTCCTTCCTCATTTACAGCTTTCCCTTCACAAACCAGCAACCTCAACATTGGGAAGAAATACAATGGCAGCAAAATAGGTACACAAACCTAAAGGATATGTTTTTATCATGAGTTCATTGCTCGAACTGCAAAATAAATCACACATGCCTTTTCAAAAGCAGAAGTTTTAAATAGAATTACTCCAAGTACTCAGTATTCTGAGAGAGGTGGAACTGCTAGAATATGCATGGTACGGTAGCGATGAACAAAGATGCTGCAAACTTGTTTGAAAAGAAATTGCTTTTAATATTACCTTAAATTTGGCTTCATGTTGGCTTACACTTAAATTAGCACAAAGCTTCCATCAGACAGAACACCAACACCAAATATTTGAAAAGTGAAACCGAATGCTCATGTGCTTTGAAGTAAAGTCCAAAAACAAGTCCTTGGTGTGGGGTAAAATGGAATACATTTTAAAAGCTTTGTTGTTTAACAAACTACTTACATGGAAAAGAATCCAAAGTGCTCTTCCACTTGGCTAAACTGGAATCAATAACAGATTACAAAAAAAGACAGACGTTTATGCTCAATGAAAGGGAGCATTCTTATAAAGTGCTTTGCAGATCAAAAAAGCACCATAAGTTTTGAAACCATGAGATGATATATACTTGTTTTTATTTCTCTTACAAATAGCTCGAAACACTGATTCTTGCACAGTCTACACTTTTTACTATTTCCTCACGCAGAAAAAAAATGAATCTATTCAAATAGCATTAAAGTGGTCTGTTTACTTACATCACATTGCTAGAGATAGCTGGTTCCTTTTATCAAAAATATTGCTTTCATCTAGCACCATTGAAGAATTAGTTTTCATTCTCAAAGCAAATAAATATCATTAAGAGTCAATGAAGTTTATAATTGGGCGAGAGGGTGTGATAATTGATGTGTTAAGTTTTTAATCAAATTGGTAAAACTTCTCAATCCTTGTAGTTTCTATTATCAATCTAAGTAGTTTACTCCCTTGCTAACAAAGGATGTGCAGTCGTCATCTCATTTTCATATTTAGGTCACCAGTTAACACCAACACTATGTTCTACCCTTCTTCATGATACCATGCAGTCACAATTTTAGGTTCACCTTAAAGCATTGTTCACTTGGTCTTTAAATTTGCCATCTTCCAATTTCATTTTGCCAGTAGAAATCTTCACAAATAATTCTTATATTATCAGTTCTTTTGCTACTTTCCTCGTAATTCCATTTCAGAACTGTTGCACAGCACTGTTTTCTGCGGCGTGATTTTTCATTTTCACCAGAAGAATCACCAAGATTCTAATCAGATTTAGTGACAAATTACAAATTCCTATACAGAGAAAACTAGCTGAGATCCTGGGTTTTATGTTGCTAAAATGTATTATTGTGAAAAAGATGAGTGAAAGCAATTAAGGTTTGTCTGTGATGCCCTTTGCAGAGGCACAATCCACCAAAAGCCTGCCGGACTTTGAACTAAAAGGTAGAAAAAGCAATGTGAAATTATCCATCAGCAAGCTTCAACATCATCCAGATGGCAGATAAAACCAGATGAAAAGGAGATTTTCATCCTTCATAATAACTTCCACACTCAATACAAATTAACTACGTTCAACCTCGTCCTTGTGGCAAGTTTGATCCCATTTGCCCAATTAACTCCCACCAGTAATCAGATAACTTGGTGGGACTGTGCATGTGCAGACTGAGCATTAAATACAAAAGGCATCAGTGTGCTATGTTTTATGGCATTCCACGTTACAGAGGAAAATCGGGGTGTTTAGGTGAGTGAAATAATATTGGTTGAATCTATTTTGTCCACAAAAACCATTGCAGAAATGTGGTGTCAAATAAAAATTTGTGACTTTTTCCATTATATAGAGGTTTCATCTTACCAGTTATAGTCCACTTAAAAATTTGACATACCCCAAAGTGGTTATTCCAAGCAATAAGACAAGCCTTGTCATTTTTAGTGGGTACCTCACAGCGCTTTCATGCCAGAATCTATGTATTGAAGTTCCTGGTTGAACATTTTGCATTACTGCAGGAATAGACAGTTGAAGAGACAATAATTCCAAACTGAATCAGAGTTTTATTTGCCTTCATGAAAGTCAAATTCCTCAGGGATAATGAATATCTTCAAGTTAGATTCTTTGAACATAGCAAAGTTCCTTTGTCTTGAACTTCAATGGAGTTATGAACCTAGTTATTTGAAGCAAGGGAATTTCATACTAATCCATCAAACGATTGCATGCTAATATTTGTACAGGCTAATCTCAAGGTAAAACAATCCTAATTACAATGCTCTTTTAAATCAGGAGTCTTTGCAGGGTTTGGCAAGGTTATGGTTGCATCAAACTATTATCATTGAGCCAACTCCCCACCCCCACAAGAAATGGAATTGTGGAAGATGATTAAAAATAAACTGAAACAAATCAAAGCAAGCCAATAACTAAAAACAAAATCGATTTCATTCAATTAATACATAAATGTACAGCTCATTGTAAACTGACAGTCATCAATTAGAAATCCTGAAATCCAAATAATAAACTAAAATGCAACATCGATTGTGGTCTAATTTTCCCACAATTATTCACTCATTAAACCATTACTGAACAAAAACATATTCTTCAAGATAGTTGGAGGCAAAATACTAACTTGATTAGAAAAATGCTTGCGTTATTTTGTTACTTTTTGCTTCACTTAAGGAGAGAAAATTGCATATCCGACATAAGTATCTCGGTGACTGTTAAGGCGGCCAATTTTATTCTTATAGACTTAAGCCTTGATAAAATCCAGAAATTGAAAAATCATATTCTTAAGTTCAATACAGAAACTATATTTCTGATGCTGGAGGGCATTGTATCTGGAGTTGGTTGAAAAAGAGCGATTCAAACTAATCCCATCTTCTGTTCTAGCATTCGTCACCCTGCAGGTTATGGCTCAACTATTGTTTCAATGTGATGAGGGGGTTCTGCCTCAACCAATCTTTCAGGTAGTGTTCCAAACTCATACCACTTTTCACTTCTTTTACTCCGATTCATGGTCCCCTGGTTTTTGCCCACTCCACTCAAGAGAAATAGGAGATTCCTGTTTTTGCAGTCCAAATCTTTCATAAATTTATATAGCTCAACTAAGTCTTCCCTCATCCTCATTTGTTCCAAAACAAAATGATGCTAGCTAACCTAATCCTTTCCTACTAGCTATAATTTTTAAGTTCTTGGTAACTCACAGTAAGTTCCTGCTTCAGTTTCATTAATGCGATAGATAATTAAGTATAATTTAATCTAAGTGGTTTCTCTGATTGATCAATTTATTCATAAAGCTGATTTTGTTGTTTTGTGGAGTAGGGTGAGAAAATTACTGCATACAATGGTCTGTATCTCTGCTTCTTAATGCACGACTCCTTTGTTCATTTCAAAATATGTAAGTGCATCTCATGCAGTGTTTTTAAACATAGTTAAAAATTATAATGTTTACTTTATTTCAACATAACACGGGGATAATTAAAATCTGCTCCAACAACTAAAATAGTTCTGTTACAAAAAGAGTAAAGACACTGAATGGAAATTTGTTTTTGGACACCTACCCGAAACGTGTAGTAGGAGAGTCCAACCTTGGATGAGTAGTAGCTTTTACCAGCTAAAACTTTTGAAACACAAAATCAGCACTTTCAGCCCCTCCCATAAACTTTGTATCCTCATCACCAGCACCATCCCTGCTTTGTTCGATTGAACAGACTATTTGTATCGTGGTACATTCTCTGACCCAGACTGAGCTTTCTACCAGATATCCTCTCCCTCACAAAGAAGAACACCATCTGCTATCTCCATTTCCAATTGTGCTCTTCTGCTGCCAAGCTCTTCATTCATGCTTTTGACAGCCCTCTAATACATTTCTCCAAACCTTTTACTTGACCACATGTAAACGTACACTTTCTCAATAACATTTTTACCCGAGGACGACTGCAGGAATTAGCATTAAATAGTGTTCTGGGTCACCCTGATGCTGTTTGTGAAAGTAAGTCAACAAACTTTAGTTGGGTGGCAGGGGGTTGCAGACCAGCACCATAGGCTCTCCCTGTGTAATGCTGCACTAAAATTGATATTGTTGGTTTGAATGCAACACTCTTTATTGATGTGTGGCAAGTTCTTTCAGCTATCACCAATTAACTCGGTACATGCAATCTTTCTAAGTCATCCTTAAAGGGGCACATCACTGTGCAAATAACACTCTTGCAGTCATTGGGAAATGAGGCTGCTAAACAAATGGATTTTGCAGTGATGGAAGAGGTGTGGAAGAATGTTCCCAGGTATGAGGGGAACTGGAAGTGTCTGCAAGAAGCACATGTTTTGTGTGCTGGTGCCATGGAGACCCTCCCAGGCTTGCATATTCTTATTTCTTCAATTAAATCAATGAACAGTGCACCCTACTTCTTATGTGATGGATTGGCAGGATTTTAATCCCAATTTTAGAATGTCCTTTATATTTCAAATATTTTAAATGAGCAACATCTTTTTTTGCCAGGGCATGCAAATAAATTAAAATGAATGCCTTACCTAATACTTAGATATCTTACTTAATAGCAACACAGGAAGTGGCCATTCTGCCCAATAGGTCCATGCCAGCTTGCAGGGGAGAAATCCCATTAGCTCCATCACCCCACTTCCTTATTTCCCAATTCCCCTGCAATTTATTCTCTCTCTCATGCTCATCAGCTCCCTTTTTATTCTTCTTGCCATTAATCTACACTAATGGGTAAATTGCAGGAGCCAATTAACCTATCAGCACATCTTTGGAATGTGTGAGGAAACCCATGTGGTCATGGAGTGTGTGAAAACTCCGCACCAGAGGTCAAGATCAAAGCTGGGTCACTGAAGCTGTATATCGCAAGTCTTTCTTTAAAAAAAGAATTGTTCAGCTTACCTACTAACATTGCAAAAATATATGGCTCTCAAAGTAATTTTCTGTTCACAACCATTGCTGCATGCCTTCACTGTGTGGGCTGCATTCTATCCATTTAACTTTATAGGATAGAAAGTGGCACTCACTCAATGTTTACTACAAACAGATATAGATCTGAAAGGCAGCTGTTGAAATCATACTCGTGTTGCTGGTGTCATGTATAAGATGTTCTATTTATTGGGTTCATGGCGTGGGCAATGCCTCAAACAGAAGCTTCTGTCAGAGGTGAGAGTTATGGAAGACTTTCAGGAAATGAGCCTGAAAGAACTATGTCCGGAAACCAATTTGGATTAAACAGAGGCAGAAGTACTACTATTAGCTGACCTAGATTATCTTCAATGCAAACTTACATAAAGTTGAGCAAAGAAATTGCTAGGTATTTACTGAGGTGAATAATAGTGTCATTCACATTTAAAAAAATATTTAACCAGTAAAGTCTGTATTTGAAGCTGCACATTCCAAACATATTTTCCTGCTTTATAATGAAATATAATCATAGAACATTTAAAATCTAAAGCACGAAACAACTTTGAGAAAGGATACCCAAAAACTTACGACCTGTGTTTTCCTCTGAAAGATACGTGAGATTGCATAAAGTCCTGTCATCTCAAACTTGTAAAAAGGGCACAAAAAACAAAAATCCCCTTAATTATAAATGGATGGAACTGCTAATATTATTCCCTGAACAACAGAAGTATAGAGTCATGTGGAACCAAAATAAAACCAGACTTATTTCAGTCACACTCAAACAGAGGCTGCAGTTATTTGTAAACTCTGGCAAGGCACCAATGTGTACTTTCTCATTATTGCAACAGCCAGAATCTCCAATGACATATACAGAGTGGCACAAGTATTAGTGAAAATAAATGGACATTAAAAACTGCAGAAATCTCCAACAGGGACATAATCAGGGACACCAACTTAAATCTTTTAATATTCTACTTGTAATTGCAGTATTGTCAATCTTAATGTTTAAATGTCTGGCCAGTTAAGAATTAGAAATAATGTTTTTGCATAAATTTAGTTTTTGATCTGAGTTTATTTAACAATGAAGTTCAGATTGTGGGTGATGCCCAGTATGCAAAATGAGACATTGGAGTAGGAGCAGACTATTTGACCATTTCATCCAGATCCACCATTAAATAAATGGAAGGCTGATCTGCCCCTTTAACTTCATCTTCCTGCATGATGAGACGAGTGACACCTTCCATTAGTACAGGGCCTTGGACACAAATGACACCTTCCATTTATAAAGGATCTTTAATGCTGTAGAATATCCCAAGACCATTATCCCACAAGACTTTTACCAGCCAAAATTAGACACCGTGCTACATCAGGAAATAATAATAAAGATGACAAGTTTGGTGAAAGTAGTGGCTTTAGGGAGTGTTAAAAGGAGTCAGGAGAGGCTGAAAGGTGTAGGAAAGGAATTCCAGAGCTTAGAGTCTTGGCAGCTGAAATCACAGCTGCCAATAGTAGAGCTATTTAAATTGGGATTAATCCAATATTAGAGGAGACCAAGTACTTCCAAAGGTTATACAACTGGAGTATTTTTCTGCAACACATAACTTCATTAATTCCCTCATTATCCAAAATCTAATAACCTTTGTTTTCAACGTACACAATAACCAATCATCCAAAATATTCTATGGAAGAGGTTCGCAATCCGCAATTAATAAGCTAATGAAAATATTGGTAATTCTGAAACCACAATTTCTGCAAAACTGAATATATACACATTAACTTTTGCTTTGCTTCAATTTCCATGCAACTACAAAGGCAAAGTAAACACAATGACAAATGTCAGGGCTGAATATTCTTCTGTGCCATGCAATGTTTCGATTCATGCTTCGTGAATGAATTTTATCTGAAGTCTTATTTCTTGCATGCAGGTGACATGGGGTAAGCCTCTACTGCAGCATTAGTCAGAGATGGTTACCCCTGTGCCACTGCAGGCAAGTCTAGTACAGCAATCATTTTCCAGATTTGCCTGCCTTTAAATACTTCCCTTGATGTTCACTCATATCCCAGAGAGCTGGGAACGCAGCCCAGTCCATCACACAAACCAGCCTCCCCTCCAGTGACTCCATCCACACTTCTCACCGTCTTAGGAAAGTAGCCAACATAATCTTGGACCCTCCCACTCTGGACATTCTCTCTTCGCCCCCTCTTCCATCAGGCAGAAGGTACAAAAGCCTGAGAACATGTACCACCAGACTCAAGGACAGCTTCTTTCCCCACTATTATCAAACTCTTGAATGGACTTCCCACACACGAAAGACGGATTCTTGATCTCCCAATCTACCTCATTATGGCCCTTGCACTTTATTCATTTACCTGCACTGCATTTTCTCTGTAGCTGCATTGTTTTCTTTTATTACCTAGATGTACTCAAGGATGGCATGATCTTCCTGGAGGGCACACAAAGTTTTCTCCCCCCACAGTACATGTAATAAACCAATACACTCCTGCATATTCCTCATTGATATTGAGTGGTCAATAAACTGGCAATTCAAACCCCACCTGAACAGCCTAATCGTGCGTCCACTCATCATCTGACTGCGTACCCATCCTACACCCCTGCCCAATTTGCCCCATCCCCCACCCCACCCATCATCATCCAATCAAGTGTGCCCTGATGCCTGCCCCTTGCTCACCATGCCCTTACCCCACCAGTGCTCCTAATGACCTGACTTCAGACCAACCCAGCCACCTGCTGGTCCCTATCTGCTCACCATCATGATCCATGCCTACCCATGCACTTTCACCAGCTACACAATGCCTAATAGAATTAATCTGCCCAAGGGCCTCGTACGAAACTACCTCAGGACACCGACATAATGGCATACCATCCATGATTTCAGACATGGAACTCTCTAATTTATTCCCAAGTTTCCTGATAACTATTACCATCCTTTATCACTTTGTAGTAACAAGTCCATTTTTTAAAAAAGAACTCAATTCAAATCAGGAAAAAAATTTCAAACACTTAATGTCAATACCCATGCGTGAAATGTTGTGACCTAACAGCCATGAAACATTCCATTTTACTATTTCTATATCCCAACAAATGTGGGTCTTATGGCAGTTATTGAAGGTGGAATTCAGATAAAAATTAGCTTAGACAAAAGGTGTCTGCCACTTCAGAACTGGGTACATGGCATAAGTGCCGGAATCATTTTACTCCAAAGTAGGAAGCTGCATCTGTTGCCATGCCAGTTCTTAGAAATAATTATCCATTTATCCCAATTCATTCCAAAGTAATTGAAAAAAAATATTCTTCCATAGTGTTTTTGACACTGCATTCCGTGACTGAGTTATCTTTTTACGTAAAAATACCTCGAAAAAGTCTCCACCCCATCCTTTTGTAAAGTAAAAAGTATAGCCTTTAGTTCCTGACTCACCAACCAGTGGAGATAGATTTATCTTGTTAGCTATCAATTCTCTTTTAAGCCCAGTATTGTATCTTCAATTAAACATTTCAAAAGGATGAATATTTAAAAACACTCCATTTTTTTTTGTCTAAGACCTCATGTTCTCCATGAACTGCTTTAGGCATAGTGCAGTTCAAACTACTAGAGAATTGTGATGTTTGCAAAGTAACTTTTGTACTACTTCGCAATGACAACTGTTTAGATACTGCTCACTGCTCCAGCATCCTAGGGTTTGATCCTAACCTCCAAAGCTGTCTGTGTGGAGTTTGCAAATTATGCCTGTGATCATGTGGGTTTCCCCCCAGCAAGCTCCACTTTCAATTCCCTACATGTGTAGATTAATAGGTTAACTGGTGACTGCAAATTTACCCTTTGAATGTAGGTGAGAGGTAGAATCTGGGAGGAGTTGGTGGGAATGAGGGGAAAATAAAATGGGACCAGTGTAAATAGGTGCTTGATGATGTGGACTTGGTTCACTGAAGGGCTTCCTTCCAGTGCTCTATGATTCTATACTGCAGGCATATAAATATACTGCTGCCCTTTTCACCATTGTAAAGTGCTTTAAGACAAAATCTGGGGGCTGCACAGATGAGAAGAGGAGAGCAAAATGGTTAAGAATCTATCAGAATAGTGTAATTTTGATACCTTTTCCTGTTGCATGAGCAGAACCTGGCATAATTCTGAATTTGTTCCAGTTTTCTGTAATCTTTGACTGTAACCATTCTTGACAATGAAATATATCAACAAAACTAAAAAGTACAACCACAAAACAAAACTAGAAAGCTGTGCTTACAGCAATTGAGTGACAATTAGGAATACATCAGCCATACCAGTGTAGGTTTTAGTTTAATTAAGATTTTAGTTTTAATCTAAAGCCATTGCTTTTTAAAACAATAACAATGGCATAAGTTCTCATTCAGTATATTTCAATTAATTTACTCCACTGTTTCACTGGACAATATTCCTTGGAAACTTAATTTAAGGAACTAATATATCACATAAACAACCTGACAGTTTCTTAAAACAACAAACTACAGGAAAATTGTTCTCCTAAATCTTGCTGGATAGAGAACTTCCTCATTCAAGTAAATCAGAAGTCCATCAAGTACCAACACTAAGTGGCATGCCACCCTGTAGATTATTTATAAAGATTCAGAACTAATCTGATCTGAAGCCGTGAGAACTACAGCAGGATCACACAGACTCTGTTTATACTCTATTCTTGGTTTCAGATTTTACCCTGAGTTTGGTATGAAGTAGATCTGGGCTTTCTGGGAGTAAATGTTAGTGCTGGGCATAGGCCAGTATTATTCTTGTTGTTTTACAAAATCCAGCACTGAGATATCTCTTAATTTATTTATATCATTTAACTGATTTGTGGTGTACAAAACATTACAAGCATTAATATTTCTGAGAAAGACAAGAGATTAGAAATTTTAGTGTGCAATGTATTATTGCTCCTATGCACAATAATTTTTCCTTTAATACAACCACCTCTTTAAGGATGCTACAAGAATATTCAATGAGAAAAGTTCCAGAAGGAGTCAATTGGAAAGTAACCAACACTAAAATGCTGATTCTGTGAACTGTTTCATGAAAATATACTTGTTGATAGTCAATAATTTAAATTATTTCCAGTAACTTAGAAAGTGAATGGGGAAAATATTGAGACATTGTCAGAAGTGGTGATTGATGAAATTTATATACCATACTTAGATAAGAATACAGAACATCAGGTAATTTACCCCTCCTCCTCACCCAACCCCTGACCAAGATAACAGGTGAACATGCACTGAGATAATAGAAAGCTGTGTGATTCAATGGAGTGAGTATACATTGAAACAAATGGAACGACCCAAACCAGTAAATTTTCAGGTAATATGTTTGGAGAATGGAGAAAGTGAAGGTTGGAGTTCACTGTGTTTATTGAGCTGGCTACGGCAGATAAACCATAGCAGGCTAAAAATAAAGATATTATATCTTACTGGTCACAAGGGGACAGACCTGTACCATGCTGTAAACTCCTCAA
>JARFYF010000001.1:92571609-92581928 GCA_030265395.1 Rhina ancylostomus
ATGAGACTCTGATGTACCAGATTCATTAAAACCATGTTGCAACATGCCTAGAAATGAAATGGTGGACCGTTAACCTCTCTTTTTCACTCAACAAGAACTACGAAATTCCTTTCTCTTTCAAAAGAGACCTAAAATTTTTAGCAGATAATTGCAATTTCACAGATTTAAAGGATCTGTTCATCAGATTGGATTATTTGTGGAACCTGGGAGTTTAGCCTGAGGGAACTGCTACTGTGACTCAGAGTTAATCCTAGAAAAGTGTAAACAGCAATGCAAAGCTTCAGAGCTATTCAAAACCAGATGAAAAATGTTGGATGGCCAATAATAGGAAATACATGTTGCAAAGCATGAGGCAAAAGGCAGAAAAGGGAAAGCCTGCTTGTATTTTGCAAGGATTGTGGACAGTGGCAGGAGCAGTTGAAAAATAAATGCTCTGCACATAGGAAAAAAAGTACTTAATATGCATCGTAAAACCATTTGTACAAGCCTTACGTGATGAAGAGGACATCAGAGATCCATGGAGTGGAAGAGATGAGCTGGACAAAGAGAGAGGGTTAGATTCAGAGTTCTGGTTGAACACAATGCACGTGGTGTTAAACAAAGGCAATCTGTGAAAGAATGGGCTCTGGTATGTAGAGCTGGAGGGGGAGTTCACATTTAACCTGCTTCAGCACACCATTCAGTAGAAACTATCTGAGAAGAATTCCATTTTGCAACACACCACCAGAAGAATTTCAGCGAAGCTGATGTTGCACTGCATGTCTTCAGTGGGATAAAGATGACAGCAGATGATATTGGTCCGGAGAAGGAGAAACAGAGAATGAAGCACAGTCAGACTATGACTGATTGCTAATAGCCCTGATGCTGGCAGAAGCAATTGAAGTGGAATGAGCAAAATTTGAAGTTTATGGATCACTTCATCTCTAAAAAAAATGATCTGAGCCCCAAACCACTAGAAGTCAAGACAGTGAAAGAGATACTACACCCAAAAAGGTACCGCAGGAGTATAACACTTGAGGTACATCAACTGTCTGAGACCAGAGTAAAGTGCAAGTCACTCAGACAGCCAATCAATGATGTAGAATGGTATTGGTGAGATACTCTTGATTGAACAGCCAAATATTTCAAAAGGTACATTCACAGCAGCACCTATGTTGCAACGCTCTTCTCGCATCCCCATCAACCACACACTACCCCCACTAATTCTCATGCTAACCACCTCTACTAGGGGTAATTTACAGTAGCCAATGAATCTATCAATCAACAGATCTTTAACATGGTGGGGCAGAGGGAAGGAAACCAGAATCCTTGCGGGACACCCATGTGGTCACAGTCCAAACTCAACACAGACATGGGTAAACTCACAGACCTAACTCAAGGTCATGATCAAACATTAAACCCAGATCTCGAGCTGTGATGTAGCAACAATAACCACTGCACTACTGTGCCTGTTGGACTTCTACCCAGATCACAGTTCTACACAAGAGATAAACTGAACACCAATCAAACGCATTCACTCCTCAAATGTGGAAAGAACAGCTGCCTCCACAGAGATAGACAAAGTGCCTACTGACCAGGGATGAACGGGGATATCAAGGGAGCACGTGCAGAAATGCAAGCAGTTCTGACCTCGAGAAAAGCAAACAGCCAAAAGAAACAATGCACTCTCTTAGAAGATCCTGGGCAAAAGTCAGAGCGAGATTTGTTTCACTGGGATGGGGAAGTGTACATTGGATTATATTTCAAATTTCTGGGAGATGGCCTTATAAAACATACACTCATTGACAGTCAATCTCAAGCTTAAAAGACAGATATGGTTGTTCAGACAGACAGATAATATGGTTAGACCTTTTGAAAATGTTATTGAATATGACCATACAACTATAAATTTCAACAAGTAATCATGGATGTTTGTTAGATGTTTTGGGAAGATTGATATACAAATTCTATGGAAGAAACTCCAAGGCAAGAACTCCTTTTAACCAAGATTCAAGAAAAAAAGTTACAAGATATTTATTTACTTATCTTTTAGACATTTTCTCATGTTCCACGTAGAATAGTGCTTGTGCATCACTTCAAGAGTTTGGCTATTCCAAAGTCACAGTACTATTGCAACTAATTGGCAGGGTTTTTTTTTGAAAGAGCAGTCAACACCTAAGTTTTTTTGAGGTGTGTATGAAGGGCTTGTGGAAGATTCTTGATAAAGAACTCAAGATTAGAAAAGAAGCTAGTTTTTTTTTAAGAAAGGTATGGACACACAAAGAATTGTGGTTATTATGGCAGAACCAACATCATTTGGAACCACCACCTTCTCAGGAATTAAAGGTTCAGCCTTAAAAATTTCACAAAGCTGCCTTGACTTGCAGTAGACTATCTCCTTGAGGGACTAAAGTGAATGGAGGCTAGTGAAGAAAACTTCGACCTTCTGAATCCAGACTCTGTCAAACCCTACATACGGCATCCAACACAAGCTCAGATATCAGTTTCTTGAAGGAAAATGCATCCCACTCCAACAAACCCTCCATAGCAAGTTCATTGGTTAGCCCTTTCTAGTGCATTCAATATGCTTCCCTTGTTGATATTTTGCAGCAGAGATTGGACTCAGGAACATGTGCCTTATGCAAGCACATGACCTGCCTGTTTTCCACCTTCAAACCTTTGCAAGCCACACAATCAGAATTCAAAGCCAGTTTCATACAACATGAAACAGCAATCAATTTCAATTGCCACTTTTTTTTTTAAAATACAGTGTAATCTTTAACTTCTTGGGACTGAAATGTTTTTGCTGTTTCGTTGAGTTGTTTTAACCCACTCTTCACTTTATTCCACTTGTGGTCATGAATTTCACTCCCTCGCACATCAAAAATCAAATCATCAGGCAAATAACTTTGTAATGTTTGTCTCCAAGTCAGCAGGTTGAGAGGGTCTGGGGCACACAATTTGGGTTGACACTCTAGTGTAGTGCTGAATGATGCTGCAGCTGCTGGAGGTGGCATCTTTAGGTTGAGGCTTTAAACTCTCAGGGGGACATTAAAAAATTTCATGGTGCTCTTATCTCCAGTATGATGGCAAGTATTTATTACTCAATCAATTTCACAAAAATAGATTATCTTGTCATTATCCCACTGCAGTTTTGAGAGTCAAAACTGCTTGCAAATTGTTTGCCTCATTTCCTACTTCACATCAATAATTACATTTCATAAGTACTTCACTGGCCATGTAGCACTTTGGAGGATCCCATGGTTGGAAAAAGCACCACATAAATGCAAGTCGTTTTGATAGCAATTTATGAAAGAGTGGGAAGTGCAAACAGTATTGGTTTCAACTTATCAAAATTTTGGCACTTGATTTGTTAACAGGATTGCTCCTTGTAATCTAGAACAGAACTTCTATTCTCTACGCAGCAAAAAAGCAGCAGATCTGGAATAGAAATAAAGGTGACGTTCAATTGTTGCTTCCTTGGCAAAATACAACTAATTCCTAACCAAAAGGAAATATGATTTGGCAACAGTCTTTTCCTTTAATAAAACAAGTCTCTTGTGCATTACAGTGCTGAACCTGGAATCATTCAATCATGAACATGCTTGTGTATTATCTTTCAGGCTGCTGGCAGTAAGCCTCCTTTTGTGGAGTTCAATTGATTTTGGGGAAGATAAACTCACTCATTTCTCATTCACCACCAAAAAAAGAGACATTCATCAAAATGCAGTTTTAAGAGGAAATTTATCTGAAAAAAAATAGTACTGTCATCTTTGGTTCACATGTTACCGCTTTGTGCTGTGATATGTTAGTGTTTTAAAATCTTATTTATGCTATTAACATATTATTTAATCTTCATAGTTGTTCCTTTCCAGATCCATACTGTCCCTTGGAAATGGTGGTTGTTTATTACCAACAAAGGATGCATTTATTGAATGACCTAGTTCTGAACATATAGATCAGGTCTGAAGGATGCATGACAATGTGTGCTTTAAAGATCTTGCATGTGCTGGCCAGTAGAAAAGACAGAATTTAAATTTCTCTCCAGCATTAACAAGTGAAACTGGTTCTCTGAGGCTCTCCAGTACGTTTGTACACAACGATAGAGTAGACAACATGCATGCACAATACATGCATTACTTTAGTGTGTCTTCAACAGTTAATTTCGTTTGTATTTCCAGAGTTACTTAGTCTACACTTCCCCGACCAAATCCTGTTCTGAACAGAATTCTAACTGTACATAGAATGCCAGTCGCTAAACCACATCCCATTCCACATCCATTGTACGGAAGACACCATCCAAGCAAAACATTTAAGTATAACATTTCACCTTTAGTTTGTGGTTTTACATGCACTGACTGTAAGCCAAGCATGCCAGCTGTTGTCTAGAGAAAGCAATTTAATAAGTCTATTGACCTTTGGAAATACAGTTTTCTTAGAAAATTTGCTATATGAATAATTGACCTGCTTTATAAACAAATATGCATTTATCAATTCTTTAACTAGCCACGGGGTACTTGATCATTACTGGACAACCATAAGCTTGCAAAAAAAATTGCAGTACTTATAACAGGAGTGTCTAAATAAGTTAGGTTATTTCAAGATTCAAACATTGCTTTACAAATGTTTAAGCAAATATTATAAGTACATTGCTACTTCACAGCCCTGATACACTTCCAGTATTAGAATGCCCAAATAGAATTGTTGAGAAATCAACTTTTCTAAAGATGACGTTTAATGTACATTTAATTTCTTAACATAAACAGGCAAATGTGGAAATGTTTCTCCATTATTTGATCATGATTTTCTTCCAGAGGTAAATTGTTAAATCTTAAGTGCGACAATTAACATATCAGACAGTTCTTACTAAAATATTCACAGTGTAACAGATATTTTATGTTCTATGAGAGAGCTTCACACTAGTCAGGAAAGGAAATCAAGCTTCAGTGAAGCAATGCCTTTCAGAAATTTGCACAAACTATTCCCACAAGTCTTGCACTAATAAGGCCTTGCATCAGTGCACAGAGCACTGAGCAAAATCTGTATGGTTTGATTGGCAGTCAAGTTACATATCAGGCTTCCAATTCCCTGCCACCAGTTGACAGAGTTGGTCAATTCTTAACAGGTCTGCAGCACAATAGGAAAATGATGGGCCCCTCAGAGAGAGAGAAATGGTTTATTACAAATTCACCAATGGTTGTCTGAATTTATAATTGTCCTTTTGGTATGCTAGGCAGACTGTAAAGAGAAGTTATTTATGAATTTTGTCTGGTCAACAGATGCTTACCATAAGCCTATGGGATTTCCTTTGCTACATTAGGTTCTCCGTACCACAGTTTCAAAAAAAAAATTCAAGATCAAAAATGCTAAAGGAATATGTTAGAGAAGATACTTTTTCAAGCCTTTTACTTCCAAATATGAATTAACAACCTGTTCAGTACAAAGATTAAACATACTATTGTAGCGGCAAGCTATGGGTAAACGAAACTCACTTGTATCGTTGCAGGTTGTTGAACAAGAAGACTGAATCCCTTCCTACCGGCGCTTATATCCAGTTTGAAAGTCCCGTGCTCTCGTCGCTTTGCTGACGTCATGCCGGTCAGCTGACATTTGCCGTGCGCGGGCTTTCATCGTTATTAATGGAGATGTAGGACCCGGCTCCATCTTGGGCCGGGGAGCTCCATTGGCATGAGCTGCCGCGGCAGCTGGTTTGGAGCAGATAGGTGCGTCACTACAGACCTAATACATGGATCACCAATTTGACGCTGATGCCTAGTTGAAAATTCCCCTCCATTCACTTTGAAACACCTTAAAACCAATCCTCACGTTTACTTTAAATTGATGCTGCATCATTGTGGTACTTCTGTGTTTCATGACATTCCTTGCGCTGAAATAAAAGTTTATATTCCAAGAGTCTCTTCATGCACCTACTCTTCAAAGATCCTTCTGCTCTGCAAAATTTCTGCAAGTATTTAAGTTGCAAAATATTTTCAGGATTTTTCATAAAAAGATGTGTTGAACTTTGAGACATTGCTGAGATCAGTGATGTAGAAAAACACATTGTTCCCCTTCTTTCTGTGCCTGAGGGATTCCTTTGCAGATCATGTTGGCTAATACCAAAGGTTTAAATGTTTGAAATCTAGGACTTCCATGCATGCGCTGTCAGACATAGAAGCCGTGAATTTACTGATAGATTCAAATCTCTGAATTTTCAGTTCCACATGGGGTTAAAGTGGCAGAGACCAGACTTGCTAAGGTCCCCCAGCACTTGTACAGTAGAGTCACCTCTCCAGTCCAGAGCTAGATTAGACCTGCCTCAGGATCTGAGATGCCACTGACTTCTTCAGGGATTCTAGGACTGGGGATTTAGGAGCCAAAGGGGAAGGGGATTCACATTCTTCAAAATTATTTTGCTTTGTCTAATTTTTTTAATTATTTATTGTAAAATTTTAATTGCTTTATTTATTCTAATTTTAATCATTCTTAGATGTCTCAGAAACAAGGAGATTTAAAAGTAATTAAGAATTACTCACAGATGACGTCTGGAATAATAAAAAAAAATCGGATAAGTACAGGCATCGGGGACCAGAGGCAGTGATTCTGGGTACATGGGCTGGGGACACAATCTTTGGTCCCTGTTCATAATGCGCACCCTTCAGAAAGAGGGAGATGAATGCAAAAGGAATATTATAAAGAATTAGTGATAACCAGGTCAGCCTCCTGAAAAGATATTTTTTCTTAATTTATTCACCCATAAAATATAGACATCATAGGCAATGGCAGCATTTGTTGTCCACCCCTAATTGTCCCCAAACTGAGGAGGCAATTAAGGGTCAATCACATATAGGCCAAACCAGGTAAGGACTACAGATTTCCTTCCCTAAAAGGATGTTAGTGGACCACATGGGTTTTTTCAACAGTGGTTTCAAGGTTAATGCTACTGGGGCTACCCATTTTAAAGTATTTAAAATAAACCTGGGATTATAATTTAAATTCCACAGCTGCCCCGATGAGAGTGAAAGTCATACCTCTGGATCAATGGCCACTAGTCCAGTAAATTAACCACAGCACTAACATACCCAATCATCCAGATAGAAACTACACTGTTCCCAATTAGCCTCATTCTCACAACTTAAATGATCTAAACTGCAAAAGTAAGTTATAGTTTAATATGTAAAGGCAGTGATTATTTTGAATACAACTCATTTACTGTCTTTAAAATTACTTAATTTCTATTTTACATGAACTCCTACACCTATCTTTGATCAATGAGCAAACAACTTTACAAATTAAAGCAATTTTGGGTTATTATGAATGTTATTATTTGTGTAATTGGCCACATGAAAATAAATTCTCAGGTAATTGTTCAATCCATTTTGCAACCATCCATTGAATTTAATTTGCAAATCAATGTCATCTGTTTTTCGGAAGACCATTTATGTCTTGTATTTAATGATTTTATATATTTTATTGTATAATTAGAAATTCCTTGCTGCTATTGCCATGAATTATTTACCCTTTCATAAGCACAAACAATATTATAGTTTTAGGATTCAGCACTCAGGACCTCAAATCTGATGACCTAGATTTCGGTTCACTTTGTGAGCTATTTTGTTTCATTGGAACAACTGCAATGTACATTGTTATTGAAATGTTAGAAAAATGTAATACAATTAACAGTAGCAGTAAAGCTGAGGGATGATGTCATAATAAATGAAGTTGTATGAGTTTTCACAACATCACCATGGATAACTGCAAGAGCCACTATCACAATATTTTTCTGGCTACTTAGATCTCATATTGAGTTACCGGAACATAGGAAAGGCCACATAGTCTCTTAACCCATTCCAGCATTCAGGACTAATCTGTGACCTGCACAATATATCTGCATTTGCCCTTGACATCTTTAGTTTAAAAAAGTTTGTTGATTTCACATTTAAAAGTAACAATTGACACTTTGCTGTCTCAACATCTGATCATTGTCAATATATACTACAGACTTCAAAACATTGCATGTATTGTCAATTTACTGACTTCTTTTGTTCTTCAGTGTAGACCACACTTGGAATGCTGTTCACTGTTCTGGATGAAGAATATTTGTGAGGTTGCCACACAACAGTTCAGTTATACTTTTCAGGAAAAGTTGTAAGGGTTGGGGCTAATTAAAAGAAAAAACAAGTTAGTTCTAACCCAGAACTTTAAAATATTGAAGATACAAGAGACCGCAGGTGCTAGAATTGGAGCAAAATACAATCTGCTGGAGGAACTCAGCGGATTGAGCATCATCTTGGGGGGGTGGGGGAAGAACTGTCGTGGCCCTGCATCAGGACTGCTTATTTCTGTGTTGTGCTGTTCCTCCATTCACTGACACAATCCATTCCTGGGATTCTGAATCTTCCACATGATAATTTAGCTATATTTTGGTTGAGTTAGTCAGCTTATTCCATTTTGTTGTTCCTCATTAGCAACTGCTGTCACAAAATATGATTTCAGCCATTAGAGCAATAAAGATGAAATTAATGACTTGAAAATGATCAAAATGATAAATTACAGAGTGTGCACATACTCACATAATTACTGTTATGTTGTCAAGCCTAAGGATACTCAGCTTCTGCCTCACTCTGGTGGTTACATTCAATTGCTGCAGTAATCTGTCAATATTCCTGTATACATCGAGAGCTGTAAACACTACCTATTGGCTTTGAGCCTATTTAGACTTATGTTCTTAGCTTAGAAATACACAGAGATCCTGTTTAGTATTGATCATTGTATTGTCCACTAATCATTTTGTAAAAGATCCAAAGGATGTACTTCATGAAAGATGCATCAATCACAGTTTTAATCTCAATCCATGTGCTCAGTTGCAACAAAGATGCTAAGATTTGCCCTCGCGTCTCCTTGCTAGTTTATCAGTCAGTGTTCCCAATTGTGATCTTATATATTTGCACAAGTCATTTGAAAGCCATGTAAATACTTTGTGGAGCTAGTATTGGCCAAAAGGTGGTGGTGAGCCATCTTCTTGAACCACTCCAGTCCTTCTGATAAAGGTATTCCCAAAGTATTGCTGAGTAGGGAGTTTTAAGAATTGGAACCAGCAACAATGAACCTGTGACAATATAGTTCAAGTCAGGATGGTGTGTGATTTGAACCATTGCATAGAGTCTGTTGCTGTTATCCTACTTGAGGTAGGGATCTCGGGTTTGGGAGATAATGGCAGAGAAGCCTAGTTGAGTAACTACAGTGCACTTTGAAGATGGTACATTTTGCAACTAATGTGTGCTCGTGTTAAGGAAATGAATATTTGGAGTGGTGTATTGGGTAACAATCAAGCAACCTGCTTTATCCTGGATAGTGCTGAGGTTCTTATGAGCATACAAACAAAGATATAAGTTGGGGGCAGGAGCAGACCACTAAGCCAGATTCTGCTCTGTCGTTTAATAAGATCATGGATGACCTCAATGTAACCTCAACCCAGCATTTCCATCTCCCTCAGGTAACCTTTCACCTCGTTTGTCAAGAATTTATTTAAAGGCTCTATCTTCATCAGCCTTTACTTTTAAACCTACATCTAGATTCTCCAACAAGAGGATGACTTCTCCTGGAGTACTGCACAGTTGTGGTCTCCTTATTTTAGGAGAGTTATACTGCATTGGAGACAATTCAGAGAAGTTTCCTGGAATAAAGAGGTTGCCTTGAACAAGTTGGGGCTTATACTTACTGGAGTTCAGAAGACTGAGGAATGATCTTGTTTTTTTAAAAAAAATCAGATTCTGAAGGAAATTGACAGGATAAATGGCAAAAGCATGTTTCTCTAGAAATAGGGGGACATTATTTCAAGGCATAGTTTACAGGTTGCTCTTTTGAGACCGAGACAAAGAGGAATCTTTGAAATTCTGTACCTGAGTAAACTGTGGAGGCTGAATTTATCAAATATCTTCAAGATCAAAGTAGAAAGATCTTGATTTATAGGAGAGTTGAGGATAAGAGGGAACAGGCACAAAAATCAGATCAGTCATGATTTAATTGCAGTGTTCAAATCAGGTGAACTTGACCTATAGAGGAAATCAAAGTATGACCTTTGTAAAGTCATCAAGGATGCCAAGAGTCAATACCAGTCCAGAATGAATCCCAGATCAACCATCCATTCTGGCAGGCCTTGCATGGTAAAATGAGCTACAAAATGAAGTCGGGCAGCATCGCTGACAAACGCACCTCCCTCCACAGTGAGCTCAATGTATTCTATGCACGTTTTGAGCAGAATGGCAATGAAATGACACCACCCACCTGACAGCCTCTAAATGCAATTTACCTTCAGTCACCGTTGCAGATGTCGGATCGGC
>JARFYF010000001.1:92599687-92610949 GCA_030265395.1 Rhina ancylostomus
TGAATGGATAGTGATATGATACCAGGGAACAGCTTGGTGGCCTCTGAGCAGCAAAGACAGCAATCACAAGTTAAAGCAAGGTTATTCTGCACACTTAACACTGGAAAAATACTGGTGTGCTAATGGGGATCAGAACTAGGATGCGCTCAATTCAGTTTCACAACTGGTGTGATTTAATCCGGAATGATTGCTGATGTGATTAGTTATGGGTAATAATCAATTTTTAGTGATGTAGGCAATTTGATTTCAAGGCAATAGTTCCAAAACATCATTAAATTGTACCAATAAATACTCTAAAGTGGAAAAAAGAACAGCTTGAAAAAAAAAACACTGGAATGAAAATTTATATTGAAATTCATTAAAGAGAAATAAAGAATTAACTAAATTGACATGGTCAACAGTACAATTGAGTGGCCTGATGGTAACTTGAGCAAAGGGGATCAATGGAAACTTTGACCAATGATTCAGAAGGGGCAAAACAGCTCTCCAAAGAACCCGAGGCCAGTACTAATTTATCTCAAAGTATGACATCAGAATAGGTGGTTAACAGTAGCAATGAACTGTGCCTGCAGAAAATGGTTCCAGATTGATGGTTCAAAGTATAACCCAGGGCTCTACTAATCATGATATTCATCATTCTTCCAGTAAGCAACCTTCCTCCTCCCCAGGAAGGTTTTAATCATTTTATCACAACCTTTGTTCCAGTGATGTGTTCACACAGAATCTCTGCTGTGTAAAATTCAATAAAGTGACATGAGAGCTTTAATATTGCAGAAATCTGTCACATCAGAAAAAATGGAAAAATAAATTATGTTTGCAAGCAGGACACTTACAGGCAATAAAGCTAGAACCATTTTTGCTTATGGTGAAATAGTCTGATTTGGTAAATGACCTCTCTAATGCTTCAATATGACTATTTTCATTGGTATGGTTCCAACTGAAACTCTTACCCAACGAACTTTGCTGCTTTCCTCCAAAGTGTAAATGTTTCAACAAAATAAAACTCCAAAAGCTCAATTGTTAGGATCAGAGATCAAGTTGAATGAAAAATACTGCAGAAGATTAAGCATTCTCATAAAACAAATTTCATTCAATCTAACATAATTGAAGGAAAATAAGAGATTTTCTTTTGGTGTGAGAAGGCAAGCATAAATGCAGATGTAACAGCTTCTCAGATATTCATTCACATATTATTACTAAAATGTATTTGTAATTTGGATGCATGACTGTAACCAGTAGTGCAGAGTAAAACATCTAATTTTTATTGTCCTCCATTTCTTAGTGACTTCAAATTGCATGGAGGTTACACTCTGATCATATATCCCTTCAGAAATCTTCTTCCTTACATTGCCTCACAACTCCACATATTTATACCAAATAAAACTGGATGTTTACTGTTGGCTCAGCAGTTTTCTTTTCAGCAAAGATGAGCAATACAGAATTCCTGTCATCAAATAGCAAATCAATTGTTAATTCTGAATTGATATTAATGGAATTTTTTTGATACAACAATAAGAAATACAGATCAGCAGCTTTCTTAGCAATGGCTCCAGGAGAGCTTTATTATCTAAGCAAGGTCTTTTCCTGAATAACCAAGAAATGGTACTCCACACAACTATTTATTTTCTACTTATTCTTAGCATTTGAATCAGATTCAAATGGGGAGTCACTAGATTATCAACTTAAGCAAAGGAGTTGGTGCTACAAATACAAAGAGTAGAGTTGAGGATTCACATTGAAATTATCATCCTTAATATCATTTACCAAGTCTGTCCTACCCAAATGTTATTTTAATAATTGCACAATCAGAATTGCTCAATTAAAATGAACATCATTCCTTAAGTCAAGTCTCTACAATGCCTAAGATGCTCATGATATTATCAATTTATCAATGAGCCAATGGAACCTTGAATGTTAAGGAGAGTCAGGGATTAGTTCAAAGTCATTTACATTAATGAAAAATTTCTTAAAATTCTAAAGTTAACAAACATCCTTTAACTTTATTCTAAAAGGCCAACAGAATGAGGTTAAGGTCAAAGAGCTATCCTCATGTTTTCAACAACATTAATAATACAACACATCAGTATTGATACCAATAAGTGGCAAAGTCTGACAAATCTGCCAGTCTTAGTCTCAAGTGTACAAGGAAAAAACAGGAATCTACTTGGGCAAAAGTAATGTGTGGTAGATGCACACTGCTTGGGTAGCACATAGAAAGCATTATCCTTTGTCTTAGTTATGTCGCAACAAGTCAAAACCAAATCATTGCAAAATACTGTTCTGAACTTTTAACCCAATAGATTTAATCTTGGAATGAACTAATTATCTCTCTGGAGAACTATTATTATTATTTTGGATCAACAGAGTTACGTCTGGTGGACTTTATTCCTTCATTATTTCAACAGAATACATTACATCCAAGAATGTTTAGTTCTCATTCCTGCCAATTGTTCCATGTAGTAACTGGACAAAAAGAAACACCCTCACACTCTGAAATGTGGCAAATTGGTGCAGCACTGGTTTCTCCCAGGATCAGTGTGGGAGTGGGGGTTGCAGAAGAGAAATTTTCTAACATGCATGCTGCTCAAAGTACAATGCAAGTACCTGGATCTAATTCTAGCCTTCACCCAACTGAGCACACGAATGATATGCAAGTGTGACTTCTGAAATTGTACATTTTTTAAAAATAAATGTTGTTTCTCAGGATGTTGGCATTATTGACAAGGCTGGTATTTATTACCCATCCTTTATTACCAGAGGTGTTGGCAAGCTACCTTCTTAAAACTGATGCACACTTTCTGGTGAAGGTGCTCTCACAATGCTGTTCTTCAGTGATGAAGGAACAATAATATATTTCCAAGTCAGGACAATGAGCTCCTATGCAGCTGTTAACCTTGTCTATCAAGTGGCAGATTAAAAGTCATGGGCTTGTGAAGTGCTGATGGAGTGGTCCAGGCGAGTAACTACAGTACATTTTGTAGATGGCATAACTGCCACAATAATGCGGTGAATGTATAGAGTGGTGGAAAGAGTACCAATCATCCAGGAGAGGCATTTTCAGTGGTGTTAGAGTTGCACATCCAGTCAAGTGAAGAGTAGCCAATCATACCCTTGACTTGTGCCTTAAAATATCAGGATACTGAGCCTTTGACCTGTTCTTATAGCCACAGTGATCTAGTTGAGTTTCTGGTCAGTGACACCAGCATGAAGATTTGGAGGCTCTGCAATGACAATGTCACTGATTACCATTGGTGGGTATTTAGACCTTCTCTTGTTGTGGTGTGGCAGGAATGTTATTTATCACTTATCAGCCAATGCTTAAATATCACCTGCGTGTAGGCAAGGACTAACTTATTTTCTGAGAACTTGTGAATGGAATCGAACATTACAATCATCAAACCATCCTTACTTCTGACCTTCTGTAACTGCACCACACTATGCACAAGTATTAATCCTGTTACAAAATATCCATAACAAATTCCAAAAATCTCAGTGACTTGTGTAATCAAATTGAGTTGTTGTTGACACTAATTTGGTTGCTATGGGAAATTCAAATTTTGAAACTGTGCTGGCATCAAACATCATGTATGATAACACAAGTTAGACAAACAGTGTTGAACTCTGATGGCAGGTCATCAAAAGTAAAGTTAACTGTCTCCCTCTCCACAAATTCTGTTTTTATTTCTCTGTAGCATAGTTTTCTGTGGGTGCGCACTCCATAAAATGAGGTTGAGCTCAGATTTTATTTAATTTAACCTCTTATTCCAGGATAGATTCAAACCCAGGTCACAGAGATGAGTGATTTTCTGTTTTCCAAATAGAGTTGAATTTCTTTCCCATTTAAAAATCAACTATTTCATAACCAAAATCAAATTAAATGAGAAAACTGACAAACCATTTGTCTACTTATTGTGAAAGCAGAAAATCATTGTGAACTCAAGTTTTGTAAATCAAAAAATGTAATAATAACAACTGCAATCTTTAAAAGGAAACTTTTCTGTGTTGACAGCTATTGACTACACTACCAGATACACCTAAGTGCACAAATGTCCTCTGGGTTTGAAGAATCTGTGAATCTTAAAGGAGTACACAAATTTACCCTGCTCATTTAAATCCAGCCTGCCATTTATATATATTTTATGGTAAGATGGAGCACTGACAGGTAAAAATCTGTTCTCAGGTCTCTGCCACTGAACTGCATAAATGGTCACACAATAGAGTCTCAATAGCCTGCCAATATTTATTCCAATATCCATGGAGTTCCTCCCTACAAGTCAACTAGGGTTCAGAACATGCTCACAAAGTAGATATATTTTGTTGCAGGATTACAGTCCACTTATCACGTGGAAATAAAAATCTAAAAACTGCAATGTACTGATTTCTGTGTCAACAAAGAATGCCAATGAAACAGGACAGTGTAGCCAGCTTTTCATATTTGCAACTCCTGCTTAGTATTCCATTTTTTCCTAAAGACAATCTGTTAAATAAATAAATGTATCTTATTTCTTTAAAAAAAACTTCCAAAAATTATAACAGCAACAATATCTGTTATAGATGCATACAATACCAGATAAAGTATTTTTATTACTATTACTCCCAATCTAACAAACCACAAAGGATTTAGTAGTTAAAGCTCAAATCATATTAAGAGGCTTGAAAAGGGCATCCAGGGCTCCTTAAACAAGTACTGCACACAGTATACCTGAAGGGACACTCCTCCAATTTCCCTTAATTCTGTTTGGAAAATTGACCACTTCTAGAAGTAATTGGCCACATCAATTCTTTGTTCTTCACCTTTGTCCAAAAAAACAATGTAAACTTGTAATCATATCAGGGTTCACTGAAACTCAAAGGAAGCAACTTTCACTGGAGGTGGCTGTGTGGTGTGGGTCTCAAGTTTATCTTGCCAGAATTATGAAGGCACTCTCCTGCATACTTAATAAGCAACAATTTGGTTCAATTTACTACATTATTCATGGTCAAACAATGCGACTCTCTGGGGTAGGAAGAATTACCTTTTAAATAGTGACATAGCCAATCCTACGCAACAGTACTTTGCCCAACATTAATACATTAGATTTACTAAAGCAACTTGATCATTTGTTTGACACAAGACAAAAAAAAAGCTATAGATCTTATAGATCCATATAGTGACTCTTTTTCTGCCATATTGTCACCAGTCACTACACAAGTCACCGGTATACCTCACCTCATGATACGCAAGGTAAAAAACACTTCAGTGCTTCTGGGACTAGGAGAGGTAAGTACAATGGTTGGCATGGACATGGTGGGCCAAAAAGGTCCTGTTTCTGTGCTGTACAACTCTATAACTTTAAAATTTAAAGGGTCATGTGGTAGGTCTTTGGAAGGAGAGGGTACTAATGATTACCCAGAATTTAGTTTTAAACATTGGAAACTAAATAAGCACAAACAATACAGATGGGTATGGCAAGGAATGTGTCATGTGATGAGATGCCGAACAAACAATAAGGAAAGTTTTTCATTCTTTGCTTAAGTATTAAATGAAACTGTTGGGTAACTGGTAGTTACAACCAGTGGTCATTTGTTTGATGATGTGCCACTGAAAGTCTGAGGAATGTCATGTTTGGTATCATAAACTATCTTCTCCACCAGATGGCAATGCACCATATCACACAACTTTAAGTCTATCTGACTAGCAAAACTACTTCAATAGCAATGTCCAAGATTAGCATAAAAAACCTCCCTTACATCTCCAATACATTTATCATAATCACCAGTACCCCTTACCAAGATGAAAAAGTAACCCGAAGTAACTTTATTGGATTAAATTCCTTCACGGTCGATTTTGTGCAGTTGCCCATAGTTAAGTATAGTCAGTCCATTTGTGGACTTCTCATCTATCTGAACAACAAAACTATCCCATCTTCACTTCACTGGCATGTCCCCTTGCTGATTACTGACTTCATTTATCTGGACATGGTGACTTGCCTTGGTTTCCACTCTGTTACAATGGAGAAGCTGAGGTTGTTCTCACTGGAGTGCATAAAGTCGAGAGGAGACTTGAAGGTGTATAAGACTGACTCATTTACAAAAGAGAGTGAATTGAGGAAACTTACTCCCATCGAATGGTTCAAAAAAAAAACCGAGGGTGCAGATTTAAAATTATTAGGAAAAAAGATACAAGGGATTTTGCAAGGATTAAAAATAGTAGTTTCTTCTCCCCCCCTCCCCCCATTGGAAGTTACCATCTGCAGGAGTGATGGAAACAGAAATTATTGTCTTTAAAAGGGAATTGCATAGACAATCAAGAAAGAATAACTGGCAGAGATATGAAGAATGAGCATGGGAATGGACCAGAGATTGCTCACTTAGGAGCCCAAAACAATGGGCTGAGTGGCCGCTATCGCTATGATAACAATTCTATTATATTACTTCCCCTCCAATTTCTTCACCACAACCTTGAGCACCAATCTGAAGCATTCAATGCGCTGCCTGGGTTGTGAGGAGACTTGGTGATGAAGCCTTTTTGTACAAGATTACACAAAGTTTCAGTCGGTTTGTTGAAAGGTATTAGCAAGTGTCAAAGGGCTTTGGAAACAAGATAAAAGGCAAGTTATCATCTAAATGAATCACAAGACAGATTCAAAAGGGACAAATGATTTAGTTCTCTTCCTGCGTCCTCATCTTCCTACGCCCAATGATAAATGCCATGAACCAAAACCATCAAATAAAATTTAAGTAATTCTAACTTCATTCAGAACTGCAATAATTCATTCCAGTATTCCATGAATAAAGTATACCTTTTATCCACCAGTTCACCACCTCTTTTTCACTTCATCCACTTATTATTTTTTCTTCCTTTCAATGCACAGAAACACTCTTCCCTCCACCACCCACTTCAAAGCATCATTCTTCACCAATGCACTCAACTCCAATTGCTTTGTTCAAGAATTCAAATCAGCCACAAGTCTGGGTCACAAATTCCTAATTCCACAAAACCCATTAAGACAAGCAATTTAAGTTCACAGCAGAAAGCAAGGTTGAATCCTTGAGAAGGCAAAGGAGGAAATTGCAATAAAGCATAGACACATCATCCATTTTTAATTGTGCAGATGTGGTCATGAAGAGGCTCACCACCATGTTTGAGAGCAATTAGGGATGGCAATAAATGCTACCCTACCAGGATGCCTACATCCAGAGAAACACAATCCATCCATAACCCTGTGTAAAACTGCATAAACCAATGAACTAAACATCAGAAGTAACTAGACTTAAAAAAACTGATTACTTTTGACTTTTGCTTTATTGCCTACTACTCAACCACTATCTCAGCACATACCTCCCACTAACACTACTGCTCATTTTGGAAAACAAAGTGCGGATGCTAGTATCTGAAACTAACAAATGGAAGAATTCAGCCAGTCAAGCGGCATCTGTGGAAAGAGAAATGCTGACAAGTTTTTCTTTCCACAGATACTGCTTGACTTGCTGAGTTCTTCCAGCATTTATGTTTTCCTTACTCATTTTTATACTAGATGTTACATGGTAAGTTTTGTTCAGATGCAGTCTGGACATTTTGGCTCAAAAGGTGCATCTGGAGACTATAATTGTCATGATGTAAAGCTCACAGAATTTGTGCAATGCAGCCAGAAACTCCCAGTTACAAAAGGTGAGGTGTCCATCTTTGACACACAAGTGGACTTCTGCGTGGAATACAGTCTGTTGATTAAAACCTAATCATTTATTTTCATGATTATCTTAATTTATTTCGTGTGTGAGCAATTTTACTAGAGCCTTTACATGGACTGAAACAAGAAAACAGTTAAAAACAAAAGAAAATGAATAAAATTACTTAAATGATTCAATTGGTGAGCATTGCAATACTATCCAGCGAATGAAGGATTTGATTGTCCTATTTCTACACTCCATGGGCATGATTGATCAAACCCTAGTTAGCTAATTGGATATTTGATTTGCAACATGATAAGTTGCTGTATGAGCCAGACAATATTTGGTCCTCATGACTCAGGAAGAGAAGAATTCATTCTGGCCTATTATCAGCCTCAAATAATCAGAGCTTTGGCTCAAAGAAAAAAAAGACACTGGCTCACTCAAAATTGGACCTTACTAACATATCCCCAATGAGCTGTGGATGCCAATGGATGACCAGAATTCACTCAGTATTCCACGGCGAAGGAGTTCGGTCAGCATCTCCACTTGTGCCAGCCCATTGGTGAGTCCGGGGCAAGAAAGGACAATGGTCCTTGAAATTCTGGTTGCTTTGACACCATTTCTAAATTAAAGCCTTGATGCCACAATTAAATTTAGGGCAGTACAGTTTTAGGAAGGAGGCCAAAGGCAGGCATTAGGTCTACTAACCCCATGTGCAAAGGGACAAGTACGTTTCTCCAGATGCATCTTTGAGCGAAGGTGCACAAAGTATTCCAGAACAATGCAAAACTTTCTTCTATTCAGTTGTTTCTCTGGATGTAGGCCTCACTGCCAAGCCCACTGTTTATTGCCATCCCTAATTGCTCCCGAGAAGATGGTATTAAGCCCCTTCTCAAACCATATCTGAAGTTTAAAATGGGCAATATGCCTGCCAACGTGAAAACTTGTTTATTCTTTATTGTGACTCCCTTCTCTTATTGATTCAGCTCTCTGCTGTGAGCCTAAATTGCTCATGTTCATCACTTCAGACAAGGAATACAAGCACCCATACCATTTATGGTATCAAAGTCTGCTTCATGCCTGTAAAAGGGTGTTGCTGTCAATGAATTTCTATGCTACAATGATTTGGAGGCACAAGATGCCATGCCACATGGTCCACGTGCTCCTGTGCAATTCTTTGAAAGGTACGAAATAACGAGCTTGAAGTATAGGGAGGATGCTCATGGCTTTACGTCAAAACAGAAAGCGATGGAACCCCAAAATAATGACACGAAGCAGAGTTGTCATTTATGATTAGAGGACTGTAAAATCTGCATTGTATGTCAGAGCCAAGACATTTAATTACATGGATAGTCAGCTGAGAGGATGACAGTTGTGATATTCCTTTTGTTTTTTGTTTGAGAGAAGGATCTCTTTTCAACAATAATTTACAGACAGCTTCTGGCAAGAAAATAGATCCAATTCATCATGTTTTGCCCATATTGGCTTCACAAAGCAAGACCACTAAAATTGAATCATGCCTCTATGACAGAAATATTTCCTTCTGACAACATGACAGTCTTCACTGAAGGCCAGGGTTATCCAAGGTAGGCAGCATTCACCACAATGAGGTCATAAAACTGCAATGATATTAATGAGTGATGAGTGCTAAGATTTGTGTTTAGAAGTGCTTAAGTAGTATGAAATAAATTAAAATAACTACATTAAAGTAGTCAGTTTTTAAAAAAAAACTCATGCTTTTATGCAGTTTTAAACAGGATTACGCTTACTTTTATTTTGTGTTTCACTGGGTGTGGAATCACAGCTAAGCCAGGATTCATTGCCATCTCCTAATGCTCTTAGGAAGGTGATGCTGAGCCCCTTCTCAAACCACGTCTGCACTTTTAAAAAAAATGGGCATTCATCTGTCTATATGGAAATCTGCTTGCCTCTATTACAAGCCCCTTCTCTTCATGCTCAAGAATTCCGCCGTGAAATTACAAAACTTAAATTTGTAAATTTTTGTTTTACACTTTAAGTGAATTATTTTCTTACACAAGATGAGCTCAAATGGGACTAACTTAGATGGGATCTTGGTCAGCATGGACCAGTTGTGCTGAAGGGCCTGTTTCCACTCTCTATCTCTAAATCACTAAATCACTGGAGGTTTCAGAACCTACAAAAATAAGATAATGGTGCTTTCTTTGGCAGCCATTGAATTGTTAAAGTTAAAAACATACTGTTTATTATACTGCAATGAAGTACCATTTCTGTACATTGCAGTTGGTCTGCTTTTTTTTTGGAAAAAATTGGTTTCAAAAACTGCTGGAATAAGAAGGTTGATGATAACTAATTCTCATGGGTAGACATTTCTACTACAGACAGTAAACAGATGCTCAAAACCAGACAGGCAATCTAGATTTCATGTTCGGCACAGTCACACAAGCTAAATTTTCAAGTTCTAATGAAGGCTATTTCACTGGATAAAGCATTTTTTTTAAAAAAGAAAAAGTTAATTATTGTATTCTTTATGAAACTATTAAAAAAAAAATCAGTTAATTTTTCTTTATTTCTTCAGCCAAAACATTGGCTAAAGTTACTGCCACCAAAAAGATCTGCATTTGTATTGCACCTTTCAAGACATCAGGGACAGTCCAAAATATTTAAGAGTCAAAGTAATTTTAAAGTACGGTCACCATTGTAGGGATCTGTTTAGCTAGAAACCTCTACGAGAAATGACTATCGATGGACCCCAACTGAAAAGAAAGTTGGTTGTATCAAGAACTCATAAATGGTCTTTTTGGCAAGACGATAGCCATATATGGCAAAAGGTAGGAAAGAAGAGGATATTAAAGGCCAATAGCATGCAAACAGATCCTTCCTCGGTGATAGTGGCCAGCACCCCAACGCAACAGATTATGCAGTTTAGATAATCTGTGCTCCTAATTAACAACATGTGTACGTGATAGTCCACTTCATTTTTCACAAAAGGTTTGCCAAGTTCCTCCATCTGAAAATGTACAGGAACTTTTATTGCATATAATTGCAAATCTGTGTTGTTACTGATGTTTCACATGGACAAGATTTTGTATGCATAATATTGCTCACAGAAACCAGCAGTGTATGTTGTAATATTATGACAAATTTCAAATATGGAAGTGATGTTGAGGATTCTAACATTACGAGAAGTACAGATAATGTGTTTATGAAACCACAGACCTCAAAAAATTGCTCCCCAAACCATCAGTTAGCTGCACATTTTACTGTTAAGACTGTATCTTGGACAGAATTATTTCAGAATTCAGGGAGAACATTATCCAGTTATTCTCCTGCACTTAATTGTGCAAACTTGACTATTTTCATGGCTGACTCAAAATAGAGGACATTTGTACTTCATGTCCTCGTCACAGAGGCCTGGATATAAGATGCACTGATTTACCTCTCATTCCTCAGCTTGCACCTTCATTCATTGATAGGTTCCCAATTGATAGTCAACTTGATTAACAGGAATAGCCTTCAGTTTGGTGGAAGAACTCCCAAGCAGGCAGATTTGATCCACAACCAAGGAAGGCCAGGGCACCCTAACCCAGGGTCTTCTTAGTTGGGGGGGGGGGGGGGGGCGGGGGAGAA
>JARFYF010000001.1:92764674-92784922 GCA_030265395.1 Rhina ancylostomus
GCATTTTCCATTGCTGATTATTAATTTATTTTAAATTTAAATTATTATCCTTTAATGGCAAAATAATAAACTTTAGTAATAGTATTATATCACCTTATGAAGTGCCAAGCTGATTGACCCTCTACCTTGCCTGTCACTGAATAATGCTTCTAAGCATATATGTTCCATTGTTGACCACAATTTTATTCAGGTTTAAAATCAAATAATATACTTCTATAACCAAACAATACAAACAATAGATAAGTAGCACAGATCATTTGTGAACTCAGTAAACACTTTTCACATAACTTAATTTGATTAAAATCTGTGTGAAGGCTAAAACTGTCATTTAACATGTGAGTTATATAGAATGTATGCCTACCATAATATTCTTTGATGTAGTATATAGAGTTGGACTACATAATATAAATGTTTGTAAATTCAGCACAGTAACAACATACCAGACATATATGATGCATGAGAAATCTGCAAAAACTGATTTTATCTACCCATATATAATCTAAGGTGTTTTGATGAAAATGATCTTTATTCAGAAATCCCAATCCTTAGAAACCATGTTGAAAATAGAAATGTTACTTAAGGAAGAAATTTAATGAAATAAGTTCTCAGCTGTAATATGAGAGTTACAGCAGTTTAGGAATCTGAAAATAAGGTGAAGTGCTGTAATTGACTTGTATGATTCACAATCAACTTACAGCCCAGGTTATTCATTAACCAGTTCATCACACAGTCGATGTGAAGTTTTTAAAAAAATGCTTTTGATTGAATTATTTTTTTCTTTCTCAAAAACATGGAAAAACAAGAGCTACTTGGGAGTGGTTCAATTTCAAATGGTCACATTTACAAAGACTTGCATTTGGTTGTGCTCAGCAGACAGAAGTGCAAGAAAAACACTCCAGCATATTCACTTTCACACAAAAAATGGAAAATGTAGAAGGAAAAGGTGAAAAAATTGAGAGATGAGCTATGATTGTAGTGTGACAGAAAATGTTTTATTCTATCGAGGCCTGTTGCACCAATCGACACACCAATAAAACGTGGAATATATGGTCTGCCTCTAAAACAATAAAATTATTTCCAGTCTACAAACTTTATTTCAATAAAACTAAGTAATTTTTTGATCATAACAGTGGATTCGTGAGAATACTTTTATCACAGATTGCAATATGTACACATATTTAATATGATGTAAATGAAGTGAATGGACCAATAATTTCTGACTGAATAAGAGGACTGAGAACTGATTAAAGTGTGTTTAACTAAAGACATTTATGAACAGAATGCCTTTTCCAGCATCTGACTCATTTCAGCAGTTATTATACTTGAACCACTTTTAATTTCTCTGAAATTTCAATAGACTTCAATGGCAAACTTGTATGACACTACTTCCATTATCCACATACTGGTAGCTTTCAAACCCTTCTCTTCAGATAGTACAAATGCATCTTGCTCTTAAATGAACCTTGCCTATCTTTTCTGGAGAGAAAACTTTTCACTGTATTGAAGAATTCAGCTTGCAATAGCTTTTATTCATAAATACATTTTGCTTCATTGTCTGTTCAATTAAACATTTTCTATGTTTGGTTAAAAACAGTGACCACAACAGAACACTGAAGGATGACTATATCTCACAGAATTATAACATCACAGAAGGAGGCCACTTACATGCCTCAGGATGTCTATGACACAAAGATATATGATATATAATTGTCAAATTCTCCTGGGCTCTGTGCAAATGAAATTAAAGTAAACAAAGAAGAAACATTAACCACTAGAATTTTCCTGCTTCCTTCCATATTTGTAATGTACTAATTTTGTTGGCTTGCTTTTTCAGAAGGGTCTATCATTATTAAGTTTTAATCCTTTAGGTTGTCCCTAACCCAAATTTTGGTTTTGATATAAATCCTGAAACTATCAAAATGACAAATAAAATTATGCTAATACCTGTTGAATACGTTGGCTGCATTTAAAGATTACTACGGCAGAGAATGGGCCACTTAGTTGGTTAGCATACTGCCTTCTCACTAGAAAATCCAGAGCAGACCAATGGAATAAAATGGCTTTTTGCAATACCTTGGGAATACATGTCCTGAGTTGGAGCAGCTCTGGGATTCAAAGCTATTCATTATTTGAACTAAACTTGTTTAAGCACTCGAGGTACTTGAATGTCTGGTATGCAAATCAGAAAAAAATGAAGGAACCTTGTTGATATGATTGGTCACTCATATCCTTTTGAGTCTCTGGCATGGGTTCAAATCTAACCACTGTTAGTTAATAAAAGTTTACTGTCTGTATTGACTATAAATAATATATTTGAAGTTAGCCTCACCCAGTTCCTCCTGGGTATAAATGCCAAATAGAAGACTTGCTGCAAGTTGGCACTAAACTCGCAAACTCAATTTAGAGGTGCCATGAAGGTGTGGAAAGTGAAGAGAAACTCATAAGGGTATATAATAAAGTCTTTTTTGGAGTTTGGGTTAAGGCACATTCTTTGGGCAGTGTAGAAGAAGAATTAGTTTTTGACAGTGACAAAGCTGACCTAAGATAAAGCTGATCCCTGCCTTATTACACGCTAGAGAAAAGACTATAGTTCCATTTACTAGTATTCATATATTTCATTTTGGCACCCAGAAAACTTCATGCGCCAGAATATCTGAATGTTAAAAAGAGTGTCTGGCAACCAGTGCTACCTACTAACATGGGAGAACACCTGCTTTTGTTTCTCAGTTTCACTTTATACAGAAAACTGAATATAAATATTGCTTTATCGGAGAACTGGGCACTGAGATGTTTGTAGCTCCTTGCATCATTTTATCACAAACCAGCCCAGAAGCAACTCCTCATCCGACCATTTTAATTAAATTTGCATCATTATCTTTTGTTAAACTTCCTGCCTGACAAATTATTCAACTTATGGAAATAAGAGAATGATCTTTTAACCTGCTTACAATGTGCACATCCATTTAACACTTCTATGTGATGTGAGAAAGTGTGAAACTCTGCTAGCTCCTGAACACCTCTGGTATTGGGTATTGCTTTGTGGCAATAGATAACATCAAATAGAAGCCCAAAGAGCTCTGGTGAGATACCTTCAAACGTTTGTTAAAGACAGAGAACACATTCACGGGTTAAATGTTAAATAGCTTAGTTGAGTCAGTCACATAAGCAACTTCTCTATGCTTTTCTTTGCACATGAAACATATATTAAACAGACTGCAGCAACCAAACTGTAATTGTTGCTTCCTTGAAGGTCACAAAAATCTGCCGTAGATCCCGTCATACCTCATTATATCAAAGTGGCACTTTATAAGTGTCTCTGCCATTATATTTTTTTCATTCTGGACAAAGTTATCTTAACGACCACAACACCAAAGTGACACTTGATGACAGTCCCAGCACTATAATATTAATTTGCATTTGATCTGACTTTGAAGGACCAGAAATTTTAGAATACTCAAAATCAGTAAATAGGTCCTCTTCCTTACTGTAGTGACTGGAAATGATTGCAAGAAGTATTGACTTATATTTGGACTGTAAAATCAAAGTTATAATGACCTAAACAAATCCTCATTGAGATTTGCAAATTTATAGGGGTAATGCATAGATTTTGTTTAATTGGATATAACAGTAGATTAGACAATGCGATATCAACGACAAAATAAAACAATGTTAGATTCAACCTAAAGACTATAATAATTGCATGCCACATTTGTTTTTGGAAAATACTTTTAAAAAAATCAATCCAGTAAAATATCAAACAGAAAGGAGTGTACAATTAAACAAAAATTAAAACTGAACACTTTCTTTTTGTACATTTTTTTTATCAATTGCTTCTGGTATTTGTAATTGAACTAACATACTGAGAGGACTTCGATATTACTTAGTCCAAGAGCACCTGGTTGGAAATGTTTAATAGTTTGGAAACAAATAGTTGATAATGCTTTTTAATGCAGTTAATAGAAATATGAACGCAGTTTTAAAGAAAGCGATTAGTCTGCTAGAAACAGCTGGTAGCAAAAAAAATTTTAAAATGATAAAATAAAATGGCAATGATTTCTCCAGTCACTGTGTGTTGACATTGTACATGTTGTGAAGATTTTCTGTAAGATGTTTGATTTTGCCATTAATAAGGAACAGATAAAATTTCTATAAACACCTTTATCCAATAAACGGTGGCTCAAAGAACTTTTACACCATGAAGGCAGTTGGAGCAAAAAAAGCAATGACAAAATGCCTAATTTGCTAAAAACATTATCTATATGGCAACACTATAAAAAATACATGCCAAAATGTACATACATGCCTTCAGCTGTTGATCTTACAAACTTGGCACTTATAACCATTTCCAAGATGAAACTATTATATTTATCAATCTTACATGGTTATCTGTTGAATAATATTGTAATTTCTTTTAAATTTGAAAAAATGGCCTTTACATATATTTATTATATTCTGTTTTTTTAAAAAAATATTCTTTGGTTATGGCAATTTAGTTTAAATATGGTATACTTGTAATTGTTTTAAAGTTATGTTTGAGTGACCATGCCTGTTGGAGAACAAATACTAACATGATGGCTTAGCATGGCTGGGTAACTCACGGTGATCTTAAAGCTCGATTTAATCTAAATTTGCATTTCTCAGCCATTAGCAAGGGCTATATGAATTTAATATGGAAAATACATGTTGCAGTTTCCGCCAAAGTGTGTGTAAAACTTGAAATCAATTTTCATTTGGGAAGATGCACATGGTTTCAGGAAATTAATAATAAGATGTTACTCTCTTTACACACTCTATAAAGATGAAATATATATTTACACTTGCAGAAACTAGCATCACCTCAGTGGTGTAGTTTAATCACTGCCACTTCTTTGTAAATTAGGCACTACAACATTTTTTTCCTGGTTTAAATGATAATCATGTCTTTTTTGCAAAAATGTTGAATCTTTTTTCTTTGTCCTTTTTGCCGGGACTTGTTTCTTGAACAATCACAGAGGGGAGAGGGAGGGTACGTGCCCTGACATCACCCTGTTTTGCGCTCTGTGGCTTGTTATGCTCTGCAATTGCTATGTTGAGATTGTGGATCCAGTTGTTCATTTCCTCCTGCAAGAGTAAAATAAATTTCGATGAATGCACTACTCAACTTTGTTCCCTGTAAATGTGAGAGATTACTGTAAGTTGAAGGGTTTCATCCATGCCAGTAGCCCAGAATTTGTTTGACCCAGCGCATGCCTTGAGGTCCACCCTCACACTAATCTTTCATGACCACGTGATTTAAATCAAACTCTAAGCCTTGTTGCTGCAGTGAACCCATGGAGCAGTCTGTGAGCAATGCCTGGGCCACAGGCAGCAAATCTGCATCCCCATTCCCACTGTCCTTTTGACAGCTCACTGCTATTAGGGGTCGATGACGGCTTTTCAATGTCTCTGATGATCAGGACTCTGAAGATCAGTTTGCAAGGATTAAATTAATTAGAAGGTATATATTTTAAAAAGTAATAATTTTACTTAAAATATATTTAACATAATAATGGTTGAAAATAATTTATAGGTAAAATAAAACAAAAAAGAACTCTCCTGCATTAAAAACCAAGGATCCAGCTATGACCAGTATCCCACCCTTCAGCTATGTAGCATATCTGACCCCTCAGCTCAAAACAATGCACTTCTGCTAGTGGACTCAAGGTTGGGTCCTGGGGCAGAGTGGGAAGTTAGTTGCCAGTGTACCTGACCTCCAGCATGTCCTTGATTTTCACAGGCTTGGAATTCTGGACCATAGTGACCAGCACATTGCTGATAGCCAGCGGACTCCATGGAACCACCACACTAGTTCTTAGGTTGGAGCTTTTCACAACTTGTCATAGTCATAGAGCCATACAGCACAGAAACAGGCCCTTCAGCCCACCAGATCTATGCTGACCATCAAGTACCTATCTATACTAATCCCATTTACCAGCACTTTGTCCATAGCCTGCTATGCCTTGGTGATTCAAATGCTTATCCAGATGCTTCTTAAATGTTGTGAGAATATCCACCTCCACCACTTTCTCATGCAGTGCATTCCATACTTCAATTATCATCTGGGTGAAAAAATTCTTCCCCAGATCCCCTCTAAACCTCTTACACCTTACCTTAAACCTCGGATCTTAGATGCCTCCACCATGGGGAAAAGTTTCTTCCTGTCTATCCTATCTATACCTCTCATAGTTTCTACTACAACGATTGTCATTAGATTCACCTACAACCTCTTCTGTATCAGTATCTGTATCATCATCCCGAAAGTGAGCACTAACCGTGCATCTGATGAAACTTCAGTGGCTTGACTTATGCCCATTTGTAAAACTCCAAGCACTTATCATGCTATTCAAGTTTGGCGCAGAACACAAGTGAGCCAGCATGAGCTTTCCCACAGAATGTGCCAAGATATTAAACTGCATATCGCTGCTTTATTTTCCGCATCATGCAAATTGAATTATTTTTTCCTGGAGTGCAATGGAATAACTACTGGGTCTGGGTCATTTTGCTTCACCCTGAATATTCAACTGGGCATTTCTGGGCATGAGTCACCCTCGCACTGCCAAATGCATGGGATGAGGTATTAAAGTGACAGGCAATTGGATGCTCAGGGTCACCCTTGTAGACTGAATGGAGGCATTCCAGAACGTGGTCACCCAATCTGTATTTGTTTCCACTAATGTGGAGGAGACCTCATTTTGAGCACTGAATGCTGTGCATTAAGTGGCATGAATTATCATTGACTTAGTATTTTACCTGAAAAAAGTACTTGGGTCCTTGGATGGAGGAAAGTGAGAAGAAAAAATTTCCATTTTCTTGGTCCCTACCAGCTTAATTTTAATTGGCTGAACTAATTTTCACACTAAACAACTTCTTAAACTCCACAACTTTCTCCAAATCAAAAGTATGGCTTTGGGAACTTGTTAACTTGTCCATGTTAAGACCGTCACTTTGTGGGATACAAGGGATAGTTTTTGGTTCAGCCATACTCAGTTGCCCTCCCTCACTCCTTTATCCAGTGCATAGATAACTGAATTGGTCCTCATTCAGAGCTTGGAAGTTTGATCATCTTTACTGTCAAATTAAAATTCCATTTCACTTTCACACAGTCTATTTCGGACCGTTCCCTTGTACAAGAGATCTTGGCTGTACTTCCTCCCATCCTTCATCCCTGTGAGGACTCCACTCCACTCTCTGTTTCTCTGCTCTGTCATGTTCGTTCTGATGTCAACACCATTCACACCAGTGCTTCTGAGATGACTTCTGATTTCCTGAACTGTGGTTTCCTCTCCACCAAAAATGACAAGCCTCCCAGCTACTTCTCCTCCCTCACTCCTCCAACTAAAATCTAGTATAGGATTTCCCTTATTATCATGCAACTGCAGGAGGTTCAAACTTGCCTTCTTACCGGTTCTCCTCCCACCATCCAGGGACCAATCTTTACTCCACCAACCACTCCATTCATCTCTATAATGTCTGTCACATTTAACATAATGCCACTACCAGAAACATGTTCCCCTCTCCTCCTGGTATTCCAAAGGTTCCCTTCTCAAATGTCTTGCTTCTTCATCTTTGCTAACACCCACTCATCTTTTTTAAAAAATTTTATTTACAGCGTGGTAACAGGCCCTTCTGGCCCAACGAGTCTGCGCCGCCCACTTTAAACCCCAAATTAACCTACCCGTACGTCTTTGGAATGTGGGAGGAAACCGGAGCACCTGGAGGAAATCCACGCAGACATGGGAGAACGTACAAACTCCTTCCAGGCAGCGGCGGGAATTGAACCCGGGTCGCTGGTGCTGTAATAGCATCATGCTAACCACTATGCTACCGTGCTGCCCCCATGCAACGTGGAAGATGTAAGCTTGTCTGTTAAACCTCTTCCCCTCTCACCATCCAGGTACCCAAACACTTCTTCCAAGTGAAGCAGTGATTCACTTGTAATTTTACCATTTTAGCAAACATTGCATGCTCACAATGTTACCTCCTCTGCAGTGGAGTCTCCTCTACAACAGAGAAACCAAGTGTAGCTTGGGTGGTTGCTGTGCCGAACACCTCCATTAATTCCACAAGGGTAACCCTGAACTTTCAGTTGCCTGTGAGTTTAATTTTCCTATCTTCAGCCTCTACATTGTTCCAACAAAGCCCAACATGAACTCAAGAAGTCTCTCATCCCCTGACCAGGCACATTACAGTCTTTAGGAATCAGTGTATTTCAGGTAGCCAGACTTTCCAATTCATTATCGGCATTGGCTAGTTCTGATGAAGGTTACCAACCTGTAATGTTGACCCATTTTTTTTCTCTCTCTGCAGATGCTGCCTAACCTGCTCATTATTCCAGAATCCTTTTTTATTTTGGTTTCCCAGAAAATGCAACATTTTGTATCTGTCAGATCCCCTCACCTTTTGCTCTCCTCAGTTCTCATTCATCGCCTTCTACCTACACCTCCTTCAGAATCTGAGATTAGCAAGCATTCACCACCCCTCTCTGCCAACACCATGGCCACCTGTGTCATTTAGTCTCTCTAAGTCTCTGCCCTATCACAGACAATCCCTTTATTCTCTCTACTCCTCCTCTTCCTTTGCTTCTTAAAACATATTTGATTTTGTAATTTCCTTGTGTTGGTTAAAAGTCATCAACCTGAAATCCATACTGATTCTTTCTCCACAGATGCTCCCTGACATGCTGAGTAATTCCAGCACTTTCTGCTTTTATTTTATGTTTATTATTTTGTTGTAACCTAATAATGCCTCCTGCCTCATTAAATTGATTGTCAATCAGCTTTAAGGTTCTCCTAGGATTTGCAAAGCTCGGTAATCACAAATAGCTAATAATATGAATAAATGGCATGTTTAATCCTCCTCAAAAAAATTGGCTCTTTAATGAGTCAGCAAAAGACATTCATAAGATATTTGCACTCGTTACACATTTAGTCTGAGAGTTTGTAATGAGGGAAAGCTTGGGCAAGCTGCCTCCAACCAAAGCTTGTGGGAGCTATATCAGATCTGTCACAACTCAGGGACGTGAGATCAGCAGGAGCAAATCACCGACTGGTGACTGTGTTTATCCACACAAAGAACATAAAAAAACAAGAATTCACCAGTTTGCAAATCAAGCCCAATAGTTACAGACCATTTCCTAGAACTTCCTCAGTACCAGCAATGGCATGTTTATCAGCCACTGTGCTGCACACCAACAACTGTTTGATGTGGATCTACCATTTGGAAATTCTGCAACTCCTGAACACAAAGTATCAGGCACTACTGAATCACCTTTACACGAGGGAATGCCTTTTCTATCCTTGCTGAACTGGTGCAGAGTGTACAAGGGCTATCAGCAAAGTCTAGGGTTGTGGCTAGCTGCAAGGGGTTTCTAGAGAGAAAGGCTTGACATGGCCACTTTTATTCTCCCTGTTCCCCTACCTTTTCCTGTGCTTGCTCCATGGCCTGTTGTTCAATGAATAAGCAATCAATAAACAATACTTCATAACTGAATATTGAAATAAATTACAATAGTACCCATAAATTTCAAAATTTCACTGTCATTACAAATACAGCCCACTACAATACATTTCAATACATCTAAACACTTGAATTTCAGCAGACCAACTTGATTACTTGCATGATTGATGATTAAAGATACAACTAATGCCTTGTGTAGACTTTTGTACTCTTCCTCCCCCACCTTTTACCTGTCTTGTTTTCTCCAACCCTAACAAACTCTCACAGCTCAACCCTTCCCTATTTCCCCAGCTACTCACCCATCCTCAATTTCCCATATTTGCTTTTTATCTATTTTTATAACAATTTACTCCTATTATAGTGATGTCCACATGGACGCTGAACTATTTAACACTGACATGCTCATTACTGGAATTGTAGAAAATGGACCAATAAGTGAGCTCCAAAAATACATAAGATCATTCCAGTGCAAGAATTACATTGAGTTGTTGATCATCAATGGCAAATGATTATTTTTGATATCACCATTACCAAAGGAACATTTGTTTTGAAGTGAATACTGGGAGGGCCAATATTACTTACCTCATCTTTGCCGTGGAACAGGTACTCGTAACCATTGTTCAACCTGAAAGCAAGCCCAAACACAAGAAGCTTAAAACAGATGCTTGTCCATATGAGGAAATCAGTGGAACATCATCGGCAAATACTCTATTTTTAGGCCTGCATTTATAATGGATAATTGGAAGGAGTATAAAGGCTGTAACATACACTAGAGTCACATAATGTACGTAACCATCACATTTGCTATCCTGGCATCTGATTTCCTCACCTGCTTTAAAGCTTTGTAAATCCATCTTACGTAGGTTTTGCTCTATTTATAAAAGAATTATTTATCACTGGCATCAGTCTCTTTCCACTGGAAAAAGTTACCAAATATGTGTGGACTTTGAAGAAAGAGGAGTGACCTATATATACATCCACCCCAGGAGAACCAAAACACTTACTTGTCTGTCACTGATAAATATTCAGCACTAAAGGACAATACTACTAATGCTAAAGGGCCACTGTAGCTTTCCTATTCCGTTCAGGATTTCTAAATAAAAGATAATGGATCCATAAAACTACTTGGCATCAGGGGAAAGCAATAATGCTCCAGAATGTGTCAGAAACACACAGATCAACTATACACACCAGACACACCCCCCAAAAAAAAATCAATGAGGCCTTGGAAGAATTAAATGATGCTAGTGAAGAGTTGCAGATCCACCACCACCCCCTGCCCCCTCCAACTACAGACAATACTTTTGATTCATAATTATCATTTTAAGATGTGCCTTGTGGAAGTTTCATGAGACTTCAACAGAAAAGATAATTGGGTGACCAGGTCAAATGAAAGTAGATGATGCATTAGCAATATCATGCAAGACTGTAGGCTACCTATCTATTGCTGAATACAAAATTCTGCTTGTTTGTCAATTCAAACAAGCAGTTTGAATTTGGTTCCTAGATTAAACCTGTTTGTTTATGCACATACTCCAACCCAGATTCAAGATAACCACCCCTCACCTTCGCCAGGTTTCAAGCATGCCTTGCCCTCTGCTACTTCACCTAAATCCTATGCAGACTGGTCTATCGATATGCATTGGTAATACTTTTTTTTCCTGGTGATTTTATCTTGCTGTAAAACAATAGTTCCATTTTCTCCTGATAAGACTGCTTTCCATTCTTGTTGCTGAACAATATGTACAGATTTCTTTAATCCTTTTCATGTTCACAAGCTCATTCCCTTTTTTCTAAGCTTTGTTGAATCAACATTGTGCAAATTGATTCAAGCCCTAACTGTGAGAATGCTAAATATATAGTTCCTTTGCAGATTGGATGATTTGAAATTCCTGAACTGCAAAATTTTAGTGGCATTTTGAGTTGTCTTTTGTGCTAAATATTCAGCTTCAGTATAGTCAATAATCACCAATTAATTACCAAAAAATATATTGCGATGCTGAAAATCTGAAATAAAAATATAAAATGCTGGAAACATTCAGCAGGTCAGGCAGCAGCTGTGGAAAGGGAAACAGAGTTAACATATCATCTTGGTGCTCAATGATCATATCTGGCTTACTGCCTTTTCAAGTATTAGTTCATTTATATTTCCTGATATGTATGTGATACATGCATACATACACAAACATATTCAGACAGAAATGAAAATTCAAAAGAATTAGCTGGAAAATAAAGCACTCCACAATAACTATATGGACTTGGAATGATTAGTAGAGAGCTGCTACTTGAATTATATATTCTGGATGAATATCACTGATACAGCCATTATCAAGTTTAGCCTGCAAAGTAAAGAAGGCAAGTTTTATTTTTTATAGTACCTTTCACAACCTCAAGATACTCCCAAGTGACTTACAACCAATGAAGTACGTTTAAAGTGTAGACACCAATGTAATGATGGAAATGCTAATGTGTACAAAGCAAGCTCCCACAAACAGAAATTCATTAATGTATTTATGAGGTGAGGGATGAATATTGTCCAGATCACCAGGTACAAACTCTTTGCTCCTCTTTGGACAAACTACATAAAATCTTATACATGCACCTGAGGAAACCAGAGAGGTACTCTCATTATTAATCATCCAAATGATGGCTCCTCTGACTTAATTGCATTGGATTTAATGTGCTCAAATCTCTGTCGTGGGATTTGTACCCACAACCTTGAGATTTGAAGATTACAAATGAAGTCATGTCTGAAATAGATATAGCTGCAAATGATATACACAGATAAGAAAATATATATAGTAATGAAAACAGGATGTATCTTGTTTATTAATCCAGATCAGGAAGCTGCAAAGACAAAATTCAATACACAAAGTTTATGCTCTATGTCAAATATTGCAATGCTTTTTAAGTATGGGTGAAAGAAATTGGTAATACAGACATCAGGTGTGCATTTTTCTAAGTGCTGTGGCAAGTTTGTTTGAATTTCTGCAGTCTGCCAATTAGTTATTCAAAAGCCACAGTATTAGATCCGGTGTTTGAAATAAGATTTGCAGGTTGACTTTCATCTGAACCCTCAGGTCATTCAAGTTGGCCCAAGTACAGACAGTCACATTCTATTTTGACGATGCCTATTTGGCTACACCCATACATTCCTGGTACATAGAGATCTAGGAATCTTCTTGGTTTGGAATTTTTTTCTATTATCTCAGTTTGACATTGTAATTGTGGCTACTGTCACTACTTGGGAGGTGCTGCTGAATATTTCCCATTGGTGGTTTGCTTTTCATGATCTAATTCTGTTTCAACTATTTCAAAAAAATCTTACCTACCATTCTACAACAAATTATCAGTACCAAAACTTACACCAAGTGACCACTCACCGCAATTTAAATACATGTTTTTTCTTCTTGTAATCAGCAGCCACTTCACAAATAGCATCTTTCAGATTCAGTGGGTCTTCTCCATGGTATGTTACACCTGCACTACAATTCTTTGTGTCCTTGTAGAAGTAAAATTCACCACTCTTCAGGGCACAATACAAGGTGATCCATGACCTAAGTTTGGATACAATTAATTAAAGTATACATAAATTAATATTTTCAATATTTACAAAATGAAGATCCAAAGAAGTGTGAAAAAAGATGTTTCTTTTATTGATGATTTAGGCCACTCGATGTCAATTACTACTGTGCCAAAGCATCAAAAGATACTGGGTATAGCTTTGATGAGTTTCAACAGTTTCAGTCAAAAAAGGGCATCCATCATCTGCAAACCTTATCATTGCTGCTACATGCAAATATCTGGATATGGATTCAGACTGCTATTGCTACCTCTGCACATGAACTTTCCAACGGGTGAGTGAATTTTCAGAAAGAATGGAAATGTACCGACTCCACCCCAAAATACTAGAACTATTTGTAATCTTTCAATCCCATCTGGGCTGTTTCGAGGATCATAAACAAAGTGTCCTTCATCTCCCCAGTTTGGACAGTTCATCAAAACAACAAATAGTGGCGGAAAGGAGTAATTGAATCTGCAGATGATAAACACCTTTCTAAATGTTTCAACATTGGAAGAACTTACATAGGTAATGCTGTGAAAGTGGAATTAAACAGTTTTGGTGATAGAATTAATGTTGGGTTTATAGCTCAGCTCAGGGATAAAGAAGACATCTGATTGATGCTCTGAAAAGGAAAACGTGAGTGGGTAGGAATCAGTGAGGAGTAGCTAGTGGGTGGAAGGTAAAGGCTTCTGTCTTTCTAAGGTTGAGCTAAAAGACAACTTGCTGAATTCAAGTTTATCAGTTTGAAGTTATCAAGAAAAATGGTAGAAAAATAAAACTGGATATCATCAGCAGTGAACTTATTCAGTGAATCATCTCAAGGAAAGATGTACGTCATTTTAAATCAAACGCATTTCCAGTCAAAGTGAGCATTCATTGGAGAATGCAACAAGTTTTCAACCTTTGAGATTCTAGTGTTGGGCTTATGCAGGGTGAGATGAGGGAAGATTTATTCAATACATTTTGTAATGAAATTGTCAACTAGGTTTTAAATCATTGGTTAATTATTTAATTAACATATCACCCAGAAGAAATCTTTCCTGGTGCATTCAAAGGATATCCTTTGAAGGATATCACTAAATGCACCGCATATGTGTTACAACAGCTACCCCTTCTCAGAATTCTCAGCTTCTCAGAATTTATCTAGTGTTATGTGCAGATACGTGTTAAGTGAGACCATCCATATTCAGTTCACATAAATTACTTATACCCAGAAGAAAAAAGATCTGAACTGCATTCCAACTTAGATCGTAAAAGTGAAAAAAAAATTGAAGCTTGAAACATTCACCTGTTTGATGCCTTCTTGCTAGGTCCTTCCAGTTCATGTTTACGTCCCAGGTATCCCTCCAGTTGGGCAATTTCTTCTTTTGAGGTAAAACTGGGAAGTGTAGATGAAGTTCTGGGCTTTTCAATTTCCATTGCCGGCAATATCAGGGGTGGAAGCTTGGAAACCCTTTCGTAAGGCTTCTCTTCTAACTCTGATTTTTCTTCACTCTCCATAGTTTTATCATCTGGGCTATCAGTACCATTTACCATGGTGGACTGATCTTCAATTGTAGTTATCTATGGAAGGTTGTAGATAACATCAGAGACTGAAACACTGAGGATTAAAAAAAGTTATGATATCTATTGTTTTTAAATTAACTCAATCATTTAGATTAGTGATCAAAAACAACCATCAGAGATCCACATCATCAGTTATCCCATCAGGAAAATATCCCAGAATAGTATATTTTCAACACACAATTAACTTTACCAAGGTGCATGCTAAGTAACAAAACATGAAATAATTCTCATGTCAGTGACTACTGATATTAGTGTTAATATGTTAGCATGAAATGTCTTTGTTTACTGCTTGAACAGCATTTTAGTTCAGTTGTTTTGAATGAGAATGCATTTATTAAAAAGGAAAAGGTATTGTTTGTTTATAGGGTAACAGTGAATATGGAAATTTCACTTAATATGTCTTAAGGGAAGTTTTCCTGTAAAATTTCCCATGATCTTCTTTCCCTTTTGATCTTCCTGCCTCACATGTTTCTCAATGAGTCTGTGCTCCAGTGTTACACTTATCAAGTTATAATTAGCACAAAGGAACACTTAACAACACTACTTTTAATTTTAGCTCTAACTCTCACCCCCACATCTGCCAATACACCACCACCACCACCACCACCACATAACCTTGGAAAAGTCCTGCACTTGAATGTCAGAAAATCAGTGGAGTCAAGGAAATGACTTATGTTTAGTAGTGACCAAATATCGGATAGGTTTATTTACATGGAGCATTGCTAATTTTAATCATGGTGTTATGCTGTTGCAAGCGTAAACAGCCAACCAAGAAATAACAGTTGGTGATACCAGCAAACATTTAATAAATTGTCTCCTATATCAGCATAGGCATTTAAAATATTACCAAGCTAATTCTTGTGCTAAAATAACACGCAAGGGAAACATATTGGTGTTTATCAGTAAATATTACTGACAGTAATCACCAGGCTGTTTATTAGTTTTGATTTCTTGTTGCAAATATCACAAATTTTCAGTAAATGGAAATTACAATCAAATTTTATTCTTATTAGTGATGCTAAAAGGTTATGTGAATGTGTGTCTGAAAAATTTTTGTCAACAGACTTTTCCAACCATAAAAGGAGATTGGGAGTTTTTAATACCAGTTTTGGATTACTGAATGTTCTTGAGAAGTCTCAAAGTCTGTTCCTTTCGTGGACAAAATATGCAAACTTCGCCTTGTTTCTTATGTTGAATCATAAAAATTGGAATTAACTTGGTCCAAATCTTTGCATTTCTTTTCCTGACCTCCTTGCTGTTCCAAATACAAACGCATGCTGCAGATTAGTTCAGCCTGCTGTCATTGCACAGGGAACCTATTAATTTAAGGGAAACATAGCAGGTTCACACAACAGTTCAGTTCAGTTCACCACTGATTTTACGCCTTTTGTCAAGAAACAGCACCTGTTGACAAATTACAGGCGGGTGTGGTCTGCTGAATGAAAGTGAAAGGATTCAGTGTTCTTTATTTAAGGACTGACACTTAAAAGAAAACATATTATTTTCTTTTATTCTCCTTGCACTTGCAACGCAGAATGCAACAGGATGCAATCATTTTAAGGCTTTTTGCAATATTTCTTCCCAATTTATTTAGAAGAGTTTAAAAATTGCCTTTTTTCACTCAGGACGTACCCTCCTACATAAGTCCATGACAGGGTTCTCCAAGTTTGGGGTTTACCACTGATTGATGCAAATAGATTCTTCTGTAAAGTTTATTGATTTATGTTTTCCCTCCCATCTTAATGTTTAAGGAATTCTTGAATAGCAATTGTTAGTAATATTAAATCTGTCATTATGCATTGCAAGTTCCTAGTGATCATAACCAGAATCCCAGCGAAATATCTCGCCCTGCTCGATTTAATTACATGATAGGTTAAAGGAGGACTGGAAGAGAAGAGCTCCTGGAAGTGCAGTGTGGATGATGATGGTCCCTAAAATACGTAGCAAGAAATGGATGGGGCAGTGAAAGGTGGAAACCCTTGCAGGAAGAACAGAATAAGAGGACATTTGTCTCGATGGATGGTAGCATATTCTCAAGATACAAAAGAATATAGGGAGTGCAGGGGGAAACCGTAAACAATATAAAATGGATAAGCACTGTGTGAGGAAGGTTCAGTTAATAATATGAAAGAGAGGCCTTTTGTGTTAAAAATTGTAATCCAGTTAATTCAAAACAAAAAAATAAAATTTCTGGAGTTAATAACTCAAAGTAAATTAAACCAAAATGCTTAGCATCCGTCTTCACGGAATAGAATAATTTCAATGTCAGAGCAAAGGATGAATGAGTAGAGATAAAAATAGATTAAAGGGAGGCCTTAAATAGGTTGGCTTCACTCAAAGTTAATGTGACACTGTCCAGATGGGATCCATCTAGGCTACTGAAGGAAACTTGAGTGGAGCTGGAAAAGTTTCTGACCATAACCTTTCAACCCCCTTGGATATGGGAGTGGTGATAGAGAAGGGGAGGGCTGAAACAATAGGCCAATCAATTAAATGCTGGCGGTGGAAAACTCCTGGAGACTAATTTTGAGGACCAAATTATTTATCACCTGAGGGAAGTATGGATTTTCTTGAGGGTCAGTAATCTCTGACGAACCTGATTGAGTTTTTGGATGCAATAACAATGAGAGTAGGTGAAGATTGTGTATCAATGAACTTTCAAGAAGAATTTGAGAAACTACCTCCTTACCTTTGAAGGTAGTAGGAGAAATTAACAACAAATTGTTAAGAATTTTTTGTAAAGAGGAATGTTTCACACAAAAACAAGGAGACAATAATCTCTGATCAGGCTTCAGTTAGGATGTACAATTCAAGTGCCTTTTTTAGAAAGGGCATTTAGGCTCTGGAGAGGTTGCAGAGGAGGTTTACCAGGATTATATCAGGGAAGAGGAATTGAAGAACCTGTCATTGCTCTCCTTGCGCGGGTAACTCTGGCGAGATGTACGAGAGGTGCCCAAAATAATGAGGGGCTTCAATAAAGCAAGGAATGAGAAACTATTTCCTCTGTGAAGTGGATTGATAATCAGAGTTGATAGATGAAAAGTTATTTTAAAAAACCCAGTGGGGAAATGAGCAATTTTTTTTACACCGAAAGTTCTTAAGATCTGATATGAATCACCTGATGGCACAATGAGATCCCATGGGAATGTTTTAATGGCAATTGGACAGATTCCTGAAGATGACTAAACTACATCTTCAGGGGGAAAATAAAATGCCAGAGTATAGAACAATGTTGGATAGCCCTTTCAAAGAGATGACACTTACATGATGCTGTTTGGTCCAAGATTCCATGAAGCCATTTAGTAAGAATAATATGACTATTCATTCACAGAATGTTTAACTGTTTAATTACTGAATACAGAGTATTTAATAACTAAATTACTGCACATTGTACAGCAGCAACTACAATTAGAATACAAAGAAGTATCTCTGTGCTGGAGATCTGAAACAAAAACAGAAAATACTTGAAAAGCTCAACAGGTCAAGCAGCATCTGTGGAATGAGAAATATTGTTTATGCTTTATGTCAAAGATCTCCTTCCACAGATGATGCCTGACCTGCTGAGTGCTTCCAGCATTTTCTTGTTTTGTTTCAAGAGCTGTGACTTGTGCAAGTAATTTTCCATTTCTTTTGAAAATTCTCTTGAGGAGATAGGAGAAAGATTGTATACAAGACTGGAATATTAAACTTTTGTTTTTCTGGATGTTTCATTCATGAAACTTGGCTACATTTTCTCGCTATTGGCAACAACTTGCTTTTTTTAAAAAAAAATTTCATTGCAAGGCATGGAAACCAGAAAATTCAGTGGATCATTGTTGCAGATGGGGTTTAACGTGGTAAAGACATGAGAATTGGAAGGTGACTTTTGACTCGTTTGATGACACTGCATTGTCCCAGACATTTTGCTCGCACATCCATGATCAGAGGATTGAATGCTCAAGAGAATGTCAATATCCAACTTGTTTAGAGAGACATGTTGATCAAAAAACTGGCAAGAAAAAATTGAAAAGATCAATTTGAACCCTGAAAAGAACATTAATAATGACATATTATCTCTTTCAGTTGATTAATTTAGTAGCTCTCTTGCCTCCAGGTCAATAATTTTGGACTTGTTTGGATGATCTATGCGGTTATTTGAATGCTGTCATGAGCAAGTGCTGCATTGTTAGAAGAGCGATACTGCTGCTTTTGACACACAGAGTGGTGGTATTCTATCACATTAGAAGAGTTTTATGGGAATTCTGCATTGTCGAAGGGCCAGTAATGAAAGAATGTTGCAGGGTGAAAAAGGCAGTGCAGAGGGAGGGCTGCATTCCTTGGAGCAGACTCGATGGACCGAATGGCCTACTTCTGCTCTCTTATCTTGTGATCTTGTGCATTGTCAGTAGTTTTGAGGGAATTCTCTAATACTGGAAGAACAGAAGTGAGAGGGGGTGTCACTTTGTCAGCAAGGTTGGACTAAGAGAGTGCTGAAGTAAATAGAACATGCTGAAAATACAATGTCAGGGCAGCAAATCTGCTACTTCCAGCATTTGCTGTCTTATTTCAGATTTCCAACACCAGTGCTGTTTTGCTTTTAAATTAAGGGAGCGGGTTTTTTTTACAGTAGGAAGGAGTGCTACTTTTCATATCTTTTAATATTTTCTGCATCAAGTAAAAATTGAAGGAATGAGACCCATTTTTTAAAAGTTAATTTTCAGTGCCAGAGAGACCATTTGGCACTTACTAAGAGCTACCAGACCTTCAGAAGGGTCCTTTGCAGTAGACAATCCCTGTTTCTTGTGAATTTAGTCCATATCCAAGGCATCTAGATAGGAACTTCACACCACCCAGTTCTCTGGGATTTTTGTGCACCAAACAGAGGAGCACCGCAAGTAGGACAGAAGATTCAATGTTTACATAATGAACTTTGCTTCTGAACTCAGAAGAAGTTGCTGCCTGATTTGGACATGAGTTGCAGTTGTCTGGATGTTGGACTTCAATTTTTTGTTGCACTCAAAGATTGCTGTGTTTAGCATGAATGCCAAACTGATCCCCCCAAAAAGATCATGAAAACAGCTGTAAACTGGTGCACAACAGAATAAGTATGGTTTCCACCCAAAAAGCTGGTTTAAGTAACAAATTGCATGGGTCCTGATGGGATAACTCCAAACTTACTGTATCTCCTGACAGTTTGCTGCACAGCAGTCAGAGAAGGGTGTCATCTCTTAAAGGCACACACCTTATGGCAGCCAGATGGCAGCAACAAACAGTATGCTGCCATGGAGAAGAGAGAAACTGGAGGGAGAGCCAAGGTTTTCTTTGTAAGGCACTGAATACGATGCATTTGAGGAGGGAAAAAGACACATACCAGAAGGGAAAAAGATTAAGCAGTGCCAGAAAAAATATACTGACATCATTAGAGATGTCAAAGTGACCTTTACAGCACTTGCTAGTCAATGCATTAAATAGTAATTTTAATTTAATGCTGCCACTTACACACACAGACAGGTATGCAACCCTCAGATATGCTACATTTCTACCTCCCTTAGATAGCTGTCAGCTCATAACCTCCCCCCCCCCACCAAAACACTGATCAAGTAAATAAACTTTGCTTTCTCCTCCAATAAGGCAGATACTGATAACTGGAAGATTGCTAGATGG
>JARFYF010000001.1:92838115-92850968 GCA_030265395.1 Rhina ancylostomus
ATGATTTTTCAAAAGCCCCCAAAAAATCAAAGCTTTATTTTTTGAGTTGTTAGTTGTGTATTGCACAAAATGTTGGCAACCACTGAGTTTAATATGACTTTCTTTAATGCTTTGAGAAATATTCCATGCAACTTGTACGAGGCTTGTTATAAAACTGCCCGTTATTCCACCTTGATCGATTACAAAGTACAGTGTTCATGTTTAATGAGGGATGTGTGAACCTTCAACTTGATTAGTCTCAATGCAGTCTCACTTTTTTTGCCTTTGAAGTTTTACTTAATTATAATTTCTTTTCAGTTCCTCTGAAGTGTTTTTGTTTGCTTTTTCAGTACAAATTAAGATTGAGGTTCACGTACTTTATCAGAGTCTTTATTTTCTATGGGACATGGGAGGAATCCAGAGCACCTGGAGGAAAACCACACAGTCACAGAGAAACTGTGCAAACTCCTCACAGACAGCATCAGAGATTAGGATTGAATTTATATCATGAGGCAGCTCAACTAGAGGCATCACTCTGCCACTTTTTATTCTGTTAATCTATTAAAGGTATATGCTGTAATTCGCCATTGAATTAATTGTATCAATTAACTATGAATGACAGACTTAATTGAAAAAATATTCAATAGTTAAAACTATGGCAAAGGAGTTTCAATTTTGACAATCGGGAAATCATTGACTGAAAGCCTGTGCTGCCAAATATTTTCTGCCCCAGCTGCGGCAAAATCTTCAGGTTGCAAAATCAGATACCTCAGAACCCACAGAGCTAGAGTGGCAGCAGGTATTCCTCAATCCTACGGGGCTTCCCCAAGATGAAGAAATGCCTAAATAGAAAGAGCAGAGTATTTTCTAAATGGTGAAAAGTTATATAAGAAGTGGAGGTCAAAAGAGAATGAGAGTCCATGTCCGTGGGTTCTTGAAATGATAGGTACAGAACATAGAGAATTCTTGTCTTCACATCTAGAGGGCTGGAACACAAGAGGGTAGAACTTTTGTACGGTAATGCAAAGTCCTGGTTGGATCACATTTGGTGCATTTTGTTCATTTTTGGGCACTATACTTTTGGGAGGGTGTACTCTCCCTGGAGAGAATGCAGAATAGATTCACCAGAATAGTATCTGTCTTATAAGAGTTAACTTATAAGGAAAAAGAAGACAAACTAGGATTGTGTTTAGAATTTAGATGGGTAAAGGGTGATGTGACTTAAGTTTTCAAAATATTCAGGGAACCATTGGGGTAGAGGGAGAGAGAGAGAACACTTTATGCTGTTTGGGGAGAGGACCAGAGATCATGGTATAGTCCCAGGCTGATCACAGGAGTGAAGTTAAGAAACACTCCCAAACACAAAGTCAGGTAAAAATCTGAAATGCTATTCTTTAAGTAACAGTTGCTGTCAATGGAATGCTGTAATGACTTTTCCTTCATTGGCATCCATGGTTGCCATAAAATTCTCCTGCTTCTTCACAGCACCTGAAGCTGAATTAAATAGAATTCTCATAGGAACAATATTCCAAAAATACTTTTCGCAATTTTTATGGATTGTTGCTATTTGCATTAATATGTCATTTCAGAGTTGAAGTAAATCACTGATTTTTAAGTCAGAGGTTGATGTTTATTTGTTAACTGAAGTCATTAAAGCATTTAGGGGAAGGCCTGATGGGTGGAATTGGGTCACAGATTAGCTGGATCTCACTGAATGGTAATGTCTGCTTGAGGGGCAAAGTGGCCTATCCTCCTTCCTGTGTGGTGCTCCAATTCCTAGAATTGGCCAAAAATTTAGGGAGAGATTATGCCAGTCAGGAAAGAAAAAAAAATTAATAACCAGCATGTGTCATTAATTTCAAATCCATTTACAAACCATGCAGTTGAACCTCTTAACTAATTTAAGTACAAACAAGAAACGATGGAAGCACTCAGCAAGTCAGGCACCATCCATGTGGTGAGAGAAACAGTGAATAGAGTCATAACCTGTAGCTTTTTCAGCAGGATATTCACACTGGTCAAGTCCTTTCCATAGTCTTCAGAATGCAACTGTGGCTCTAGCTCATTCATCCACTTGTTCAAGTCTTCACAGCCCTGTGAGAACAGCTCTGACCGGTTTGCTTGGAACAGGTGGTGCGCCTTGTCTTTAGTGGTCGAATCCAGGACTTCCCACTGATCATGCAGTTCATTCAGTTTCTCTGAGACAACTGGTTTAAAATCTGGCTTCTCATCCATCAGCTGCTTCCCTTCCTGCCATCAAGGGAAAATTACCAGATAACATGAAGACCATTTGCATTAACATTGTACAAACTGCGACCACTTCTTGTCACACAATGTGATTTTTGCTGTTAAAAAGGCATAGGAAATGATACAACAGTAACTGGATGCTGGTAAAATTTGTGAATTTTGCAATTACTCATATTAAGTTACCTAGCTTTTAGCACTAACATATACTTGTAAAGGACAACGGTACAGTACAAAAAAACTTATATGTCTAATGAAGAGTTTTAGTGAGATGAATTGACAACATTTTTAAGGCATACTATCTCCTGCAATATTAAAGTCAAATATAATTGGATGGCAGTCAAATTTATTCAAACAAGTGTGTAAAGAAGTACATCATTAGCAATGATGGGACATTACTTATAATTACCAATAGGATAATTCATGAAAGTGGAAGTTGTACAAAGGCTATGATTAAAGCCAATAGCATATTGTATTAACTTGTATTAAATTGTATTACTTTAATCTGGGGACCCTGGAGCTGTGAAAGCAATCCCAAAACCTGGTGAAAAAAATCCCCGAACACCCTACACTAAGCTTATAAGATTACTTACATGCTGCACTACTGTGAGCTGATATTTTTGTTTATTTTTAATACAACAGGACACATTTTAAATGCTACATCAAAACTATAGGATTTAAAGGGATTAAATCCACCATTCGTCCTTTGCATATTTTATTATTTGCTTAAATTATCTGAAATCCTCCAACCCTCAACTCAAAATGTTGTCATTTTTTCTAAAAGGTAAATGAAAGAAGGGCAAATTCATTCGAATAACTGTGTAAAGAAATATGTTGTTAGCAATGGTGGGATACTACTTATAGTTACCAAAAGATGATTTAATGAAACTGAAAGTTGAAAGTAAGTTGTGGGTAAAGTCAGAAGTGAAAGATAAATTGTCTCTTGGCCACTTGACATATTTTATGTTCAAATTACATCAGTTAAGTCACTAAAATCAAAATAATTTGCATTCCATTTAAAATGCAACCAAACTGATTAGCAGATTGGAGAATGATTTCCGTGAGATTCAAAAGAAATTCATTATTATTTTGATCATAAGGAAATATTTTCTTGGTGAATAATGGAGAATAAACTACTGACAGATCCCAGGTTATTGTAATCATGTGTATGTAGATAGTCAAAATTAACTTTGTGTTAAGTAACATTTCAATTTTAAAACTCTCAACATTGTTTTCAAGTTTTTTTCCTTCCTTTCTCATAGTTCTTCTAGCCCTATAACTTTCTGAGATACCTGCATTCCTACAACCCTCACCTTTCGCCTATGTTCACTGTTAATAGATGTGTTTTCAACACCTGAGGCTTTACTCTTTGTAATTCCCTCCTTAACCTCTCTGTCTTTGTCTCCACCTTCACGACTCTCCTCAATACCTCCATCTTTTACAAATGTGTTTGGTTATCTACCCTTGTGTGGCTCACTGCCAAAATAGTTTAATAGATGTTTTTTGAAGTGGTAAGAAAGACTATACCACAAAAATAAAAGTGTTACACAAAATGAAAGTAATTTTTGCTGTAAATATATTGTGAGAACCTGTATTGCATCAGTTTAAAAGTCCATGCACATTTGAAGATTGCCTAGTTAGTATTTCTTAATTTAAAGAAGGACGCGTCCTTACTTTCTTACCACAGGGATGTCTTTATTAAGGGAGGAGATTTAGTTAGGTGTAAAAGTCACAGATGGGTATTCAGACTGGAAATGAGACAAGCCTGGTGATTTATCTTTGACTGGCTTCTGGCTTGTCTTCCAAACAATGGAGATCATTCACTCAGTAGAATGACAATGTAGTTATCTTCTAATTCATTAACAAAATCCAGGTTAATAGTCTCAATATTTTTGTTATTTTATCTACTAAACATACCAAGTTCAACAGAACCAGATTTCAGAAGTAATGTGCAATATGCAACTGTTTCTATATTGTGTCGTTAGCAATGTGGCCAAATGATGAATTTCTCTTTGGAGTTTCTGTTAGGTTATGCACAGCTTGCCCCAGATTGGCTACACCAGTGTAAAAGACTGAAGAATGATTTTGAAAAGCTCTATACCCAGATCGAATTAATACCTATGGCCAGTTTCCACTAAATGTATCCTTTTGTCAGCCTTTTGGAAAGCTCTTAAACTTCTAACATTTTTGGTTGTGAGGGTACTATTCAGCATTATTTAAAAGTTGTAAAATTATTTTCTCTTAATTTACTTCAAATAATCAGTTTATGGACTTGTACAATTCTTAAGATCAATTTAAAATTAGGTCACTCACAAGCTGATAGTAATTATTTTCTTTGACATTCAAATATATCAAGGAAAAGAAACAGGTTCTGATTGTGTCACTTCAAGAAAGATTTTAAGATGTGATAACATTTAAGAGTTTCAGCAAAAACCTAAGCAAAAAAAGTTAGTTTCAAACCCAGCTCAATATTCAGTATGATTTGCCTCGATCAATGATTGTGAACAAACTAGAAAATATTGTCCATACTGTTATGTCTAAAAGTGATGAAGTTTAAATGTTACGTGTATTGTCCTACTGACTAGTGGTTTATTCCCAGGAAAATGCATGACAAAAAACCCTAACGTTGACAATATTCAAACAAGATATTAAGGTATATCATAACTTATTAACAACAGATGCAAATAATGAAATGATGAGCAGGGAACTTTCTCTATCAGACATTGTCACAAGCCTTTAGTACTCATTCACATTCCAGAGCCCAGCTTCACCTTGTCAATTTTGTCCAGCCACTCCTTGTTTGATGCCAACTCAGCCATAAATGCCTGATGTTTCTGCCATTTTGTGTGAAGATTGCGAGCTTCATCATAAGAAGTGTCCAGGGCTGTGAGCATCTTCTCATTGATCCAGAAAGTAAGCTGGAAGGAGGAATAGGCAATAAACAATTTTCATGTTAAGTATGGTCTGAGAGATAAGAGGCTGGATGCTGAATTCTATCTAACAAGTAACGTCAACTGCTCAGACATTTTTTCAAGAAGTATTTTCTGGTTTGATTCATGCAGAGATGATCACAGTGCCAACGGCATGCATATCAGAGGGGTGAGTTAATTTAATTTAATTGCTTAATTAAACCTGAATTCACTGGATTCAAGTGCAAAAGGGATTGAATGATTTTCTTCTTCCCATCTCACAGTGGCCTATAAATGCACAGCATGAACTATGAGCGAGAACATTAGATGGTATCTTATCCATTAATGGAGAAGGGAGCTGAATGAATTCTTGCTAAATGACATGGCTCCATAAAGATAAGTGGATATTGCAGATTGAACAGTCTATGAGAGCACTAGTCCAGAAGTAGTGAACATTGCTGAATGATGTTCTATTCAGCTGAATTGCTTTTTGCAGAGGTTTTAGGAAGAACCAGAGAACTTTGATAAGATGCTTTGGTTTTGATGAGCAGGTATGAACCTGAAACATTAACTATTTCACTCCACAAATGTTGCCAGACCTCCCCAATATTTCCAGCAATTTTATTTTTGATTTCAAAGAATTTTATTCTTAGCTCTGTAAAATTAGAGTCAGAGATTTGTACAGCATCGTAGCAAGCCCTTTGGCCCACCAAATCTATGTTGACCATCACGCCTATCAAAGCTGTTCCCACTTGGATGTATTACTTCCATATGCCTTTATGCATAGCTCATTCAAGTACCTATATGGATGCCTTTTGAATGTTGTAATTGTTCCTTCCTCCACCACCTCCTTTGGCAGCTCATTCCAGATACAAACTACTCTTTTATGTGAAAAATTTACCACACAGATTCCTATTAATCTTCACCTTAAACCTAAGCCCCCAAGTTTAGATATCACTACCTTAGGAAACAGACTCTGGTTATCTACCCATTCTATGCCTCTGTCGTGTCACCTCTCAGCGTCCTTTGCTCCTGGGAGGACAGACCGAGTCTATCCAATATCTCCTTATAAATCAAGGCCTCTAATCCAGAGGATTATCATTGTGAGTCTATTCTGCACCTTCTCTTGTTTAATCACATGCTTGCTGTAGTATGGCGACCAGAACCACACACGATAATCCAACCAATGTTTTGTACTACTGTAAAATGATGTCCCAACTCTTATACTCATTAGAGAAACAAAGGACTGCAGATGCTAGAATCTAGTTGAAAAAAACAAGATGCTGGAGAAACTCAGCAGGCCAGGCAGCATCGCCAGAGAAAAAGACAGTCAACGTTTCAGATCAGGACCCTTCTTCAGGACTTCTTGCCTCAGTCAATGAAGGGAAGCATACCATATGTCTTCTTCACCGTCCTGCCTACCTATGGTGCCACGTTAAGGGAGCTGTGCACATACCCCAAGGTCTCTCTGTTCAACAACATTCCCCAGGGCCCTTCCATTCACTGTGTATATTCTGCCCTGGTTTAACTTCTCAGAATGCATCACTTCACACTTGTCTGAGTTAAATTCCATCTGCCAATCCTTTGCCCACTTTCCCAGTTGATCACTGTCCAGCTGGAACCATAGACAACCTTCTTCACTGTCCACTATACTAACAATTTTGGTGTCATCTGCAAACTTACTAATCATGTCATGTACATTCTCATTCAACTCATTAATATATATGACATACAACAGAGGACCCAGAACCACTCACTGCAGCACACCACTGGTCACAGACATCCAAACTGAAAAACAACCGTCCAGTACCTTCTGCCTTTTTCCACCAAGCCAATTTTATATTCAATTGACTAGCTCACCCTGGATCTCATGTGTTCTAACCTTCTGGAACAGACTATAATGTGGGACCTAGCCACTGGCCTGCTCTTGTCAATCCTCTTGGTCACCTCTTCAAACAACTCAATTAAATTCATGAGACATGATTTCCCATGCACAAAGTCATGTTGACTATCCTTAATCAGTCCTTGTCTTTCCAAATGCAAATAAATCCTGTCACTCAGAATCCCTTTCAGTAATTTCCCCGCCACTGCTGAAAGGTTCACCAGCCTATAGTTCCCTGGCTTATCCCTGTGGCCATTCTTGAATAAAGTCACATCAGCCACCCTCCAGTGTTCCGGTACCTCACCTGTGGCGAATGAAGTTACAAAAATCTCTGCCAGGACCCCAGCAATCTCCTCCCTTGCTATTCACAGCATCCTAGGATACACTTGGTCAGGCCCTGGGGTTTATCTATTCCCATGCATTTCAGAACTTCATACACCCCTTCCTTTCTAATGTTTATATGCTCTAGAATAGCACTGTTCCCTCCCCTGAACTCAGTAGCTTCCATGTCCTTCTCCACAATAAATACAGATGAGAAGTATTCATTTAAAATCTTACCCAATTCCTGTGAGTTCCACATAGATTAACATGCATGTGCTATGGGGGCTAATTCTCTCCCAAACTATCCTCTTACTCTTAATATACTTATGGAATCTTTTAGGATTCTCCTTTACCTAATCTGCCAGGGATATCTCATGGCTCCTTTTTGTGCTCCTAATTTCTTTGTTAAATGTACTCCCACATCCCTTATACTCTTTCGGGGATTTGCTTGATTCCAGCTGCCTACACCCGAGATATGCCTCCTTTTTACTGAGCAGACCCTCGACAGCCCTGATCAACCAAGTTACCCCAACTTTGCCCCTCACTCTCACAGGAAAATGCTGGTGCTGAACTCTTCTCATCTCACTTATAAAAGTCTCCCACTTGTCAGATGACAATCTATATGCAAACAGCCTCTCCCAATCAACAACGGAGAATTCCTGTCTGTTGCCATCAAAATTCACCTTCCCCCAATTTAGGACTTTAACTTGAGGACCAGTCCTATCTTTTGCCATGACTATGTTGAATTTGATATAATTATGGTCACTGGTACTCCCCCACCAACCACTTGCCCAGCCACACTTCTTAGAGGAGGTCACATGCAGTCCCTTCTCTAGTAGGTCCGAAGTATATATTGCTTCCGAAAACTTTCCTGGACATACTTAACAAACTCTGCCCTGACCCTAATTCCTTAGCATGAAGGCAGTCTTAGTCAATATTAGGGAAGTTAAAAATCACTTACTATAACAATCCTATTATTCCTACACCTATCTGTGATTTCTCTACACATAGCTCCTCTAATTCCTATTGATTTTTAAGGGGCCTGTAGTATAATCCCATCAAAGCAAACCACCCCCACCCCTTTTTTATTTAGTTGGATTAGGTCCTGACAGTGCAAGCATTGCATGTTTTTTGGAATGAAGTGGGACAGTTCCCTGGCTGTTGGTTTAGCAGCACGTATGTGAGACCATGGTCCAAATCCGCAGTAATCCAGATTATAGTATGGCATGTTTACATTATATGCACCACCAACATAAAGATCTTTGTGCACCAAAAGATGATTTTGACACATGAACATTATAATTTGGTGGCAGTTATTTCAAGAAAGTGCTTGAATTAAACTATGTAAATTTTGAATGAAAAGTTATTGGCCAAATTCGATACAATCACAAACCTCTTGGCAGTTCTGTAGGAAATGCTGAAGATCGCGGTTGTCTTTTAGATGTGCAGTCACCTCTTTTGCCTGTTTCCTATTTCTTTTGTACCTAGAGTAGTGACGGTATCATATTAGAAATGGGATATTAAAACACAGTAGCGTGCTTCTATCTCAACCATTGCTTTAACAAATAAGCTCTGTCCCTCTAAAAGTTTACTTACCTTTCATCAATAGATTTGATCTTGTCAACCACTTTGTCTTTAAAAATATTTCCATCCTCAATGAGCTTTTCTCCTTCATCGATTGTCCCAATGATTTTGTCTTCATTGGCATCCATGCTTGTCATAATACCCTCTTGTTTCTTGATAGCATCTTCAGCTGCCTCCAAGGTTTTTGGCATTTCAACATGCATTAAACTGTACTCCTATTGGAAATATCACAGTTTACCCAAAAATACTTCTTGCAATCTTTATTAATAGTTATCATTTGCATTAACACATTATTTCACACCCATAAGCTTAACTAAATCAGTCTTCCTCCTTCCATCAGTTTCAATTCCTCTCCTAAGGCCCTGTACACTATGCACAATTATGATGATAATAAGCTACCTATTTGCAGGCCTTGCCATTGCCACAATCTAACCAGAAGATAAAAAGCTCACAACAGCAGCAGGAGATTTGGTCAATGATATCCCTCAAAACCCAAACCATGCACCTGGCCATATATTTTACTTCTTACCCCAATGATTTTTTTTCCTTAAAGTATTTGACAAAGGCATGCCATTGGTAAGTGCACTTGCATTAATTATTCAATTGTGTCTTGCTAAATTATGGATTAGTTTATTCTGAATATAAAAATTCTCAGATTTCATATGTGGAAACATATTCTTAAAATAATTGCTGTTTAGTCAAAAGTAATGGTATATTATGAAAACATTATTAGATTATGCAATATGTGTAATGGAATTATTTTCATCTTCATTTGAAGCTATTTTTGACTGTATGTACATTCACTTTTAGCTCTAAGGAGGAAACTTAAAACTGCTTTGCAGAACAGAAGAATATCAACATGGTTGAAATGTTTAAATAACTAAGTTCATTTGTTTTTCAAACTGCAGTCAATGAATAAAGGATTTCAGATATATTCCCAGGTTAAGATCCCAAAAGGTATGTTTCTACTGTATCCTTAATTAAATTTACCATGGAATTATTTAAAGAATGTAATATACGGGAATGCTATTTTGCAGTTAGAAGCAGAATAAATTATCAATGCATTCCCAAAATTTGCTCTCATAGCCCAAAGTAATAAAATATATTAACACTAAAAACTTAGTATAAGCTCAAGGAAGTTCAATTTACAATGACCCTGTTCACACAAATGTGGTCCTTTCTTGCATCAGTACTCAGCTTGACACAAAAACTAAGCAGAATGAAACTTTCTGATTTACTTTTACTTCAGAGTCTTTACAATCTGATTTCTACCAAACAAGTTCAGCTTCACTGAGCAGATGAAAGCAGTTGCACTGATGTTGTCTGTACTGTTATTGCCCATGATGATAAAGTACCTGATTGCTGAGAATGCTGTCTGCTTGCTTGCTGTCCCTGAGGAACTGCTGATATCCATGAGACTGAGAGAGAAGATCTTTTCTGTTTTCCCACATCTGATGAAGCTCATTCCAACCAGTGTCCAATCCCTTCAATCGCTGTTCTAATATTTCGAATTGTGGGTCTGTTTCTCCCTGCGTAATGATGTTTCCACTATCTCTGATCTTCTGGTAATCTTCCTCATAACGATCTACCTCATTTTTTATGGCATTGTGTTGCCTGAGGAGCATTTCTGCTTCAGGTAAGGAAGTTGGCTCTTCTTGAGAAGCAATAGCTTTTTGTGTTTTGGATAGCCACAGCTGGAAGTCATCCAAGTCTTGCAGAAATTTCTGCAATTTACTGGCCTCACCAAGTGATTCCTCACGACCTTGAAGAGTGTGTTTCAACTCATCCCAAACATCATTGATTTCCTTAAGCCTATTCAGGATATCCGGGGCATGATTAGGATATTCATCTGCCAATGTATGGGCTACCTTCTGCAACTCTGGGAGCCTGGATTCAATGGCAGCTAGATCTCTCTCAACCCCACACAACTTTCTTTGAATGGTCATAACACCAGCCAAGTCATTTCCCAGATCCAGAGTTGATTCAATGAGTTTGGTTTTTTCACAGATCCAAACTTTCGTCTCATCACACTCGAGATAATAATTCTGAAGACTTAATGCTGAGTTCACATTGTTCTTCTTCATCCCCACTAACTTCTGGAATATCATCCATCTGCAAATAGTATCAACAAGAACCTTGTAAAAGATGCATACAGCTCATACAGTTCAGAGGAACGACTAGTACTAGAGGAGACCATAAGAGATTCACCAGGCCAATCCCTGTGATGAGAGAGCTGTCCTATCACAAATAGCCAAATAAGTTAGACCTGTATTCTTCTGGGTTTTTGAAAGATCCTAAGGGGACATGATATGGTAAATGCTGAGATGTTTCCACCAGTGGGAATTTGACAAGGGGGCACAGTTGCAAGATAAGGAGACACTTATTTAAAATTGAGGTAAGCATAGGGATTTCTTCTCACAGAGGATGGTGAATCTCTGTAATTCTCTACTGCGGAGGGTTATGGAGGCTAGATCACTGGAGGTAGTTAAATAGAGTTGCAACACCTCCTCATATGGAGGACCTCTTTGGGGCTGTCAAATGTTTCTCCCAAGATGTCAGGATGGGTTTTGGTGAATCCTGAGATCCAATTGTGAACTTTTGCATGGTCACATGCTGTACGTGCCTGAGAAGCTGTGGTTGGATTCAGCAGACAGTTTCCATTTAAGTGCTGGAGCTCCAATATCAATGGCACTGGTTGATTTCAACAGGGATTTGGTACTCATGAAACAACTTGTGGTTAACACGAGCTAATATGATAACTAATATGATTTGCATTTCATACATGCATACTCATTTACACAAGGTGCAGGCACAAAAATTGCACACCAGCCACATTGAGACAAATATTCATAGCTCCAGAATGCAGGGTATTTAATGCATATTTTTATAGGCATATGAATTTCCAGTCCCAGAGGCTTAAAGACATTTCAGTTTTGAATTGGAATGTCACCCAATAGATAATATCTTTGCTTCTTTAACACAGGACTTTATAATTTCCTATTCTCACAACTCAGATGACTGTTTAGCAGAGAAGAACAATGGGGATGGCAGCACAGTGGTTAAACAACTGCACCAGAAGCCAGAGTTCTGGGTCACTGATCTGTAGACATGAGTTCAAATCTCACCATGGCAACAGGGCAGTTTAAGGCATCACCTTAAAGTGCTGCTGCTGCATGGCTCTAATGACCTGGGTTGCATCCTGACCTTGGGTGCTATTTGTGCAGAATTTGCACATTTTCCCTGTGATCACATGGGTTTTCCCTAGCTGTTCCAGTCTCCCCCCACTTCCCAAATACACGCTGCTAGGTTAATTGGCTCCTGTAAATTACCCCTTAGTGTGGGTGGGTGGCAGGAGAGTTGGAGGCATTGATGGACATGTGAGCGAGGTTGGGAGAATGAGTCAGATGGGAATATTCTGAGAGCTGGCATAGATATGCCAAATGGCCTCCTTCAACAGAGCAAGAATATTTGAGTTGAGGAATCAGGAATTTCCTGGCTAATAGTTCTCTCCTTTGTTCACAAGCTTTGAAGCTAACAATGCTCCACAACAGGTGGGTGGTTCTCTCACTAATTTCCCCATCCCCTCAACTCAAATTTATTTGGTGTTGAAATCAGAACATCTCCATTCAGGGAGTAATCTGTAGAAAATCACCAGCCCTACAATTAAATACATTTTTAGCATATGCCTGTGGTGTAAGACCTCAATGCCTAAACAGTGTGAAATGTGAAAAGTGTGAAGTGAAACACTTTGGAAGATCGAATTTGTAAAAAAACTTGCCTCTTACATCCCCCCATACCTTCCTCCAGTCACCTTAAAATTATGCCCCCTCATGTGAGCCATTTTCGCCTTGGGAAAAATTCAAGATTCAAGATTTCTTTATTTGTCATTGTACTGTTGCAGGACAACAACACAATGAAATTACGATGGCACTCC